>BLSH010361762.1:347394-361540 GCA_018402905.1 Glandirana rugosa
ACTGGATTATCCAGGCCTTGCACCCCCCCCCCCCCCTTCTCCTTACAAACTTGGACTCTACTGTCCAGGACCTGTCCATCGCTGCAATTCTGCATGAAAGTTCTGTGCTTGATAGTAGCCTCCTTCAAGGCAGTTCCATTTGCTCAATTTTGTCCCAGACCCCTTTAACGCAACTTTGTGTAGTCATTGGGTAAATCCGTTCTCTGGACAACATAACTTTCCTGAAACCATGATGTCTCTGGCTTGGTGGCTCATAAATCCAGCTATGGTGTTTGGGAAATTCTTCCTCCCACTTTTTTATATGATCCCTATAATGGATGCCAGCCTGACAGGCTAGGGAGGAGTCCTAGATACTCTGTCAGTACTAACAACTTGGACGTCAGAGGAGTCCCACCTTCTCATCAACATTCTGCACCTCCAAGCGATTTGGGTGTTCTTCCAACACTGGACATCCTTTCTAGAAGGTCACCCAATCCGAATTGATGTCCTTTCCCTTCTCCCATGCTTTGTATACTGTCTGGTTAGACAGTTTTGCCTATTATGAAGCTAGTGAACATCATTGTGGAATTCTTGCTCCTCATCCCTGCACATGTGCCTCCCTGGCATTGCTTTCAGCATAGCACTGTGTAGCCTATGGGCTTGGTTTGACCTCCTTAGCTCTTGCACTCCCTGTGCCCTGCCTCCTTAAAGTGGCTTTTGTCACCTGCAGCAACCTTCCATATTACTCTGGGGCCTTTGCAGGACCTCTTGACAAACAGAGCCCTCCTTTACTGTTCTCAAGAGTTCACTTTTATGAGTGCCTTTATAAAAATGGGTCCCCCTCTCTAACACCCCAGGCAGTGATAGTTCAGCTTTGGCTTTCCTTTTTCTTCTGTAAGATTTGCAGATTCAAAAAAATGGGACTTTCAAGGTGCCAAAGTATGTCTCAATACGACATAAATAATAATAAAAATAAGAGATTTATTTAGAAATGACATAAATACACATGCTCCAGAAATAAAATAAATTTAGATAACCCCCCTGCTTTTATCTAATTACACACCATGGTAAAGTCCACATACACCATTTGAAAATTGTTATTTACACAATACCGTTCCAAAGTATATTGACTTTACAATAACAACGATGGTGGAAGACCAACTAAGCAGTTGACTCTATGCATTTCATTGAGTATATTTCAACAACAGGAGTATCGGTGAATGGACCCATCTTAGGTCGTGCCTACATTAACAGCATGCTGCAACACACAATTGCGCACTACTGTGTGCTACCAAACATTTTTGGTCTGTTGTGGTACATTGGCACCCCTTTTAATTGAAAAGACTGCTTTAAACCGTTTGTTATCCTAAAAAACAAAAAAATGGATCCTGTTCCTTTAAAGCATGTTATACAACACAGTGCTTGTGCTGTGTAATTTGGCCCTTTGCATCACCTTAAATACCTGGCTGATCCTGTCTGGTTCTGCCCCTCCCCACTGTAAACTGACCAAAGTTTATGATGGCTGCTTAGCCCTTACACTGTGGTCAGTTTATGTGCCTCCATCAACCGCAGCTCTCCTCTGTCTTCCTCTCCCCCCTCCCTCCCTGCCTATCTGCTAGTGACAGTGCCCGCCCCTCCCCTCCAGCTGCTATAATAATTTTTACATTTCCATACAGTTTGTTTCTTAATGATAGGTGCCCCTGTGTATGGACTTTATAAAAACAAATGCTGTCTATACCTTAATTCAGAGCGGCGCTCACGTGACAAGCCGCCTCTCCTCTCCTCCCAGCTGACGTCAGCGGGGGATTCTCGACCCCTCCCAATGTAGCTGTCAGATCCAGAGAGGGGAGAGGCGACTGGTCACGTGAGCCGCCCTCTGAAATAAGGTGAAGACGGCATTTTTTTTTTCTAAAGAACATACACGGGCACTTATTAGGAAATACAGAGCACTGTATGAAAAGGATACAGTGGCTTAACAACCACTTTAACACAAAGAACATTAACATTTTTATGCTAAAATCATTGCAAGGGATCACCTTGGTGTGAATGAAGCCTTTGGGCACGTTCACACTACCTGCATGCTACAATGCTCTGCTTTAGTGTGTAGGCTGGTGTCTATTTTGCCAGGCTGGGAGAGGGCAGTGTGTTCTGTTTACATTTTTTTTAATGTACACTCCCTTCCGGTCTCAGAACAGGACCATGTGCTCTGATGCCATCTAATGTACTGTGGAAAATTGCAGCATGTATGCATTTTTTGCACTGCATTGTAGTGTGGTCATGAAACCTAGAAAACAATTGTTTTTTTTTTCTAGTGGTGACCTCAATATTTCTAAGCTTTTGAAAGCAAGACTATAATATAAATGAGGTGGAAATGCACTATACAGGCATTATCACCTTGTACAGGCTATCAGTGCCAAGCAGGAAAGAGCAATTCAACAGAGATTAAATTGCTTTTACAAAGTGCCTTATTTCTGTTTTCCAAAGATCAGAAATATTTAACATATTCAATTGCAGGTAAACCCCTCCATGCCCTGGCTGCCTCTGGCAGTGTTTACCTCCAGTCTTTGCTGCTGTAACTGTCTCTATGCTCTGCTGACTGAGCCTGTACAACAAAATACCAGCAAAAGGCACAGCAAAGGACCCAGGTTCAGCAATGATACCAGAGTAAGAGAATGGCATGGTGGAGGCATTAGACCAGGGGAGGGCTGGCAGCCTTAGGCCTGGGGGCAAGTCCAGTCAAGTGGCCCATTGAACCACCGAATCAGCTCCCCATCCATGCCCACCTGGTTTTAGTATGGACATTGATGTTCTGAAGAAAGACAAATATGATTCAATGTGGTAACCTAATTTAATGTTAATAGCTAAAAAGGTTTAACAAAAATAATGCAGCTCATCAGTGCCCATCATTGCAGCCTGATCAGTGCCCATCAATGCAGCCTCATCAGTGCCCATCAATGCAGCCTCATCCGTGCCTATTAGCTTAGCCTCATCAGTGCCCATCAATGCAGCCTCACCAGTGTCCATAAATGCAGCCGCACCAGTGCCCATCAATGCAGCCTCACCAGTGCCTATCAAATGCAACCTGATCAGTGCCCATCAGCACAGCCAGATCATTACCCATCAATGCAGGCTCACCAGTGCCCATCAGCACAGCCTGATCAGTGCCAATCATTGCAGCCTGATCAATTTCCATCAATGCAGCCTGATCATTGTCCACCAATGCATCAGTGCAGCCTCGCCAATGCCCATCAGCACAGCCTGATCAGTGCCCATCAATGCAGCCTCACCAGTGCCCATCCAATGCAGCCTGCAATGAAGAGAGAGGAGATTACACAGACCGGGGATCTCGGTGGCGGCCACTGTCATATGAAGCCCCACCTCCTGGACCGGCTCCTGTGATAGACTTCACCAGTGTGCTGTCTATTATATAAGCTGGTCCAGGAGGTAGTACTTTGTAAGCGGGAGATCCTCGCTCTGTGTAATCTGGTGCTGCCCCCCCGGGGTAGGGCCAGCCCTGGGCGCCCCCCCCCCTTTGCCTGCAGTTAGTTGGTGGCTGCACCCCTGGGCCCTACTTCCTTCCTCCACAAGAAGAAAAGTGTGAACAGGCGTCGGCCATTTTGAATGTAAGTTAGGGTGGTCTGGGGGGCAATTGCCACCCTGCCCCCCAGACCAGCTCTCCCCTGCATTAGACCCTTATCTAATCCCCTGACACTTGCTTTCTTAATTGCACATCACAACACACAAGCTCATTTTTAGACTATTGAGATTATGTCCTGCCTCCAGTCGATTGGACACCGGTAAATAGAAAAGTTTGTGCTGCATAACCTCACCGTCTCCCAGCATTCTTAGACCCTTTTCTCTCTGTCCAGAGAGTTTTCTTGATTGACACCAATTACTTTTGTGCTGCTGAATGTTTTGTTGCGGAACCTCTATAACAATGGTTTGTTTTTTTTAGGAATGCTTCCTACATATGTTACTATCCAAGAGGAAATAGTACCTGGACCCTGAAGAATGGGAGGCAACCTGTAACAGGCATTGCACTGGATCCAGTGTGTGGCGCTTACATTGGCAGAATGCTGCATTGTGTGAGTGAGCCAGCAGGGTTCCCTACAGGTCCAGAACTGTGGTCTACTACAACAGAGCCCAGATCCTGAAGACCCTTAATTGTAGCCTGGCATAGTGATGGTGAAGATTTAGCTATGTACATCTCTGCATTGAAATCTAAGTACCCTACTTGTGGATTTCCCTCTCTACCTCCCTGTGGTGCGTGCCTTGCTGTTGACATGGAAGTTAGGCATGAAAAATGTTTTCCTTGCCATGCCTGGGAATTGTGGTACTCAACAGAGCCTCTTGTACTTGTACTATCCTGGGGACCAGGTGTATGTGTGCCACCTGACCTTTAATGTTACAGGCTAACACACACAGGCGGGCATCCACCTGGCTACTGGTGCTACAATGAGTGGGCAAGTGTACATATTCGCCAGCACATCATGGATCTTCGTCCAAAGGTTCTTTATTGTAGAAAGATCACATCACAGAAAAGTGCAACGTTTCGGAGCCGTGCAGAACCCCTTCGTCGGGCATGTGATGAAGGGGTCCTGCGCAGCTCCGAAACATTGCACTTTTCTGCGATGTGATCTTTCTACAATAAAGAACCTTTGGGTGAAGATCCATGTTGTGCTGGCGAATATGTACACTTGCATGACGTTTCCAGGTTCCAGCTGGTAATCGCTGCAGCACCCGCCCTTGAATGAGCCTTTTTTTGACAGGAAGGTGTGTGATAGGAATATAGACAAGGCTGTGAGCGGGCAAGCGCACTATGTGGCGTCATTGTGTGCCATTCACATTGTAAGACTGTGAGGCAGGATGTGGGTCACTAAGTTCCACTGGCGCTCTACAGAAAGGAATTTCATGAGAGAGCTTGCCTGTTTACACAAAACCTCTGCACCAGGGAGTATATTGGCAACCCACTCTTTCATACTGTACCGCACCCCAATGGGCCTTCAGTATGGCAAATCTGGGACCAGGAGGTCTTAACTTTCACTCTTCTGTAAGTCACAGCCAATCTTTTACTAATGTTATGGGGTGCCAAACCAGCTTTGGCTTTGAAACAACACCTGTTTTTTCACTTACTGCTTCAGGGGCTACTTCCTTAAGTACCTTTGTGTCAAGTGAGGAATTTTCTGCTTTTGTTGGAGCGATTGGCAGGTATCTGCAGGGATTTGCAGCAGAGGGACCATAAACAGTCTGTCTCCTTCCCCACAGGAGTTACATTGCGAGTTTCCTCTGTTACGGATGCAGGGGTTGGACAAGTAAGAGGAGGAAGTAGGTACTTAAAATGAAGTCACCTCTAATACAGAGGAATCCCCAGAGGAGGGCCCTCAGCCCTCCTGTCTCCCTCAGTTAAAGGGCCACAGTGAGACTCTGCACAAGAGCGGTCTGGAAAAACCTACAGATGTCACTGCCAGAGGCTTCTGGGCCTAAGGCAATGGGTTTGGCATTGTGGAAAATGCAAAACCACCCAAATCCTTTCTGCTGCATTCTCACACTGAAGAGGATCTGTAAAAGGACTAGGCACAGAGGGGTTTATTTACTAAAACTGGAGAGTGCAAAATATGGTGCAACTGTGCATGGTAGAAAACTACCTAACTACAGCTTGCTCAGTTAAGCTTTGAGAAAAAAAACTTGGAAGCATTATACTGCTGTGTAGATTGAGTGGGAGAATTCTTCTGTTGGCTCTCTCACATGGGACTTATGTCAGTTCGCGTAAGGGGAGTGATGTGACCTAAATGCTGGTCAGCCGACCTTTCTTGCAAGAAGTAACCAAAATGCATGCCTTTCAAGTACCTCTTAGGCAATGCCTTGGATATGTTTATCCAAAAGATTAAAAAAGTTCTTCCTCCTGAAGAAGCAGCAGAAGCTCTAGGTTCAAAAAGGGTTTGTTTTCATTCACTCCAGACCTTGGGAAGCAAGCAGGAGCCTTCCTATTTGGGAAAGAAAAGCCTGGACTTCCAGGCCTGACAAGCCAGGCACCAAATCCTGTTCCCAATACAGGGATGCCCCACTGTGCAAGCGGGGGAAACATCTGGAGGCCTTTGCGGCTGTATGGACCTGAGATGCCTCAGATGTTTGTGTCAAGAACATTGTTTCTAGAGGCTACAAACTGGAGTTTTCCTCCTCCACGCTTCATGCTGTCAATTATGCCTACAGCACTCAACAGCTCTCCTTTCTGCTCTGAACCTTTTAAAGGGTTATCACCCCTGTTCCAGAACAAGAAAGGTTTTACAGAGATTATTCCAACCTATTTACAGTGCCCAAGCCAAAGTGCTTGAACAAGCTTGTATATGTTCAAAAGTTCTGTATGTAAATCTGTGAGACCAGAGATTGCTTCTTTCCATTAGGAAGACTTTTTTGCCTTGGTGGACATCAAGGACGTCTACCCCAACATTCCCATTTTTCAGCCTCATCAGCACTGTCTGCTGTGAACATTTTCAGTTTGTGGCCCTGGCCTTTACAAAGATGCTAGCCCTAGTGTTGGTGTTGTAGAATGAGCCTTGGTCCTTCTGTGGAATTGCGGCAGCCATCTTAAATCTAAAATTAGGCCATCTTTGATTCAGATTGAGATTTGGTTTCTCCTTTGTTTTCATCATCCGATAAGCTGGGAGAGTATATTCTAAGGCGATGTCATGGCATAGCATCCTTGCCCTTTAAAAAGTTCATTTTTTATTAAACTAGTCAGTGCAGATCTACGCTAACTTCATCACGCACTAGAACTGTCCCCAGATATGGAATTTGGTTCACTCCTGTATGCAGCACTGTTTTATTTCCTGCTCATGTGAGTACAATTTTAGTTTTTTAATAAAATTCCTGGCAGATTTAAACTGTGGAGCATGGTTCTCCTCTTTTTTCTTTGAGCACGGTTGCATGGGGGACTTGGAGCAGGGTAGATTGCGAGCATTGCCATATGTGAGGAAGGAATTTGGGAGTGCTTTTTGGGCCACGTTTTTATACATCAGAGTGCCTTAAGCGAACCTGTGTCCAGCCTGCAACCAGCGGGTGGTTCCTGAAGAGTGCCATTGCGGTTGATCTGCAGAACAACATACACCATACATGACCTTTTGCTAATCTGAAGGTCATGCAGTTCTGGTAAGCTTCACAGGAACTACCTGTGGTGGAGTTTTACTCACTGGCGTGGGATATACTTTATAGCCTTCAAGTGGACGTTGTAATTTTTATTTGGACATTTTGCACATTGGGATCTTTGTGATTTGTAACGTGTACTTTTCTTACACTGCTATCTAGCACTGTGGTGTTTTTCATATTAAAGCACAGCACATTATTGTTTACTGATTAGTATGCTATGGTAAATATCACCTAGCGTGTTTGCAGCTAATGTTCACATAATATTTGTTTCACCATTAGTGCAGTTTCTCACTTAAGTTTTTAAATGTGCTACAGACTTTGCAAGTCTTGCAGGACTATGGCTGGGTTCTCAAAGTACAAAAGTTGACCCTGAAGCCGTAGATCTCCGCCTTTGTGAGTATCCATTTTAAGTTTTTAAACACCTATTAAATTGTGTTTTGGTAATGCACTAGGTGTGCATGTCTCCCTTTTGTTGTTTTATAGTTTTTATCGGCATAACCCATCCGAGGAGGGCAGCATTCACCTGGTTTTGGATTACTGTTGTCCTTGTTTCCTTTTGAATTACGAAAGACCTTTTTGGCGCTGGAAGTGACTGTTCTTGTTCTGCTCGTGTATTTCTACTCTTTCTCAATGGTGACGTAGACCACCTCCCTGTCCAATAGCTTCTAGCTAAGGAAAGCCACAGGGTGCTCCTCCCCTCTTTGTGTACCTGGTTGAGGGTGGCCCCTAGCCCATACATTAAGGTGTCCATCTGTTCAAGAAATCTTTGCTTGTAGTTTGGAGCTGCCAGGATGGAGTTGTGGGAAAGGGCCTCTTTAAGTTGATCAGAGGCAGTCTGGCAGGCCAGGGTCCAGGTCACCACCCTGGGCATGGCCTTCTTGGTGAGGTCCGTCAGTAGTTTGGGGATCGTGCTGAAATTGGGAGCAAATTTGTGATAATGGTTAACAGTGCCCAGAAAGGCCAAAACTAGTTTCTTAGCCTGGGTGATGGGTCAGTATTGCATCTCTGCCATTCCCATCTGGCACTTGTCGGGTGAGATAGTGAGGTTGGCCCCTGTGATTTGGTCCAGGAAAATGCCCACATGCCAGAGGTGGTCTTCCGAGGTTTTGCTGAAGATGACAATGTCCTTGGCATAGGCACAGGTGAAGTCCTGGCAGTTCTGCAGTATGTGATCCACCGAGCGCTGGAAGGTGGCAGGGGTGTTCTTAATGTCGAAGGGCATGTTGAGAAATTCAAACAGCCCGAAGGGGGTGATAAAGGTGGAGCACTCTCTACCTTCTGTGGTTAAGTGGATTTGCCATTAGCCCTTGCTCAAGTCCAGTGTAGTGATAACACGGGCCTCAGCCAGACGGTCCAGCAGGTCATCGATATCGGGTAGGCGTTGCTAACTGTGTGGTAATTGAGGTATCTGTAGTCGATGCAAAATCGAATGCTACCCTCTTTCTTGGGGACAAGAACAAAGGGTGAGGCCCATGGGCTTTGGGGGGGGAGGAGGTCTAGATAATCCCCAGGTCCAGCATTTCGTTCAGTTCCTGTCTCATGGTGTTTTTAATGGCAGGCAACATGTTGGATGGGCCATGTCCCCAGGGTTTCCATATGAATGGTCATTTTAGCCCTTCCGGTCCGAAAGGAAATAGCTGAACGACGTTGGCCCATGACAGCCATCATGGCCTCCTATTGTCCTTTGCTGAGATGTAGTCCTAGGGGGACTTGGTTCACATAGGTCAGGTGGCGCGCTATTTCCAACAGATCCGGCACGGTCTCTTCGTCTTCCTCGGAGGGTAGAGGGCACACGGCCAGGACGGGCGGTGGTATTCTGTGATCATATTGACATGCACAGTTTTCTGACATTTCTCCCGATCGTCACTTTTACAGAAAAATCTCTAAGGTGAACTTACACAAGACCCCCTCCTCATCCCCCCCGGTCTCGCTGACCTGGAGCCCGGCGATCGCCCTCTTGTAGAGCCGCTCACCGGTCTGGGGCTCACAAATCCCCTCTGCTTAATTTCCAAAATGTAACTCGTCAGGAGGTATGTATAGGAGCATTCTAATAGAACCCATGTAGCCCATCCTGTCACCGCAGTCGAAGAGGAGTAAAAGCCACAAGGATTTCAAACTCCCGGACTGGTAAAGTGGCGATCCAATTATGTCAGAACAGGTGAACACCCGCTTTAGGTACAGCGGCACTGGGTGCAATGTGGAGGGGGTCCTGTGTAAGTTCACCTTACAGATTTTCTGTACAGGTGAACTTACACTTTAAGGATCCGAAAGGGCCCCTCCCATGTAGATTGCAGTTCATTCTGGGGATGTGGGATAATCATGAGGACCTGCTGATTCTCTGTGAACTCCCGGGTGCAAGCCTTATACCAAGTCTTGTGTCGGGTTTGGGCTGCTTCGAGTTCCTTGGCTAGTTGGCGCATTCTTTTCTGCAGTTCTAGTAGGGTACCACAGGGACCTCAGTATCCAGTAGTTGGTCCTCCCAGTAGTCTTTCAGCAGGGTCAGGGGACCATGGACCGTTCTTCCATTCAGCGGCTCAAAGGGAGAAAACCCAGTGGATTCCTGCGGTACCTCACGGTAGGTGAAAAGGAGGTAGGTTAGGTATCGTTCCCAGTCTGGTTCCTGGTCCACAGCATCGCCTAAGGGTCCCGTTGAAACATTCACATTGTCTATTGGTTTGGGGGTGATAGGGGGTAGTCTGGATGGCCCGCACTCCACAGGTATGCCAGAGGGGACTGCACAAGATCAGACAAAAATGGGGTTCCTTGATCTGACAGGATTTCAGCTGGGAAGCCCACTTGAGTGAAAATGGTAACCATGGCTTCCTCAACTTTAGGGGCTGTGATGCTGGACAGGGCCACCACTTCAGGGTAATGAGTAGCGTAGTCCACAATCTGTTTTTTCTAGCGGATCCTGCCTTTCACCTGCTGGCTGATGCTTTTTCTTTGCCAGACCATTTCTGACTTGTTGAAATCCCTTTAAAAATCTGACCAGTGCTGTTGTTGATCCTCTGCTTGTGGAACATACAGACCAGATGGCTATGGAGTTTAATTCGAGCTGTGATGGCTTACTGGAATCCTTGCACCTTGCTGCTCCCATGAGTCTTCTGATGCATATGTGGTGTGCACTTTGGGTAAGGTGCTGGACTGGTGATCTGGCTTGGATACAGGGTACTTGGAGGAATATCATCTCTTGTTAAACATCTTGGAACTTCACTGGCCCGTTGGCATTGAGTCAACCTGGGCATCTAAACTGGACCTAATAGGGCAACACCTGGGTGGTGGCATACATCAACCATCTGGGAGGAGCCAGATCTCATGCTGTAGCAGAAGTAGAACAAATCCTGTATTGGGCAGAACTTTACCTTTCAGCATTTTCAGCCATGTACATTCCAGGCATGGCAGGAAGACTTCCTAAGCCTGCAGCTTCTGGACCCTAGAGATTGATCTGTACACCAAGAGGTGTTCCAGGACCTGTGTCATAGGTGGAGGATGCTGAATGTGGACCTTTTAGGTTCAACAACAAATTGGACATGTTTGTATCCAGGTGCAGGCATTCTCCTGCAGATCCAGTAGATGCTGTGGTGGCTCAGTGGGATCAGTATACCCTGATCTATGCTTTTGCTCTCCTGAAATTTCTTTTTTGCCAGTTCTGCAGGATCAAGATGGAAGGCATTCTGGTGATCCTTGCTGCTCTGGATCGGCACATGTGGATGTTGTTTGCCGACCTGCTAAGAATTCTAGCAGAGGAACTCTGGGCCCTGCCAGATTGTTTACAGTGAGGGAAAAAAGTATTTGATCCCCTGCTGATTTTGTACATTAGCCCACTGAAAAAGAAATGGTCAGTCTATAATTATAATGGTAGGTTTATTTTAACAGAGAGACGAAATAACAACGCAAAATCCAGAAAAATGCATTTCAAAAAAGTTACAAATTGATTTGCATTTTAATGAGTAAAATAAGTATTTGACCCCTTTGCAAAACATGACTTAGTACTTGGTGGCAAAACCCTTGTTGGCAATCACAGAGGTAAGACGTTTCTTGTAGTTGGCGGCCAGGTTTGCCCACATCTCAGGAGGGATTTTATCCCACTCCTCTTTGCAGATCCTTTCCAAGTCCTTAAAAGAGAAATATGGGTTTACAGTTTTTCCCCCCATTATACTTAACTAGGTGGATGCAGCATCGGTCAGATACTGCATCTGTCCCCCAGCGTCTGCCGATGCCTCGGTTCTCACAGATCCCTGAGAGTAGAGCTGCTGGCTGTCAATCAGCAGCTCTCCTCTCATCTCCCTCCATGCTCACTGGAGCGCTGAGCTGTGTATGGGCAGGGATCGGCCATCTCTCACTGAGAGACTGAGAAGGCTAATAATAGTCAAATGAGGGAATTGGCGCTGTCTTTGTTTGGTGGTAAATAACTTTGTAACTAAAGTTTAGGTGATACACCTAATTACTACCTAAAGTACCAATTATATCAAAGTGCTTGTAAAGCCATAAGATATATCACATAAGGTGCATAAAAGAGTTGTGTTTATGCCTTTGGACTAAAATAAACCCAAATCTTGAAATTGGATTACACTATGTGTGGTTCTATCCATTTCTCCATACATGTCACGATTCTTTTGCTGAGGAGTGTTCCCTATCTGGATACCATGATCTTTTGCTGAGGAGTGTTCCCTATCTGGATATCAAGACGCCACACGGGCTGTACACATGCAAGTTACCCCTGCAGAGGGCTGAATTTGAAGCACTAAGTCACCTTGGATTTTGTCACATTACTGCTACAGTTTTTTAAGGACTTTTTTTATATTCGAATTGAATTTTGCACTACAGGAATAGTTCTTATACACCCTGTTTTTTCACTTATGTGATTGTCTCATAGTAGTCAACACTTTTGTTTTGGGTATAAGGACTGCTTTCTACAAATTAATTTTTATGCAACTTATGTGGTATATCTTATGGGTTTTCACTACTAACCACTTAGATATAATTGGTATTTTAGGTAGTAATTAGGTGTATCACCTAACCTTTAGTTACAAAGTTATTTACCACCAAATATAGAGACAGCGCCAATTCCCTCATTTGACTATTATTACTCATACCCCACCTAGAGGGGGTTTCTGAGGAGGCAGCAGTCTCAATTACTTTCATCAGTAATAATAATACATATATCCTAAGCGCGGAAAATAACAAACTCATATAGGCTGAGAAGGCTGTCGGTCCGGGCACCTGGCGGATCCGACTCTTGAAGTCGCAATGACGCGATGCCAGTCCCAACTCCTGTGACGTCAGCAGAGAGCGGACTTTAGTCCGCTCTCTGCTGAAAATGGGTCACAGGAGTGCAAAACGAATTGCACTCCTGTGACCCATAGGAGCAGTATGGCCAAATGAGCTCAGGCCATATTTCTCCTTTAAGGTTTCGAGGCTGGTAACTCAAACCTTCAGCTCCCTCCACAAATTTCCTCTGGGGTTAAGGTCCGGAGACTGGCTAGGCCACTCCAGGACCTTAATGTGCTTCTTCTTGAGCCACTCTTTTGTTGCCCTGGCCGTGTGTTTTAGGTCATTGTCATGCTGGAATATCCATCCACGACCTATTTTCACCCAAGGTTTGACAGTACATGGCCCCGTCTATCGCCCCTTTGATGCAGTGAAGTTGTCCTACCCCCTTAGCAGAAAAACACCCCCAAAGCATAATGTTTCCACCTCCATGTTTGACGGTTGGGATGGTGTTCTTGGGGTCATAGGCAGCATTCCTTTTCCTCCAAACAACGCAAGTTGAGTTGATGTCAAAGAGCTTGATTTTGGTCTTATGTGACCACAACACTTTCACCCAGTTCTCCTCTGAATCAATCAGATGTTCATTAGCAAACTTCAGACTGGCCTGTACATGTGCTTTCTTGAGCAGGGGGACCTTGCACGCACTGCAGGATTTCAGTCCTTCACGGCTTAGTGTATTACCAATTATTTTCTTGCAGTGGCGGCCCATCAATAGGGGGAGCATGGGTGCTGCCCCCCCATCATTAAAAAAATAAATAATAATGGCCCTTTAAGTGTGTGCGTGGTGCCGGACACACAGGGTCTATGGGAAGCTTGACGTGCTTGCAATCATGATTGCAAACAAGAAACTCTATTAGCGCGTCCTTAGAATACCCTGTGGTGCAGAGCTTGGGCCCTAAACACTCCCACTGCAACATTATGTTTTCTGTGGTGGTGTGTGAAGGGCAGGTCCATATGACTCAGGGCGGTGCTTTTATTAGACCCACCAATCACTTCAGTTTTTTTGTGACTCATCCTGGTTTCCTGGTCTGATCAGAAGGTGAATTGTACATGAGCAGAGGAGTTGGCCGATGAGCAGGGCATATTACTACAGCTGCTAGTAGATAAGATTAAGCAGACTACTTGTGTTGTCGTCTCTGCACTGTCCTTTATTGCAGTGTGATTGCAGCAGTTGCCTATGTACTGGTTTGGATCTGGGGGGGAGTGCAGAGTCCCCCAGGCAGTGAAAGGTTAATAAACTTAGCGCATTCCCGGGGATAATGCATCTGGGTGGGGCTGCTTTGTTAAATGTGTGGCAGGTAGGGTGAGGAGCAGCCAGGCAGGGCCGGCGCTATTATAAGGTGGCGGAAAATCTGAATCCCCAGCCACCATTCCTGTTTGAGTAACTCATACTTGCCCACAGTCCCTATTTTGCCAGGACAATGCCAAATTTTGGACCCTCATTCCGATCGGAGTCCGTCCCAACTGAAATCCCAAGATTTTGATCTTTTCCTGGGCATCAGGACTTCTTATGGCACCGGCCGCAGCTGGCTTCTCTTTCCCTGTGTGTTCAGTGGAGAGGGGAGGGGCCTCCGATCCGTGCAGCCAATTGGCTTCTCTCTTCAGTGTACAAGTGGACAATTCTCTTGTACACTGAAGCCGGTTAGCTGCATGGATCGGAGGTTCCTCCCCTCTCCACTGAGCACGGGGGCAGGAGAGTCCTGCACATGAGTGGTAAGATCCGCTGGTCCGGCTGCGGGGGGGGGGGGGGGGG
>BLSH010361762.1:363842-382631 GCA_018402905.1 Glandirana rugosa
GTGTTGGAGACGTCGTAACGACCGTCGTGAGTATGCAGAAGAAACCAGCTGGTACCGTTCCAAACAAGACTCACCTTGGACAGGACAATTTGGCGATATACCAGAACCGGTGGCACGACGTCGAGTCAAAGTCCCAGAACCGTTAGACGGGCGGGTGACCTGACGCCGCCATTAAGGGCCCCTCGGGAGGCTCGGGGCTAAGGGCGTGGGACTCGGGGCTCCAGCCCCCATAGCCACCCCCTGGCGACGCCCCTGCTGGTCACTGTAATTTCAACATTGCACCTCATGGTAAAGAACTCTCTGAGGGTCTGAAAAAAAAATTGTTGCTCTACATAAAGATGGGCTAGGCTAGAAGAAGATTGCCAAGACCCTGAAACTGAGCTGCAGCACGGTGGCCAAGACCATATAGCGGTTTAACAGGACAGGTTCCACTCAGAACAAACCTTGCCATGGTCGACCAAAGAAGACGTATGAGTGCTGCCAGCAATGCTGCAGAGGTTGTGGGGGTGGGGTGAGCCTGTCAGTGCTCAGACCATACGCCGCACACTATATCAAATTGATGTGCATGGCTGTTGTCCCAGAAGGAAGCCTCTTCTAAAGATGATGAACAAGAAAGCCCACAAACAATTTGCTGAAGACAAGCAGACTAAGGACATTGATTACTGGAACCATGTCCTATGGACTGATTAGACCAAGACAAACTTATTTGGTTCAGATGGTGTCAAGCGTGTGTGGTGGCAACCAGGTGAGGAGTACAAAGACAAGTGTGTCTTGCCTACAGTTAAGCATGGTGGTGGGAGTGTCATGGTCTGGCGCTGCATGAGTGCTGCCGCCACTGGGGAGCTACAGTTCATTGAGGGAACCATGAATGCCCACATGTACTGTGACGTATTGAAGCAGAGCATGATCCTCTCTCTTCGGAGACTGGGCCGCAGGGCAGTATTCCAACATAACCACCCCAAACACACCTCCAAGACGACCACTACCTTGCTAAAGAAATTGACGGTAAAGGTAATGGACTGGCCAAGCATGTCTCCAGACTAAACCCTATCGATCATCTGTGGGGCATCCTCAAACGGAAGGTGGAGGAGCGCAAGGTCTCTAACATCCACCAGCTCCCTGATGTCATCATGGAGGAGTTGAAGAGGACTTCAGTGGCAACCTGTGAAGCTCTCATGAACTCTATGCCCAAGAGGGTTAAGGCAGAGCTGGAAAATAATGGTGACCACACAAAATATTGACATGTTAGACATTTTCACTTAGGGGTGTACTCGCTTTTGTTGCCAGCGGTCTAGACATTAATGGCTGTGTGTTGAGTTATTTTGATGGGGCAGCAAATTTACACTGTTACACAAGCTATACACTCACTACTTTACATTCTAGAAAAGTGTGATTTCTTCAGTGTTGTCATATAAAAAGATAGAATAAAATATTTACAAAAATGTGAGGGGTTTACTCACTTTTGTGACATACTGTACCTTAGGGGCAGGGCATTAATTTAATATGGGCTTGGTTCTACAAGAAAAATATAATTAACATTTATTTGTTGTAGATACAGTATATAGTGCCTACAATTTATACAGAGGTTTACATATGGACTGGATCTTATTAATCCTTATGAATATTGATTTAACCCAATATAATTTAAACACAGCAAAAAATGGCAGGAATATCCAGTTGTGCTCATAAGTTTACATACCCTGGCAGAATTTATGATTTCTTGGCCATTTTCAGAGAATATGAATGAGAACACAAAAACATTACTTTCACTCATGGTTAGTGTTTGGCTGAAGCCATTTATTATCAATCAACTGTGTTTACTCTTTTTAAATCATAATGGCAACAGAAACTACCCAAATGACCCTGATCAAAAGCTTACATACCCTGGTGATTTTGGCCTGATAACATGAACACAAGTTGACACACAGGGGTTTGAATGGCTATTAAAGGTAACCATCCTCACCGGTGATCTATTTGCTTGTAATTAGCATGTTTGTATAAAAGGTCAATGAGTTTCTGGTCTCCTGACAGACCCTTGCAGCTTCCATCCAGTGCTGCACTGACGTTTCTGGATTGTGAGTCATGGGGAAAGCAAAAGAATTGTTAAGGTCTGTGGGAAAAGATAGTTGAACTGTATAAACAGGAAAGGGATATAAAAAGATATCCAAGGAATTGAGAATGCCAATCAGCAGTGTTCAAACTCTAATCAAGAAGGGGAAAATGAGGGGTTCTGTTGAAACCAAACCACGGTCAGGTAGACCAACTAAAATGCCAGCCACAACTGCCAGGAAAATTGTTTGGGATGCAAAGGAAAACCCACAAATAACTTCAGGACTCTCTGAAAACATGTGGTGTGGCTGTTTCAAGATGCACAATAAGGAGGCACTTGAAGAAAGATGGGCTGCATGGTCGAGTCGCCAGAAGAAAGCCATTACTACGCAATGCCACAAAGTATCCCGCTTACAATACGCCAAACAGCACAGAGACAAGCCTCAAACATTCTGGCACAAAGTCATTTGGAGTGATGACACCAAAATTGAGCTTTTTGGTCACAACCATAAACGTTACATTTGGAGAGGAGTCAACAAGGCCTGTGAAACACGGAGGTGGATCGCTGATGTTTTGGGGATGTGTGCGCTACGAAGGCACAGGAAATTTGGTCAAAATTAATGGCAAGATGAATGCAGTATGTTGTCAAAAAATACTGGAGGAACATTTGCATTCATCCGCCAGGAAGCTGCGCATGGGATGTACATGGAAATTCCAACATGACAATCATCCAAAACACAAGGCCAAGTCAACCTGTCATTGGCTACAGCAAAATAAAGTGAAGGTTCTGGAGTGGCCATCTCAGTCTCCTGACCTCAGTATCATTGAGCCACTCTGGGGAGATCTCAAACGTGCCGTTCATGCAAGACAGCCCAAGAATTCCCAGGAACTGGAGGCTTTTTGCCAAGAGGAATGGGCAGCTTTACCGGTTTTGTGTTATTCATATTCTCTGAAAAATGGCCAAGAAATCATAAATCCTGCCAGGGTATGTAAACTTATGAGCACAACTGTACAATAATCAGTTCTTTAACCACTTCAGATCCGCGCTATTGCCGAAGTACGGCTCCAGCGCGGATGTGAAATGCCCGGACGACGTCCATGGACGTCGTCCACTGTGCGTGCTCCTGGCGCGCCCCCTGGAGGCAGCGGCGGCGTGCGCGCCGGTGCCCGTGGGTCGGTGACTCGATGTCTTTGGGAGCCCGTGGGTCGGTGACCCGCCGATCTCTTTTGGGAGCCTCAGAATGGGGAACCGCCGTTGTAAACACGGCGGTTCCCCGTTCTGTGACAGGGGACATAGCAGATCTACTGATCCCTGTCACTGACCACCGACCAGCCCTGCCCCCCCACATAGAACACACCCAGGGAACATTTGTTAACCCCTTCACTGCCCCCTGCTGGTTAACCCCTTCACTGCCAATGACATTTACACAGTAATCAGTGGATATTTAAATTTCTGATCGCTGTATAAATGTCATTGGTCCCAAAAATGTGTAAAAAATGTCCGACATGTCTGCAGCAATATCGCAGTCCCGCTAAAAATCGCAGATCGCCGCCATTACTAGTAAAAAAATAAATAAATAATAAAAACGCCATAAATCAATTCCCAGTTTGTAGACGCGATAACTTTTGCGCAAACCAATCAATATACGCCGATTGCGATTTTTTTTTTTTTTTACCAAAAATATGTAGAAGAATATATGTCAGCCAAAACTGATGAATATTTTTTTAATGGATTTGTATTTTAGCAAAAAGTAAAAAATATTGTTCTTTTTTGCAAAATTGTCGCTCATTTTTTGTTTATAGCGGTGATCAGAAATGACGCAGAGGTGATCAAATACCACCAAAAGAAAGCTCTATTTGTGGGGAAAAAAGGACGCAAATTTTATTTGGGTACAACGCAGCACGACCGCGCAATTGTCATTCAAAATGCGATAGCGCTGAAAGCCAAAAATTGGTCTGGGCAGGAGGGGGGTTTAAGTGCCCAGTAAGGAAGGGGTTAATGCTGGATTCACAGTCTGCAATCTGTAGAATTGCTATACAGTCACCTTTAAGATTTGCCTAAAATGATGTAGTATATGGTCATACATAAACAATACATTACATTTTTATCCTGCTGGGTGGGCCCTTACATTTCATAGTTTCAAAATGAAAATGGGATGGAGATGACTCTGTGTACAGGATGACTCTGTATTGTATGGAGATTACTGTGTGTACAGAATGGAGAGGATTGTGCCTTGCTGCACTGCCTGGCAACTATGTGGATGGTCAGGATTTTCTGACAGATTCCTCTGGCTTAAACAAGACAGACAAATGCTTCCATATGTCCTCTTCAAATCTCTTGCTAGCCTTATGGGGCTCCTTCCCTTTCACATCCACCCCCCTTTTCCTTTTTTTGCCTCCCCCCCCCTTTTCTTTTTTTTTTTTTTTTTTTTTCCCCTCTTCTCTCCCTTTTCCTCTCTTTCTTATCAATACTCATGGCATCGACTTCTACATCCTACCCTGGATGTTTCCTGCACATAGTTCCACATTTCTGGTCTACAAGGTAGTTAGTCTGCGTCCATTTTCAGTCTGATAGGCAGTCCACGACTTTGCCCTGTTATCAAGCTTCATGTCCACCTAGTTTTTAATTATAAGAATGTCAGCTCGACGTGGATAGACGTGGATGCTTTCTCCTTAGAATGACCAGCCAGACATACGACTCCTTACTCTTAACTTTATAAGGGCTTTTTCTACCTTTTTCTAATTTTTTCTTTTTTTATATAATACTGAGAAATGTAATTATCCTTCTTGCTATGGGTTTTGGCAAAAGCTCTGAATGACAGGATGCTTAGATTCTGTCTCTGGAACACCGTTCCAGTCTTGGCTATCAACAACCCAGCTAATGCAAGATCTATGTTTTCGCATCAAAAATAACTCTTGCTTGTGCAGTTGCCTGTACCATGTTACCTTTTGTGATAAATAAAGGAATTACAAAAAAAAAAAACAAGACAGACAATACAGTCTCTGCACAGCATCCAGATCTCTATGCCTCTCTCTGATCCTGCGGCCTCTCACACAGACAATTAAAATACTGCTCTCTGCAGCCTCTGAACCTCTCAGCCACATGCACCTTGGCTGGGCATCACTGGAGGCTGGTCATACCCCCCCTCCTGGCTAACTGCCCAATCACAGCCTTCCTTGCAGTATGCTCCGCCTTGACAGAGATGTGACACCCAGTCGGACCCTAATAGCCGCCTGATCACTGCTGGACTAGAAGGTAGGAGAAGGGATCTGTGCCCGGTTGCATGGATGTTGAGCGCTCACACACCGGGCAGCACTGCAGTGAGAGCATCCTAAGTTCTGCTTGCCCATATGACAGGACTCTGACTATCTGTGACTGACCTTGATTTCTGGGACAGAGCCTGGGACAGAGTTGGGTCGGGACATATTTGAAAAATCCACGAGTGTCCCGGGCATTTCAGGACAGTTGGCAACTATGGTCTAATGGATTTCACCCCAGGAGCTTTTTAATGGGACAAATCCTCTTTACTGCAGTTGGGTCTCGACCAGCTTTTGGCTCTCAGCACTTTGACAGGTCAAGTCTTTTCTTTTTGTCACACCAAATGGCCCCTGGAAGAGAGCTCCGGTCCGTATTAGGAGATTTTGTATTGTTTTCCTCTGATCTGGAGACATTAGAAGTCAGGGTTTTTTTGCCGGTTTTGCAGAGAAAAGGCTCAAAGGTGAGAACAAAAAGATGAGGGGATAGCAGGCAGCCTTGGCATTTTTCATTAGAGATTGTGAAGTAATCCGAAAATACTCAATTTTTTTTTATATAATCTTTATTTTTCAAAAATATATAAAAGGTTTACAGTTCCAACAAGGGGACAACAAGACGAGTATACATATACATACAAAGGTAGGTATCGATATTTAGGTGGCACAAGTATCAGTCTCATATGAAGTCACATTGGTACATCCACATTTGACATACAGGTAGCTTTACCATGTTAGTCCTTACACAAAGTTGTGATGTATGCTTGTTAACCAATGTACCAATCTAAGATTATTCTTTAAGGTCTGTTATCATGAACTTCGTACTCAGACCAGTGGTATGGGGACAGAAAAAGGGAGAGTAGAAGGGTAAGGGGAAAGGGAGAAGAGGGTAGGGTGAGAGAATAACCACCTTGTATACATTGAACATATACAGGATTCCCCTGGTCAATTCGATTATGGCTGCTGAGGAGTGGGTGGCACAGGGTAAGGACAGAAATTAAAAGTTTTATAGCATCTGGGCCTCTTGGATCCATTATATGTCTAATGCCCCGACCAGCTTACCCTAGACCCTTGAGGCATCAAGGTTAGAATTTACTATATTCTCGAATTGTGCAATGAGTTTATTGAATTTTTTGTTTTCCCCTTTTTCTAATCTACAATTGTATGCAAAAGTTTAGGAACCCCTGACAATTTCCATGATTGTCATTTATAAATATTTGGGTGTTTGGATCAGCAATTTAATTTTGATCTATCAAATAACTGAAGGACACAGTAATATTTCAGTACTGAAATGAGGTTTATTGGATTAACAGAAAATGCGCAATATGCATCAAAACAAAATTAGACAGGTGCATAAATTTGGCCACCCCAACAGAAAAATCACATCAATATTTAGATGAGCCTCCTTTAGCAGAAATAACAGCCTCTAGACCAGGGGTAGGCAACCAGTAGCCCTCCAGCTTTTGTGAAACTACATTTCCCATGAGGCATTGCAAGGCTGGCAGTTACAATTACTCCTAGAGGCATGACGGGAATTGTAGTTCTGCAACAGCTGGAGGGCCCCAGGTTTCCTATACCTGCTCTAGACGCTTCCTATAGCCTGTAATGAGTGTCTGGATTCTGGATGAATGTATTTTGGACCATTCCTCCTTACAAAACATCTCCAGTTCAGTTAGATTTGATGTTTGCCGAGCATGGACAGCCCGCTTCAAATCACTCCACAGATGTTCAATGATATTCAGGTTTGGGGACTGGGAGGGCCATTCCAGAACATTGTACTTGTTCCTCTGCATAAATGCCTGAGTAGATTTTGAGCAGTGTTTTGGGTCGTTGTCTTGTTGAAATATATTGAGTGGAATCCATGCGACCCTCAACTTTAACCAGATTCCCACTACCGGCACTGGCCCCACAGCCCCACAGCATTATGGAACCTCCACCAAATTTTACTGTGGGTAGCAAGTGTTTTTCTTGGAACGCTGTGTTCTTTTGCCGCCATGCATAACGCCCCTTGTTATTACCAAATAACTCAATCTTTGTTTCATCAGTCCACAGAACCTTATTCCAAAATGAAGCAAGTTGATGTTGTAGGTCTTTGGAGGTGGTCTGTGGGCTGTTTTTGACCGTTCTCACCATGCTTCACCTTTGCTTCTCCAATATTTTATGTGGCCTGCCACTTCTGGCCTTAACAAGAACTGTGCCTGTGGTCTTCCATTTCCTCACAGTGGACACTGACAGCTTATATCTCTGCAATAACTTTTTGTAGCCTTCCCCTAAACCATAATGTAGAACAATCTTTGTTTTCAGGTCATTTGAGAGTTGTTTTGAGGCCCCCATGTTGCCACTCTTCAGAGGAGAGTCAAAGAGAACCACAACTTGCAATTGGCCACCTTAAATACCTTTTCTCATGATTGGATGCACCTGTCTATGAAGTTCAAGGCTTAACCACTTCAGCTCCGGAAAGATTTCCCAGGTTAGGACCAGAGCACTTTTTGCGATTTGGCACTGCGTCGCTTTAACTGACAATTGCGCGGTTGTGCGACGTTGTACCCAAACAAAATTTGCGTCCTTTTTTTCCCACAAATAGAGCTTTCTTTTGGTGGTATTTGATCACCTCTGTGTCATTTCTGATCACCGCTATTAACAAAAGAAGAGCAACAATTTTGCAAAAAGCCCAAATTTCTTACTTTTTGCTAAAATACAAATCCAAAAAAAAATATAAAAAACATTTTTTTTCATCGGTTTTGGCCAATTTATATTCTTCCTCATATTTTTTTGTAAAAGAAATTGCAATCAGCGTTTATTGAATGGTTTGCACAAAAGTGGTACGGATGCGATATTGCAGCGGACATGTTGGACATTTTTGACACTTTTTTGGGACCAATGACATTTATACAGTGATCAGAAATTTAAATATCCACTGATTACTGTATAAATGTCATTGGCAGTGAAGGGGTTAACCTGCAGGGGGAGATCTAGGGGTTAACTATGTTCCCTGAGTGTGTTCTAACTGTGGGGGAGCTGGGCTACCAGTGACAGGGATCAGTAGATCTCCCATGCGCCCACTAACAGAGCGGGCTCTGTGGCCGCTCATCGCGGCTCGCCGAAGGACATTGGGTCTGCCCGAGCCACGGGCACACTCCTCAGGAGTGCGGCGGGGGCGCGCTCCCCCTAGTGACCACTCGCAGATTGCCGCTTTTTAACGGCGATTCGCGTCCATACTGCCGCCGTAAATAGACGGTAGGCATGTGGAACCGGTTATTGAGCTCACCAAACCAATTGTGTGTTCCAATTAATCAGTGCTAAGTAGTTACAGGTATTCAAATCAACAAAATGACAAGGGTGCCCAAATTTATGCACCTGTCTAATTTTGTTTTGATGCGTATTGCGCATTTTCTGTTAATCCAATAAACCTCATTTCACTACTGAAATATTACTGTGTCCTTCAGTTTGATAGATCAAAATGAAATTGATGATTCAAACACCCAAATATTTATAAATGACAATCATGGAAATTGTCAGGGGTTCCTAAACTTTTGCATACAACCGTAGATTAGAAAAAGGGGAAAACAAAAAATTCAATAAACTTATTGCACTATTCGAGAATATAGTAAATTCTAACCTTGATGCCTCAAGGGTCTAGGGTAAGCTGGTCGGGGCATTAGACATGTAATGGATCCAAGAGGCCCAGATGCTATAAAACTTTTAATTTCTGTCCTTACTCTGTGCCACCCACTCCTCAGCAGCCATAATCGAATTGACCAGGGGAATCCAATCTTGCCTGTTGGGAACATGTGTTAATTTCCAATGTATTGGAATTAGTCATCTAGCAGCGTTCAAGAGGTGTGGAAGGACCGATTTATGGAATTGGCTGAGGGGAATGTGTAGCACATGCATGAGAAATTCCAATGGGGAGTCATTCATATCGATATCCAAAATAACCTTTATCTGAGCTCTGACATCCTCCCAGAAGGGCCGAAGCACCAGGCACTCCCACCACAGATGTAGGTATGTGCCTCGGAGCCCACAACCCCTCCAGCATGCATCAGAGGTAGGGCCTCCGTGAACCTTTGCCGCAGGTCCTTCTCCCACTCCCGAATATAAACAAGCCTTTCTCTTGGCTCTGTCGATTGCAGCATCTCATACAGCACTGAGATGGAGTGGGGAATAGGGTCCGAGGACATACATAGTTTCTCAAATGGCGTTAAAGAGGACGGGGGCCTGATGGTGTACGGAAGGCTATGAACGAAGTGGTGCAACTGTCTGTAGCGTCATTCGTCCATTGGGAATGTACCAAATTGAGATCCAAGCCATTCCAGGAATACCAAGCCCTGTTCTTGAATGAAGCATGTCTCCCCATCCCTTGTCCATGTGCGGAAGTAGGAGGTGTGTTCCCCAGGGGGGAACCATGGGAATCCCCCCAAGGGAGAGAGCGGGGATCCAGGTGGGAACAATAGTCCCTGGGCATTCAGAGCATCCCAAAGCCTCAGCACCTGAACAGAGATCTAGGAAATGAAGTTTGAGAGACCCCGGTGGGCTAGAGGGAGCCATTGTGCATGGGATAAATTATGTCCAGCAAGAAATTTCTCAAGAGGAATCCAAACTTTGGTAGTGGTGTGGTGGTGCCAGTCTAATATTCTCTGTAGTGCAATTGCCTCACAATATCTCCATATAGATGGGACCCCCAGTCCCCCAAGTCTCCTAGGGCGCTGCAAAATGCGTAAGGCAATGCGGGGATTCCGACCTTGCCAAATACATTTCAAAAACAGGCTGTTGAGGTCAGAGAAAAAGGATTTGGGCAGTGAGATAGCCACCATTTGAAGATAGAATAGCACCCGTGGTAGAACATTAATTTTCAGTATGCTGACTCGATCCATCCAAAAAGTAGTGGGATTCCACCTCTGTAGATCGGCCCTAAGTGTGGATAACAAGGGGGCATAGTTGCAATTGTACAGATTGGAGTGAAGGGCAGGGAGATAAATTCCCAGATATCTTAAGGAGAAGCTGCACCACGTAAATGAGAAAGAGGCCTGTAGTTGGCAGCATAACGCGGATGGGATCACTAAGGGCAGGATCTCCAATTTACTGTAATTGATCTTAAAATTAGAGAGCGCCTGGAATCTGTGTAACTCTGCCATTATGTTGGGGAGGGAAATCAGTGGATCAGCAACATAGAACAGGACATCATCCGCATATGCCGACAATTTATGTTCCCTCGTTACCACCTGCAGCCCTTTAATGTTGGGGTTAAGGCGTATCATATTTAATAGAGGCTCCAGGGTAAGGGCAAAGATAAGTGGAGACAGGGCACCCCTGCCTTGTCCCATTTCGTACAGGAAAGGCTTCCGAAAGGGTTCCATTTACCCTCACCCTGGCCTCTGGGGAGGTGTATAAAGAGCCTATCCACCTTAACATGTTACCGCCCAGGCCTAGTCTGGTCAACACTGCTTGAAGGTATGTCCAGTCCCCCCTGTCAAAAACCTTTTCAGTGTCAGCGGACAATAGCAGACAGGGTGAACTGGACCACCTGGAGTTAACCCAGTGAACAAGCTGGATCGTCCGGTTGGTGTTGTCTTTGGCCTCCCTCCCCTGAATGAATCCTGTTTGGTCGGGGTGGATGACCAACAGTAAAATGAGTTTAAGCCTGTTCGCAAAGATCTTTGCTAACATCTTCATATCGGTATTCAACAGCGAGATTGGCCTGTAGCTACAAGGGGTTGCAGGATCTTTCCCTTCCTTCGGAAGGACTGTGATATGGGCTAGCAGTGCTTCTTTAGGGATGGTGGATCCCGAGGCCAGAGTGTTTAAGTATTTGCACATGTGGGTTGACAGAAGGGGGAGGAATGTGCGATAGTAAGTATTAGTATACCCATCAGTACCAGGGCTCTCGCCCTTGGGCAAGTCCTTGACCACCGCTTCAAGCTCGGTCGTCGAGATGGGTTTATCTAATTTTTCGCTAATCTGCGACACCAACTGAGGAGCTTTTGCCTCCTCTAGGTATTGTGAGAGACATTCTGATTTTTGTATGGGGGTTTTACCTGCAAGGGTGGCAGGAAGTTGGTAGAGTTGGGCATAATAGTCCCTAAAGGTGTTCGCAATTTTTGAAGGAAGTACCGTGGGGGTTCCCGTGGCGGTGGGAAGTTTGTGGACATACCCTGACGTATGTTGTCACTTAAGAGCCTTAGCCAGCAGTCTCCCACACTTATTGCCGAACTCGTAAAATTTGTGCAAGACATGCCGTAGTCTGATCCTAATTTGCGTCAATAGTTCTTGAACTCCGAATAGAGCAGAGTGGGGCCATTGTTTCCCAGACCCATTTTAAACCGAGCGCGGGGAATTCCTACCTACATGCTGATAGTAACCATCACCCCAACTGGATAAGGAATGTCCCGTTTGGTCGATTTTGTAGGCTTTATAGGACATGCACCAGAAGAGAAGACTAGGTACTCCAGGGAGAGACCCTAAAGAAAAAATTCCTAGAAAAGGGTTATGAGCCCAATCACATTGAAGAAGCATATTCGAAATACTGGAAGCTATATCAGGCAGGAGACACACAAAGTATGGCCCAGAATAAGATCAAACTGAAACCTAAAACTAAGGAAAAGTTGAGTACTCAAAAAAACATCATTAGGTTTTGTACCACGTATAACGTGAAGGCTTTTGAGATACAACAGATCTTATGCAAGAACTGGAAAATCCTACAACAAGATCCGGCTCTGAAGAGTGTGTTGCCAAGTAAACCAGTGGTCACTTTTAAGAGACCAAGAAATCTGAGAAGTTATATAGCACCCAGTAGCATTCTCAAAATTACGAGAAAGGGTCCCCTAATGAATAGCCTGTGGTCTACTGTATTCAACCAACAGGGAAGTTACAAATGTGGAGTGAAAAATTGTGGTGCCTGTGCCTTCATGTGGCATAAGAAAAGGGAGGTCTTTGGGATGGATGGCCACTCACGTGATCAAACAGTTTATCAACTGTGGGACCACATACACGATCTATGATCTCCTGTGTCCCTGTGGTTTGTTATATGTTGGGCGTACTATACGCCTGTTAAGGGTGAGATTTGGAGAACATAAGTGCGCCATCATAAATGGGAGCGATTTAGATAAAGTCAAAGCTAAAAACAAAAACAATTATTCAGTCCCAAGACACTTCAGGGAGCAACACAAAGGGGATCCCACAGGCCTGAGAGTCTTCGGTATAGAGGCCATTCCTAGGACCCTAGACGATGGGAGTAGATTTAGGCGTCTCTGCCAGAGAGAGACCTATTGGATCTTCACCCTAGGGGCCTTGGCCCCGGGGGGGCTCAACGAAGATTTAGAGGTCCACGGGGTTGTCTAGATCCCTCCTGTCCTTTTCTCAGACCCTGGTTTTCCCATTATACATCTTTCAGGTTGCTTTCACCCTCTACGCCAAGACCATTCCCCTCCTCCCTTTCCTTCCTCCCCCGTGAATACAAGATCAAAACTATGTATCTGGACTCGTAACCAACAATAGATTAATTTGTAGTTTACAACAGATTAGAGGGCATATAGATGAACTCTGAGAGCTATTAATCTGACGCTATTATCTTCAGGCCATTCCTAAAAGAATAGTCGGTGTCCATAGCCGAGAGCCTGTGACATCCAATGGGGTATACCAGTGGTGAGTGGGCGCGCTTGAGCATGCCGTGTGCGTGCATACGTGAAAACATTTGAGTGAGGTTGCGTATGTGTATATGATGCGCGGACCAAATACCGCTGGATAATTTGTACTTTCTATATAGCCCCACACATTGACTTTTCGAATAGCAATTACTAACACCATCATGATAACCCAAAAGAATCATCTACCACACTGTGTAGCATGCAAATGTATATAGATACACATATATATATATGGGAATAATTTATTTGGACAGTTGATACAACTGTTAATAACTCAATCTAATAATACTTTAAAATCTAAATTAGGTAACCATAGGAATGAAATGGGCAATCAGTGATGTTTTTATTAGATAAAAATAAAGGGGTCAATTATATCCAGAGGTATGCTGCAGGCATTTTATTTTTTTTAAAAAAAGTTCCATAGATGAGATACCCCCTTAAAATATAGCCATCTTCCATTTATAACATCCTATATTCATAATTGCATAGGTCATAGAAGGGAGATAGGATTTAGATATGAGGCTTATATTGTGCTACGGTAAACAATAGAGAATGTTTATTCCCCAAGATTTGTAATATTTGCCATTCTATACACCGGTGGCTCCCCATATTGCTCTCCACAATGTCCCAGTCCATAAGTCTAATTAGAGTAAGATTGTAATGAGCGCCAGCAAAACTAACGTTATCGGATAGACAGCGGGCCAGCAAACTCTAGGATAGACATAGAGAAGCATAGGGGTATAGTGGTTCCTGGTCCCCTTGACAACCGCTGTGCGGTGGGCTTGGCGGGGGACTGCTAATCCCGCTCGGAGGATGCATCGTGGGAGCTTGAGAACATGGTGTATCCTGGTTTCCATGGCAGCCCTCGCACAGCGGGTGGAGTGAGGATCTGCATGTCCCGCTCGGGTGACTTGTAATGGGGCCGACATGGGAGCACTCCTATGTGTAGATTAGCCAAGCTCAAAGCTGGCATCCCATGTGCAGGAGAAGGAGAGGTGCAGTGAGTGGATCGTGATAAGGGTAAATAGAACGTTGTATCTGTCTGCCGACCTGCGAGCCTGAGAAGGGAAAAGAGTGAAGAGGAGGTGTCAGCCGATCAGGGGTAATTCAAAAAAAGAAAACGAAGGGCTGGTAAGACACCTGTCTATTAAGAAGGAAAGCAGTAAAAGTTTAGATCAATAGTTTAGATCATGGTACTTTAGATTCTTAAGGCGGATCATGAGACAGCAAGTTCGATTATTGTGATTGTTATGAATATTTCACATTTCACCTTTAGATTTGTGACAGACACTGCACATTGGGATATTCTATTTTGATCTGGTGTATGTGGTTGGAGTGACCGGTGGGTGGAGCGTGCAAATAGCTCTCTGCATGGCACACGCCCCTGAACAGGGGCGGGGCCATGCGGATTGACCTCTCACTATGTCATTATAGAATGTATAAATCTGAGGTTAAGTTGGTGAGCATTAGGCTCTGAGGAAGAGGCGAAAACACCTCGAAACGCGTAAGCCGCAAGAGAGTACAGCCGGTTGTGACGTGTTGACGAATAGGCAAGATCACACCATTGTTTGGAATGCTGTTTTTAAAAAGCTAGTTTGTGAGTATATTTATTTTACAATTTTAATAAAAGCTTTATCAAAGGTAATGCGCAAGGCCTGTGCGCCATTGTTTTCTGTTTTTGCCATAGCACTTTTTGGACTTGCCCCTGTTCAACAGTGGCAGCAAGGCGGCCCATTACCCAAGAGCATCTGTTAAACGGGCTCAGTGTAGAAGCATTGACATAGGACAACGTCCCCCTCTGAGCGCAGGAATACTATCATTTGTGCGCAATAGTCAATAGTTCTTCCCTGAGTGACTTAAGTTCCTTGTGTAATGCCGGAGATGCCCAGTGTTTGTGTCTGAGTTCCACCGCCTGCAGTTTGGTCAAAAGATTTTGTAATTCCCCCAGTACGCGCCTTCTTCAGTCTAGCCCCCTCGGAGATGATTTCCCCTCGAACCACTGACTTGTGACCCTCCCACACCGACGCCATCCCTGTCTCTCCCGGCACATTCTCCCTGAAGTACAGGGATATGGTATCAGAGACCTGCTTCAGTGCTACTGCATCATCCAGCAAGCGCCAGGTCCATTGCCAGGCCTCTGAGGATAGGGGATTGAGGGAGATAGGTGGTCTGATATAGTAAGCGATCCGATGGACGCGCCAGAGAGCGACTCCAGGAAGTTTTGATCCACCAGTAGTAGGTCTATTCGCAAGTACACATTGTGCACGGCGGAGTAGTAACTGAAGTCCTTCCCTGTGGGATGGAGTACTCTCCAGCAGTCCATCAGATGGTGAGCATGCAGCGATTTACGAAAGTGTTTGAGAAATGCAAAGGTGTGTGCGGATCGGCCAGAGGAGGTGTCCATCTGAGGGTCGGGGCAAATATTAATGTCCCCCCCACCCCCAGGTGCCCCTCGCAAAACGTGGTGAGAGAATCAAGGACCCTGTCCAGGAATGTCACTTGGCGGGTATTTGGAGTGTATAGGGCCACCAGAGTGAGCGTACGCCCAAACAGGGTGCCCTTTAGGAACACAAATCTACCTTCCGTGTCCATGCGTTGGTCTATCAGGGCGAAAGGGCAGTATTTATGTATTGCTATCGCCACTCCACCAGATTTTGGGCGAGGGGAGTTGCTAAGGTACCACTGGTTATATAGATGTGTGGGAAGGCGTGGGGTTGAGTCAACAGAAATGTGTCTCTTGCAACAGTAGGATGTGTGCCCCTAATCTCTTTGTCTCAAGCCACAACTTACTGGGCTTCAATGGTGAGTTCAGACCCCGTACATTATACGACACAATCTTCAGGGAAGCCATTGTGAAGCATCACACAGAGAGAGCCACCAGGCAGCCCAGGTAAGCGACACGTCGACTCCTAAGGCAATGAGTACTGAGGAAACAAAAAGGAAGTTTAAGAGAAAACCAAACACATAATAATAACATAGAACACACATAAGCCAGCCCACCTCGAGGGCAAGGCAACTCTGAGCTCGGTGGCATAGGGATCATCACCAGGCCGTTCGGCCTAAGAGGGTGAAGGTGACCCATGCATCCCCGAGGACCCTTTCTAGGGGATGGAACTCCAGAGTTCACCTATTGGAGGTAAATGGGGAGACATCAGGCGGGGACTTGTCCGATAGTCCCGCTCCAGCGGAAGGAGCACCTCTGAGGAGCAGGTGTGCATAAACCTAGTTTGCAGAAGTGGCAGCAATCCACATTAGAGAAGAAAAAAAGGGAACAGGAAAACAGGCAGTGTCCAGCAAAAAAACCCAGAATAGCAATTCAGGAAGTGGCCAGGGAAGAGGGCCCTTGTCCAGTCAGCCGAGCAGGGCAATTGCGGGATTTGTTTCGGCATCTACGATGAGCTGGCTGCCAAGACTCTGAACGAGTTAGGGCCGGAGGTTCCGAGGGGGTGCGCCATTCTGGGATGTCCACTGGTGGTAGGCCAAGGCGATTAAGAAATTGAGGTAAGTCTGATTACTTCCAAAGGGTAAACTGCTTGCCGTCCTTGGTGATGGATAGACTGAAGGGGAAGCCCCAGCGGTAGGTCAGGTGGGACTCTTGTAGCACTTCCAACAGGGGTTTGAGGGCTTTACGCTGCATCAATGTACGTCTGGAGAGGTCCGGAAATAGGGAGGGTTTTGCCCCATCAAAATCCACATAGCGAACCCCCCGCATATGAAACATAATGCGTTCCTTCAGAGAATATTTGTGTAGCTTGCAGATAATGTCACGGAGTTTCTCTGGGTCCTCTGAGGGGGGTCTCAGGGCTCTATGAGCGCAATCAATTTCAATATGAGAAGGTGCTTTTCTCCCCAGAATCTGTTTAAATACTCCTTGTAAGGTGGGGGCTATGTCCCTAGGTGCTGTAGCATCAGGTAGGCCTCAGATGTGGATATTAACCCTGCGGCTACGGTTCTCCACATCATCTAATTGATCCAACAGGGAGTCAATTTGGTGGCCCTGAGCTTTGCAGTGGGCCTGCAGGGCCTGTAGAGTGGGAGTGATCTCATCCACTGAGGCCTCTAGTGTCTCAACTCTCCCTCCAATGTGAGCTGTGTTGGCCTGTAAGGCTCAATGTCCTGTCTCAGGGCACGCTCCATGCGGGTCACAAAACCCTCTAAGTCAGCCTTTGTGGGAAGGGCAAGAATATGGGAACGTAAGTCCCCGTCCCCTAGGACCTCCGTCATGCTCACACAGTCTGCCTGGGAATGGGGGGGAGGGGGCTGGGAAGCCGATGGTGGAAGTATGGTGGATTGCGGCCTAGCTGTGGCTTCCGGGTCCATCCAGGGCCAGGCTGCAGGAAAGGCCATCTGGGGAACTTGGAGGGGAGAGATGAGAAGGAGAGAGACAGGGCAGCCGCGGTGAGGGGATGGGAGATGCTGCACATGTATCTGAGGAGCACTCACCTGGCGCCATCTTGGATCGCATCGCCCGTGGCTCTCTCTCGCCGGTAAAGTATGCCTCCAAGGAGCTGGAATGGAGCCTGGGAGTCCGCTGAGGTTGTGGAGACTGCTTCCTTTTAGGTGGCATCTCTTCAGATACCTCTCGTCTCTTTATTGGGTGCTGTAGAGGCGGAAGAAGGAGCAGGTCGGACGGAGCTCGGCTCAAGCACGTCCGCTTGCTCTCATGCCGCGGCCACGCCCCTGAAAATACTCCATTTATCTTCTTGTCCGAGGCTATAGAGTAGACATCACAGACCCACTTCAACATTCTTTCCTGGATCTATGTGGCATAAAACCACAATCTCTGACTAAGCCCATAAGGGTGAAACATGTCAGAGCGGGGTGTTCTCCTGGTGGGGATAAAATGTATTGCTTTTATGGATGAATATAAATTAACCAAGCTGAGTGACATCATCAGTATGTGGCTTCTCATTTTCAGTACACACAGGGGAATTTAAAATGTCTCTAGTGGCACTTCTCTGGAGGTAGGCATGTACCTGTGCCTAATTCAGGCAAGCTTTTGCGCCAATGTTGGTACCATTACTGACGTGCAGCAAGTTTAAGTGGTTCTTACTACCACCACTTTAAGAATCTATCGCTGTGGCAGCAACAAATTCTTTAAAAATTATCACCAGTTCTCCTTTTAGGATCCATGTCTGAACTGGCATATAGAAGTACACTAGTACTCTGATCAGGCCATGTCTGTGCTGGGAAGCTGTCATGTTTGTGACCGCTTCCTGCATTGAGCTGCATCCCCTGCCTCATTTAGCTGTAAGGCGGGAGATTCCCTGACCGAAAGCTAAATATGGGATATGGGCAATGCCTTGTCACTAAGTGCAGTGGCATCATGGGAAACTGAGAGACTAGTTCCCCATCAGGCCTGTTCCACTTTTAAATGATAGTAGACAGTAGTGGGTGGATGCGAAAGCAGCTTTTGAACTGAATAGCTATGGATCCACCTACTGTTGTGTGCTGTCAATCAAAAGTGGGGTGGACCTGATAGGAAACTAGTCTGAGTTCTCCATCAGGCTCCTCCCACCCCAGTACAAAATGCTGTGAGCATACACCTGTCAGTTTGTTAGGCACAGTGACTGGGGAGGGAGGGTGGAGTGTGGGTGCTCCTTCCGCAGTGCGAACAAGGACAAATTCCTGTACCTGTCTGTACATGCAGTGGCGGGAAAACATCATCTAGAGCCAGGGTGAACATGCCAAACTGCACCCCCACCACCCCAAGATGCATTAGCATTATGTATAAGCAAAAATAGCCCCCCCCCCCCAAAAAAAAAACAGCAGTTATCTGCATGATTACCCCTAAGCATAAATTCTTCCTCCTCCCAGTACAAATCTTCCCCCCTGCTGAAATCGC
>BLSH010361762.1:382797-393566 GCA_018402905.1 Glandirana rugosa
CCCCCCCCCCCCAACATATCACCTCTTCTAGCACACCCCCCCCCCCCCAGTCCACCTTCCTAGCACAAGTACTCTTCCCCATCCCCCCTCCCAACACAGATCCCCCTATATCACCACTAGCACCCCCTCTCCCCCAAATTTCCCCTAATAGAACAATTTGTACCCTCTGCCCCTCCCCCCCAAATCCCCCCTTCCAACACAAAGCCCCTCCCCACAATCTCCTCAGGGCACCCTCCCACCTCACATGACACTACAGTGCCCAGGGCAGCAGCCCCTCCTGCCCACCCCTTATCCTGGCCTTGGGTACATAAATTAGGCTCAAGCCCCAACGGAATTATAACGTGTGTCTAAAACACTCTTTATAAATTCTTCCAATGGTGTGAAAATCTAGTTTACAACTGGTAATGTGATCTGCTGGCACATTACAGATAGGGTTAATTATGGTAAAAATTGACTCCACACCCCCTCTGCATAGCAGAGGAAAAATTCTGTATTGACGTTTCAGAAAAGCGCAAGTAAAATGCAAGCAGCAATTTTTAAATATTTTTATTTTTTCGGTTATGCAATGCAAATGAGAACACATAACAACTATACAATAGGTGCTATCCCAAATTGGCTGCAAAAGTGGCAATACACTTTGTTACCCGTGTTACCCTTTTACTGTATTGGTAAACCCTTCCCCTGTAATCTTGAAAAGTATACTCTCAACTGTAGATTTGCACTACCCCAGTCTAACTGCCAGTATAGGTAACTGTCAGCAGATGGTGCTAGAAACCTTTCTACAATGCTGCCAGTAGCAGAGTATAGCACTTCCATAAATAACATTGGAGCTAAGTAAGTTCTTGGATACATGATCTTTTGTAATGTGTAGAGACACCTGTACTTGTGTTATTTGCTGACATTACTGTATCTGTCTGCAGTGTGCCAAGAAGCGCAGTTATTGATGGGGGCAAAGATCCAACCATTAGAGTAATAACTGCCAACATGGACAAGTATTGCTGTGTTAATCTAATCTAAATTTACTGTATACTTTGAGCAAATCCGTAATACATTTGGAATGGCTTCTTTGCAATTTGCTTCAGTCTAATCTCATCTCTGTAAACTTTTGGTTTGCACTTAGTATTTATATTCTCTGAAAATCAATAAGTCAAATATGAGATGAAAAAAAAGATGAAAGGTAAGAATAGCACCTTTATATTGAGAGATGTGTTTACCTCTGTAGTTGCACGCGCTGGGAGGATCAGGATGTGGACAGAACCATCATTTGACATCATAGGCACAGCCTCAACTCTGTCCAAAACTTTACTTTTTTTCCCATAACTTTTGGAAAGTAAAAGGCAGCTTTACAAGAATCTTCAACATATAGATAAAATAGCCATTACAAAATGGAAATGGAAACAGTAGTGTGACGGTTACAACATATCGGATAGTGAAATAGTACAACGTCGAACATCAAACAACTGATCAGAAAAAAAGAGATCTGCGTTCCTTGGAGCTGCATATTGCTTATTTATTGTTGACATAGGTGGGGGTCTCTGTCCAAAACGTTCCTTTTTTTTAAATAAAATGGTAATGGTTATATCTTCTCTAAAGCTGGATACACACTATACAACTTTTGTTGTTTGATTGCCTTTAGATTTACCTTCAACTATGTCAGGGGTAGGCAACCTGCGGCCCCCAGCTGTTGCAGAACTACAAGTCCCATAATGCCCCTTGGAGTAATTGTAACTGCCAGCCTTGTAATGCCTCATGGGAAATGTAGTTCCACAACAGCTGGAGGGCCACAGGTTGCTTACCTCTGAACTATGTAGTGCAAGGGCCTACCTGATTACATACAAATTGAAAGTGTTTAGGTTTGACCTCATATTATATGGTTTTGGTAAATCTAAAGTTAAAAATCTAAAGAAAATTGTATAGTGTGTATCCAGCTTAAGGGTGAGGGCCAACATGGCGGATGCTTAGGTCCTTTCACATTGCACGGTTCAAATCTCGGCCAGTTCAGCAGGAACTGGCTGACATTCGAACCATGTATGGGCAGGACTTCTACTGAGTTGGGTACAACCAGCATGCCGGGTTTTACCTGCGATTATGGCTAGCAGCTGCTATAGCCGCTAGCAATAATCATGGTCTTCTCCCAGCGAGGACAGCTTCTCACGCCCTCCCACAATGGGCCGGCAGGAGGGATTCCCGCATAAACACTGTCTGTGTTGATGGAGGAATCTAACTAATTTCTTTCCTGCAACCAAATTCACTTTGTGTATGGCCGGCCTTAGTCAATGGGAGCATGGCACAACCATATGCCAAACAATTGTCACATGGGTGCGGTGTGGTATTTCTATGTAAAATACCTATTGGGAGCCCCAGGCTTTCATTTCTGTGTAGATGTGAATCTCTCTCTTCAGTGAAAGTCCCATTGACAAGGTTTTTAAATAACAGGAAGTAATGGGAGAGCAGCCCAGTGGGGAAACATAGTTTTTAGGTAGGTACAGTACAACCCTATGTAAAGTTTTTATTGCTGTCTATGCCTTCCTATCATAATGACTCCATTCATTACCCTTAGGTCTTGTTCTAGTATCACAGTGATAAAGTGAGAGAAAAATCTCCCCAGTGGAGTCAAAGACAGCAATAAAAACCAGGCAGAGGTTTTAACCCCTTTTCAAGAACTTCACATGTAAGACATTTTGGCTATTGGTTGTCAGGAGGGTGGGTAGATTTCTAGAGACACTGCAAGACAATTGGATCAGCATGACAGCCAGACAAGTAGCATTTGTAGAAGGCAGCCTCCACGCTTCCTTACCACAAGTTTACTGTATTTATTCAAACTTATTAAAGCCCCGTTTTGTGTTTGTGTCCCCATTCACACAGCATACCTAAAAATAATAAAAAAAAATCTTATCTGTCTAGTTGTTTCTTGGGAGCAGGTTTATACATATGATTGTTTAGAAAAGATTCTAATGTGTAATTAGTGGACAGATGTAGAGGAAGACTGGTTTAAAAGTTCTTTAACATACAATGTACCTCCCAAGCCTTGAAATCTTTAACCACTTGCTTACTGGACACTTAAATCCCCCTCCTGCCCGGACCAATTTTCAGTTTTCAGCGCTGTCGCTCTTTGAATGATAATTGCGCGGTCGTGCGACGTTGTACCCAAACAAAATTGATGTCCTTTTTTTCCCACAAATAGAGCTCTCTTTAGGCGGTATTTGATCACCTCTGCGATTTTTATTTTTTGCTCTATAAACAAAAAAAGAGCGATAATTTTGAAAAAAGAACAATATATTTTACTTTTTTTATACTAAATATCCAAAAAAAAAAAAAAAATTATTCATCAGTTTGCCCGATATATATTCTTCTACATATTTTTGGAAAAAAAATCACAATGGCGTATATTGTTTAGGTTGCGCAAAATTTATAGCGTCTACAAACTAAGGGAATGGATTTATGGTGTTCTCATTATTTTTTTTTTTTTTTACTAGTAATGGCGGCGATCTGCGATTTTTATTGGGACTGCGACATTGCAGTGGACATGTCGGACATTTTTGACACTTTTTTGGGACCAATGACATTTATACAGTGATCAAAAATTTAAATATCCACTGATTACTGTATAAATGTCACTGACAAGGAAGGGGTTAACACTAAGGGGGCGATCAAGGGGTTAACTGTGTTCCCTGTATGTGTTCTAACTGTGTGGGGGCTGGGCTGGCAGGGACATAACAGATCTCACTGATCCCAATCACAGCGAACAGTAGATCTGTCATGTCCTCCCTCACAGAACGGGAAACCATCGTGTTTAGATCGGGTCCGCCCAACCCGCGGGCATGCTCGCGCAAAGGGGAACACGCAAAGGGGCGAATGTCAATTGACGGCGCCCCGGCAAAGTAGATCCACGCTGTAGCTGTCAATCGGCTATAGCGCGGATCTGAAGAGGTTAAAGACTAAAGCCTGGCCCACACTATGAGGTTTTTTTTCGTTCTACCCAGCGGGTTAAAACGAAAAAGAAAAACTGTTGCCTTCTGTCGGAGCCGCTGTACTAACTATACAAAGTTAGTATAGTGATCTCCCCGCTGAGCTATTGTGTTCTGACAGTGGGACAGCCCCCCGCCAGAACACTCCGATCAGTGCCCTCTGCATTGGTTGAGAGCGCTGATCAGGAGACGGTTGGCTATTTTTATATACCTTATTGTCATTGACCTTTTAGTGCCGATATAGTTCTACCCTTGAAGGTGTATACACTTAGGGATGATGGCACTCCTTTCCAGCTAGCGTGCTTTCTTTGTTAACTCCAGCTTTTACAGCATGTTTTATGCCATACCTATAATTTGGGTAAAGCTGGCCATACATGGATAGAAAATCATTTGAAAAAACTTTTGTTTTTGATAAAGATCTGTTGAACGACTGTGTCTTATGCCATCAATGTATCAAATTGTTTTCCATATATTATTGATCGTTAACATAAATGGTAAATTTTTTGTTGAACAATGCACATACGCTGTACGTTTTTTCGAACTATAGTATTTCCCTATTAATGTTTAGAAAATTGTTTGATTACGCAACAATATTCCGACATGGCAGATCCTTCTTTTAGCATAAAACTTTGCATTTTGAGAATTGAAATGTGCCCACTAACGTTTCTAACGTCAAACGATTGGGCTTATTGAACGCTTTTTCGAACAATTTGCTATCCATATATGGCCAGCTTAACATAATGCCAGTCCCAGCTCCCCCGCTGCCAAACATCCCCACCTTACATAAACTGCCTCATCCATTCCCAGACATTTGTGAATGAAAGACTAGAATACCTATATGTCACCATTGCTAAAGGGACTCCTAGTTCTCAATGGAGCACAAATGCGATGATGTCACCACACTTGTCTGGTGATACTTCCTCCAGCTCCATAACTAAAGCTCTTTACCTTGGTACATGCCTGGAGCTAAAGTAATATTCTGCAGGAGCCTGTGCAGTGTAACCCACAATTCACTGAACACTGTTAAAATGCTTTTCAGGTTCAAATGCAAAAAATGTATTCTTTGTCATTTTTCAATATGGTTGTATTTATTATTCTTTTTTTTTAAGGTGGGATATGCTTTTAATCATTTGTTAGACCAGTCAGTGTACACATCTAGCAGTACAACAGATAACACGGTGACCAAGTGGTTGCCAAGTGGCAATTCTGCCTGGTAGCACTAGGGTTCCAATCCCAACCATGGCACTACCTGCCTAGAGTTTGCATGTCCTCCCTGTGCCTGCGTGGGTTTCCTCCGGGTACTCGGATTTCCTCCCGCACTCTAAAGACATGCTGGTAGGTTAATTGGCTCCTGTCTAAATTGGACCTAGTAGGTATGAATGTGAGTTAGTGACCTTAGATTGTAAGCTCCATGAGGGCAGGGACTGATGTGAATGTATAATATATAGGTAAAAGTGCTGTGTAAATTGATGGCACTATCTAATTACTGGTAATAAATAAATAATGAAGATCTGCCAGCACAGTAGAGATAGGTCAATGTAGAAAGAGTGTAACAATGCTCAAGGTGAGTCTTCACCTGTCCCACCTCCACTGCACACTAATGGGTGGGTTGGTGCTCCATTTTTTTGGGTGCGCCAAACAAACCCCCTCGCCAGGTCCACACTTACCCCATCTAGGTCTCAGCTTCCCCAGCTTCTCCTCCTGGTTAATCCGGTCTTAAGATCCATCTCCTGTCCTGATTGGCCCGGGAGGAGAAGCTGGAAGACAATAGCGAATATGGCTTAAAAAATGTCACCACCTTTTTGAAGCAAAATTAGAGCCTCAGGCTCTAATCGTGTGCTTCAAAAAAAAACCCCAAAAACCTCATAGAAACCTATAAGTCTGGTGCCCCGCGGGGAGATTAGGGGGGTGGCACCCCTGCGCACCTTATGGACCGGCCGCTGATATATTCTCTCGTCTGTACATTGTGGATTGTCAATGTGAATTATGAATCATTAAAGATGATTTTATGGAAGTGCGGCCTACCGGATCTTTCTTCACAGTAGAGACAAGGTTATTTGTGGTAAATCATAACTTCCCATCCTCTTCTGTAGCATTACATAAAAGGGAAAAGCTAGGTAGGATTTTTAATTTTCAAAAGCAATGTTATGTTAAGTGATGCTATGTAAATGAGAACATGTACCAAAAATAATGTAGATGTTATCGTAACTTGGCTGTTAGGCCTCATGCAAACTGGACGTTTTTGGCTTCAGACGTTTTTTCTACAGTCAATAAACCCTCCATCATGTTATCCTATGTGTTCAGAAACACACAGGCTGTTATCAACTGTTTTTAGCTGGGGCGTTTTTGAGCTGTAAAAAAACCCCAAGACTAGTGGGTTTGGAGAGATGTTTTTCAGCTGTAAAAATGCTCAAAAACACGCAAAAACACTGCTTGCAAATGGTTTTGGACCTTTTAGATCAGTGGTTCTCAACTCCGGTCCTCCGGTACTGCAATCACAAAGCAGCAAATGATATCACCTGTGAGGTATTTCAGTTATCCTGCAAACCTGGCCTGTTAGTGGGTCCTGAGGACAGGAGTTGAGAACCACTGTTTTAGATCTATTGAAGAAAAAAACGCTACCGCTCAAAAACGCGGCTCACTAACATTTTTGGACGTTTTTGGTCAATTGAAAAAAAAAAACGCTACTGCTCAAAAACGCTAGTGCAAAACGCTGAAGGATGAAAAACTCACTGCAAAGCTACTGACATTTTTAGAACATTTTTTTTAACGTCCTGTGTGCATGAAGCCTAAAAGTAGTGGATGTGCCACCAACACAGTATGTTTTATTCTTAGCACTTGCAGCATGGCCCATCTCTTGATGTGTGCTCAGTTTCTGTGTACCGACAGCTGTTACATTGCATTACTTCCCTTTTATTAGTTACTATGCCATTTATAAGTCGGGGGGGGATGCAGTTACTGTGCAGCGAACCCGTTGAACCAGAAAAGGTGATTTTAATATGGTATGAACACTATTTGTGTGTGACACAAACTTTTATGGCATAGAAGGTATTCTATTAAACCTAACTTTTAGAAGAAAAAAAAAGCTTTGCCCAGAAAATGTTGTTTTTGAAACATTATATATGGCACGAAAAGACGAGGGAGATATATATAAAAATGACACTAACTGAAGGTCTGGCCAACACCTGCTTGTGACAAGAATCCTTGGTTACTAATTAAACTGACCCAGATTGCATGTTTCTTCAGAAGAGCTTTGTTTAGCTTAATGTGATGAAACTAGCATTTGGAAACGTGTGTTGCAACAGACCGAAAGTATATATGATATATTTTATAGGACCAATTTACACAGGCTTTATGCTGTAAATTCTAGTCAGCAGAGCGATGTCAACAGCCGGTATTCACAAGACTTCAAATAGCAGTTTTGATGTCCTTAGGGCTCATTCATACCAGCCATGTGCCCTCCGGTGCGTTTAACATTGCCTGTTAACGTGCATTGCACTCAGCCCATTCATTTTCTGGCTAATGCAGCACAACAGATTGAAAAAAATTCTGAAAGTGCAACACATCATACTGTAGGGCGTTACTGCACATTGCAGTGCTCAGGTGTGCTTGCATTACACTCAGAACATATGGCACACAATATTTCTGCAGAGATCCCTAAAAAGGCCAAATCCTGTTTAGGTCCAAGCTAGTTGTTAAGGAGCGGGTAGAGTCATCAGCTGTTTAAGGGCTTCCACGCTGACAGCTGAATGGAAAAAAAAAAAAACATTGCTAGCAATAGAAAAATGTTAAAAAAATGGTGTGGGGTCCTCCCCAAAATCCACAACAGACCCTTAGGTCTGGAATGGATTTTGAGGGGAACCTTAACGCCGAATTTAAAAAAAAAATGGAGTGGGGTCCCCCCTAAAATCCACACTAGACCTTTATCCAAGCATGCAGCCTGGTAGGCCAGGAAAGGGGGAAACAAGCGAACCCCCCCTTCCTGAACCATACCAGGCCACATGCCGTCAACATGGGAGGGTGTTTTGGGGCAGGGGGAATATAATGGGGACAAGGGCCTCTTCCCCACAACCCTGGGCTGTGGTTGTGGGGGTCTGCGGGCAAGGGGCTTATCGGAATTAGGAAGCCCTCTTTAATCACAGATCCCAGCCCCCCCTTATGTGAATGAGTATGGGGTACATTGTACCCCTACCCATTCACCAAAAAAAAAAGTTCTGCCCACATTGAAGGCTAACCGCCTAGTGCAGGCTCCACCATTTGACAGTTCTTATATAGCGAAGGGGCAGGGCCACCTGGCAACGTCACCTGGTGGCACCACCCCCTTGTGATGTGACTGACCCAACATTTACCGGTCTGTGACTTTTTGCAGGTCCCACTTGCTAAATGGGGCTTCCAGATTCTGAAGCCGCCTGCCCATAAACCCCCACAACCACAGCCCAGAGGCACTTGTCCCCATCAACAAAGCACCCCCTTCTGTATTTTTCAGGAGGCGGAAGGCATTCGCTCCCCCCCCCTTTCCTGGCCTGCCAGGCTGCATGCTCGGATAAGGGTCTGGTATGGATTTTTTTTGGGGGGGGGCACGCTGTTTTTTTTTTTACATTTTTGCATGGGGTTCCCCTTAAAAATCCATACCAGACCCCACAGCTTTTTTTTAACATTTTTCTATTGCCGGAAATGGTATTGTATTGCTGGCTATTTAAATGTCATTTTTTTCTTCATAAATATCAGTTTTGTTGCAGCAGGTAGATGCGTCACTTTGCAGGCAAACTAAGGGGACCCCCCCCCCCCCCCCGGGCACTATATTTAAATAAATTTTTCATTTTTATTGTTTCACTTTAAGCATCATTAAAATCACTGCTCCTGTAAAAACATTTTTTCGCATTGATACATGTCCCCCAGGGCAGTACCCGGGACCCCATACCGTGTTTTATGGCCAATAAGTTACATATAAGCCTTCAAATGGGCACTTTTGATTTTTCAAGTTTGGGTCCCATAGACTTTAATAGGTTCGGGTCCGAACTTTTTACATGTTCGGGGGTTCTGGTGCGAACCGTCACCACCCCATTGACGCTGCAACTTTTCTTTTTTTTTTTTAGTATAAATAACTTTTTTTTAGAGTTGTCTTCTTTTTGCTCACATGACACATGCTTCCCCTTCTTTTTTCTTTTTCTTTCTGGCGGCGGGCAGCCCTTTGTCCTGCATAGGCCTGTATAGCAGTACTGTTAGCCCAAGGCATGATGACCCAAGGAGGGTAGGGGAAGTGTGCTGAATAATGCTGGGCATCATTCAGCTTGGAAGACTGGCAGCAGCAGAAAGAAGCAGTGATTCTTCAAGGGAGTGCACTGGAGAAGGGGGTTGAATAGAGCTGCAAAGCTGCATTTGTATATTAATAACTGCTTGACAGATGATTTTTACAGTGGAGTTGGCCTTTAAAGGAGAATTATAATTGTTTGATAATATTATTTTAAACTTTTTTAACCACTTGGTGACCGCCGACCGCAAGTCTGACGGCGACAGAGTGGCTCGATATCGCAAACCGCCGTCATATGACGGCGGCTGCCAGATCGAGCACTGTGAGCGCACCGACGGAGGCGTGCTCGCGCGCTCACTGTGTTCGGGGGGGCCAGGGAGCGGGTAGGGCGGATCGCCGCTGGCTACCCGCGATGCCCCCCCCTCCCGCAGTGAAAGAGCAGAGGTCCATGTAAGTAAACACGGATCTCCGTTCTGTTAGCGGGGGAAGGGCTGTGATCACAGGCTTCCTGTATATAGAAGCCGTGATCACTCCCTTCTCCCAGCCAGCCCAGCCCACACACAGAACACGCCCAAGGAACACAGTTAATCCTTAGAGCGCCCCCTCCAGGTTAACCCCTTCACTGCCAATGGCATTTACACAGTAATCAGTGCATTTTTATAGCACTGATCGCTGTATAGATGCCATTGGTCCCAAAAAAGTGTCAAAATGGTCCGACATGTCCGCTGCAATATCACAGTACCGCTAAAAATTGCAGATCGCTGCCATTACTAGTAAAGAATAAAAAATAAATAAAAACCCAAGAAATGAATTCTCATCATCTGTAAATGCGGCAACTTTTGCGCAAACCAATCAATAAACACTGATTCCGATTTTTTTTTACCAAAAATATGAGGAAGAATATAAATCGGCCAAAACCGATGGAAAAAAATGTTTTTTTTATATTTTTTTTTTGGATTTGTATTTTAGCAAAAAGTAAAGAAATTTGGGTTTTTTCGCAAAATTGTCGCTCTTCTTTTGTTTATAGCGGCGATCAGAAATGACACAGAGGTGATCAAATGCCACCAAAAGAAAGCTCTATTTGTGGGGAAAAAAGGACGCAGTGTGTGGTGATGTATACCTTTATATTACATATTCCATGGCAGCAGTTTGTGGTTGTCTGTTTTCTTCCCTGAGTCTAGTATCTTCCAGTCTATGGCATCTGGAGCACATTGGCGTTCCAAGCCACTGCTTTCTCTTCCGGCCGGTGTCACTGTCGGCGGCAGTGGCATCATTTCAGTGGAGAAATTCAATCAGTGGTCAGTACTGTTGATATAGGGATTTCTCTGTGGGCAGCTTGCAGCAGTTTTCTCTAAATGGCTGTGTGCAATCATCACAGGTATATGCTTTGCAGTAACTTCCTGGTAGGCTGCCTGTGTAATTCTGCTATGTTTTGATCTGCTGGGCAGGTTGTCTGGCTGTGCAGTTTTACACTGTGGATGTTTCACTGCCCCCCCTGGTGGCCAGCCCTTGTGCAGCAAGTATGAGAGGGGGGTTTAACCCTTTCCTTT
>BLSH010361762.1:403472-433462 GCA_018402905.1 Glandirana rugosa
GTAAAGTCCGAAGTTTGTATTTCTATATTTTGACATTAAAAAACACTTCTTAGTTGTTGTTCACCCTGTGTTAGTATTTCACCTTGCCTTGGGATGTTTAAAGCTTGGGAAATCTTTTTGTATCCAAATCTGGCTTTAAACTTCTCCACAACAGTATCTCGGACCTGCCTGGTGTGTTCCTTGTTCTTCATGATGCTTCTGTTTGCGCTTTAAACGGACCTCTGAGACTATCACAGTGCAGGTGCATTTATACAGAGACTTGATTACACACAGGTGGATTCTATTTATCATCATTAGTCATTGAGGTCAACATTGGATCATTCCGAGATCCTCACTGAACTTCTGGAGAGAGTTTGCTGCACTGAAAGTAAAGGGGCTGAATAATTTTGCACGCCCAATTTTTCAGTATTTGTTAAAAAAGTTTGAAATATCCAATAAATTTCGTTCCACTTTATGATTGTGTCCCACTTGTTGTTGATTCTTCACAAAAAATTACAGTTTTATATCTTTATGTTTGAAGCCTGAAATGTGGCAAAAGGTCGCAAAGTTCAAAGGGGGCCGAATACTTTCACAAGGCACTGTACATATAAAAAAACCCCAAAAAAACAACTCATTTCTTCCTCAGTTTAGGCCGATATATATTTTTCTACATATTTTTGGTAAATAAAATCGCAATAGGCATATATTGATTGGGTTGTGCAAAAATTACCACATCTACAAACTATGGGAATAGATTTATGGCATTTTTATTATTTTTTTTTACTAGTACTCACGGTGATCTGCAATTTTTATTGGAACTGCGACATTCCTTTAAATAGCCACTGGTTACTGTATAAATGTCACTGGCAGGGAAGGGGTTAAACTGTAGAGTGTGATCAAGGGGTTAACTGTGTTCCCTATGCGTGTTCTAACTGTGTAGGGGTTGGGCTGGCAGGGACATAACAGATCTAACTGATCCCAATCACAGGGAACAGTAGATCACAGTGATGTCCCCTGACAGAATAGGGATCCGCCATGTTTACATAGGCAGATCCCCGTTCTGCCTCTGCAGTAGGGGATCAGGGGTTGCTGGCAGACATCAAGTCCACCTGACCCACGGGCACGCTAAGGCAGCGAGAGCACAATGCAGCGGCGCGCTCCCGTCTGCAATTGCGCCTGTGCGAGCCGCTGTACAGCTATGGCGATTCACGCAGGAGAGCTGATCAACAACGGTGGCTGATCCACAAGTGGTTAATCCTATATCCCCCCCTACTCCTGCTACTATACTTTTCAAGTGTGGTGGGGGTTAATAGAACTGAGGGAGCTGTGACATGCTCTGTTCCTCCATTCATAGAAGTCCTACTACAGCTTCTATAAATGAAGGAAAGGACGATGGGCAGATGCTTGAGAGGTCTGCCCCCTCAGGTTTGTTTTCAGAAAGCAGTTAGCGTGGGTGCAAGATTACAAGAAGGTCCTTCTCACTTGTGAACAAAAAATGCAAACAGTGGGCATGTTTCTCATGTCACTGAACACTGGGCATTTTAAAGGGATGTTAAGGGTTAACTACCTGCCTACTGGGCACTTTTACCACCTTCCTGCCCAGGCCAGTTTTCAGCTTTCAGCGCTCTCACACTATGAACGGCAATTGCACGGTCATACTACACTGTACCTATATGAAATTTTTATCATTTTTTTGCTAAATAAACAGAAAAAGACCAAACATTCTAAAAAAAAAAGTTTTTCATAGTTTGTTATAAAATTTTGCAAACAGGTAATTTTTCGCCTTCACTGATGTGCGCTGATGAGGCTGCACTGATGAGGCGGCACTGGAGGGCACTGATGAGGCTACACTGATAGGTGACACTGATGAGGAGGTACTGATAGGCTGTGCTGATAGGCTGCACTGGAGGGCACTGATGAGGCTGCACTGATAGGTTACACTGATGAGGTGGCACTAATAGGCACTGTTGGGACTGCACTGATGATCAGGACACTGATAATCAGTGCCCTGATTATCAGTGTAGATGTCCCTTTCACACAAGCCAGTTATTGGCTCTCCTCTCTTCATGCTCAGCGTGAGAAAAGGACTGCCGATAACCGGTTTGTGTTTACGTCGTGATCAGCTGTCATTAGGCACAGCTGATCACTTGGTAAAGGGCCGCTGTGATTGGCTCTTTACCCCGATCTGTGATCAGCTGTGTTCTAAGGACACAGCAATCACAGAGCACTCTGCCTGCACGCAGCGGCGGACATGATCACGGGAGGATATCTTATGAAGCCTCCCTGAACTGGTCGTCCGCGCTGTAATGGTCATTCGACTATAGCACGGTCGGCAAGTGGTTAAGAATTTGAGTTGAGCTCAATAGAACAGACTGAGACAATGCTAAATAGGAAATGTACATTACAGTAGTCTGTGGCGATACACTGGATGAGTTGGGGCCCAACATGTTGAAGCACTTTTTTTAGAGAGAGTTCAGGGATCAGTAGTAAGTGGCACCAAGTTCAGGGGTTGGGAGTAGATAATTCAGTGGTCAATGGTAAGTGATGCAGGGTTCAGAGGTCATTAGTGAAGCAGAGTGCAGTAGTAAGTGACCCTCTGTCTCAAAGTACAGTCAAACAGCCCTCCTCTGCACAGCTTATCTCTGCTCTCCCTCTCCCTGGACTCATCATAGTACTCTCTGCAGTTCTGATTCTCTTCCTCCTCACCCCTAATCCAGTAGGTGGGGCTAAAGTCTGTCAGCCAATAACACCCCTGCTACACAGAATCTGTCCACCCCCTGGCCAGCCTTCAGCACCCAACCCCTCCCCTGATAGAAACAAACACAGAATGGATCTTAACACTACTGCAGCTGTGTGTGACAAGTGCATGGCGTTTCCCAACACTTATTGTTGTACAATGTGAGAGGGCACAGTGGGCCCCACCCCCCTTGGGGCCCCTGTGCCTGGCACACATTGCACCCATGGCCATAGCTTTCAATTGTCTCTGATTTCGAGGGACTGTCCCTGATTTGGAACAAAGTCCCTCTGTCCCTCTTTCATTCTAATTTGTCCCTCATTTTGGTCTGATTTTTTATTTTTTTTGCATGGTGTTTATACTGTATATCTATGCCAGGGTTTCTCAGCCAGGGTTTTGTGGAACCCTAGGGTTCCTCCAGAGGTTGCTAGGGGTTCCTTGAGCAATGGTCAATTTCTACCTCTCAGATAAATTCCCAATGACATCATTGATCTTTTTAGCTATCTGTAAGGGGGTGATTCTTCCCAATGACCTCAAGTGTAAGGAGCATTCTTCCCATTCACCATCACACTAATGTATCAGGAGTTGTAGATTTTTTAATGTTTAGCAAGGGTTCCCCGAGACCAGAGAATTATTTCAAGGGTTCCTCGGTGTTGAAAAGGTTGAGAAAGGCTGATCTATGCTTTAATTGTTTATTGTCATGCTGCCACCCCGTGGTCTCTGTTTTTACTACATTTAATTTTCTATGTATCCACCCCTTTCTGTGATATAACTTCCTCCTTCCTAATGTGAGTTCCTTCTATTCTTGCTGCAAGACATACATTGGGTGTCAGGAAAGAAATATTCATCCTGACCACTACAAATACCAACATCTACTATATCTTATTGTTTCCATGAACCCTTTGCATGCAATAAAGATATTTGTAGATTTATGCCAAGTGTTTGGTGAGTTCCGCCATATGCAATTTGTTTTGTTACAAATCTAAATTCATACAAAATTTTAGTTATTTAGAGATTCGGATGTATCCGAATTTTCTTAAATCACAATAGCAACTAATTTCAAAGAGTCTGAAATAAATTATAATGAAGCAAATTATCCAGATTCAAAAATGAATTCGATTTTGAAAATGGAAACATAGTGCAATAAATAAAGTAAAGTATAAAAGTGAATTAACCACTTCCGGACCGCCGGCCGTCATTATACGGCGGCGCTTTGCCGTTGAATAACATTGCTATGGTAGCAGATAGCTACCATAACCCTGGTAAGTTTTTGAACTACGGGCGGTTCTTTTTCAGATAAAAGTGGTCTCTGCAGCAGATATGCCATGAGATCACTTTTATTGGGTGTGGAGGAGGCCCCACCCTCCCACCATGCTCCAGTCATCTCCGCTGCATACCGGATCCGCCAGTAGCAGTGGAGACGATCCGATCCTGTTGCCACAATGCCTGTGAGCCGAGTTAGCGGAAGATGCCACCCACTCGGCGCCATAGCATTGCAGGGCAGAAGCAACGTCAAACATCACTTCTGCCCAAAGCTCTTAAAGGAGACTTTTTTTTTTTTCAAATGTCACTTTATTTATTTATTTTTTTATTTTTTTTATTGCATTAATTATAAATATGAGATCTGAGGTCTTTTTGGACCCCAGATCTCATATTTAAGAGGTCCTGTCATGCTTTTTTCTATTACAAGGAATGTTTACATTTCTTGTAATAGGAATAAAAGTGATTTTTTTTTTTTTAAAGGACAGTGTAAAAATAAAAAGTAAAATAAATAATAAAAAAAAAATTGAAAGCGTCCCGTCCCGCCGGGCTCGCACACAGAAGCAAACGCATACGCAAGTCACGTCCGCATATGAAAACGGTTTTGAAACGACACGTGAGGTATCACCACGATCGCTAGAGCGAGGGCAATAATTGTAGCTCTAGACCTACTGTGTAACTCAAAACTGGTAACCTGCAGGAATTTTTAACCGTTGCCAATGGAGATTTTTAAGTGCCAAAGTTTGTCTCCATTCCACGAACGGGCGCAATTTTGAAGCTTGACATGTTGGGTATCAATTTACTCGGCGTAACATTATCTAACTTTACTGTTGACTTATTTTTTAACTAAAAAAAAGTGATTTTTAAAAAAAAAAAATGCGCATGTAAGACCGCTGCGGAAATACGGTGTGACATAAAGTATTGCAACGACCGCCATTTTATTCTCTAGGGTGTTAGAAAAAAAATATATAATGTTTGGGGGTTCTAAGTAATTTTATAGCAACAAAAAACTGATTTTAACTTGTAAACGCTGACTCTCAAAAAGAGGCTCAGTCCTTAAAGTCGTTGTCAACCCTTGACAATCACTTTAACCTACAGGTAAGCCTGTAATAGGGCTTACATGTAGGTTCTCTGCATATCTCGTTAACCTGCACGGTTTAGGAGATATACAGTGTACTGTGATGTGCCCATGTCATCGGGCACATGCGCAGTGAAGAAGCGGCCTCTGTACCATTCCTTCACTGAGATCGTGCTGTGATTGGCGGCTCACGCGCGCATGCGTGGGAGTGATGTCACTCGACTCCGGCCAGTCACAGAGCCAGAGATCGCGGCCCCGGAAGGAAGAGGGGCAGACGATGGACTCTTCCTACTGTGAGGACAGCGTGGGACTCCAGTGCAGGTAAGTGCAACATAATGGGCTAACATGCGATGCATACTAGCCCATTATGCTTTTACATTGCAGGGTAATAAAGAGGAAGTAAAACCCATCCTCTTTAAGTGGATAAGATGATTCCTTCTTGGGCTGCCTTATAGAATAGAATAGAACAGAATAGAATAAAATTAAATAGAAAATAAAAGAATAGACTAGAAACTAAAATCATAGAAAATAAAAGAATAAAATAAAACAGAATAGAAAAGAATAGAATAGATCAGAATAGAACATAAAAGAATAGACTAGAAACGAAAAAAAATAGAAAATAAAAGAATAGAATAAAATAAAACAGAATAGAATAGAAAAAGAAAAGAATAAATCAGAATAGAACATAAAAGAATAGAAACGAAAAAAATAGAAAATAAAAGAATAGAATAAAATAAAATAGAATAGAAAAAGAAAAGAATAAATCAGAATAGAACATAAAAGAATAGAAATGGAAAAAATAGAAAATAAAAGAATAGAATAAAATAAAATAGAATAGAAAAAGAAAAGAATAAATCAGAATAGAACATAAAAGAATAGAAACAAAAAAAATAGAAAATAAAAGAATAAAATAAAATAGAATAGAAAAAGAAAAGAATAAATCAGAACAGAACATAAAAGAATAGAACAGAAAAAAAATAGAATAGAATATAAACATCTTCTAAAATTCAAATTTAGAATAATTCTAATGAATTGGAATATACAAAACGAATCCTGAAAAAACTAATCGTTCTAACATAAGGAACATGGGGAAATTAAATTATTAACTTAACAAATGAATATGAAACCAAACCAAGCAAATTGTCTAATCTAATGCCGATTTCTGCATTGGCTGTCTCTGCTAAGTCAGGCATAGAGGTCTCAGTGACTACTACAAGTCACAGCAACTAAAGTTCGAATAATAGTAAATAAGTCATTTCCTTCTCTGATGTAAAGAAATCTTAGCATGGCTCACTTGTTCCAGCATCTTTTATTTGCTATGGGCTGGCTGAGCACATTGTGAAAATGATTATGTGTTTATGTTATGGCAGTAAAAAAGGTTTTCAGTTAAAAGCGTATTACTATAACAGTATTCATCCCAGTGTGTTAAACTATCATGAAATGTCATTACTGGGGTATACATCATGTCCATGCCTTTAGGTCGGTGTGATCATGAATAAAGCGATGGGAGCTGACACATCTGTAGCATTCCTGCAAAGAATAATGGGCCAGATCTTGCATTTTCCAAAAAAAGAAAATCAAAGCCACCCACCCTTTCTTTGCTGATTGTCTCAAAAAAAAAAAAAAAAAAAAAAAAAAAGCATGAGCCAAGTGAGTATATGGCTGTCTCCTAACTTCAAATAAACAATGTTCATGGCTTGATTTGTTTACCTGATGCACACTACCTAAAGCTGTGTCTGTTCTTTCTGAAGCTTCATTTGCACAAGCAGTTCAAGCTGAGAGGACTCCATGTAGCTTATCATGTGGATGACAGTTTAAACAGGCCTTATCACTGTGCAGTCAATCAAGGTTTATGAGGAATGATAAAGATGTCACCTAGTTTCTACATGGATTTATCCAATGCTCTTTCACCAAAGAAAATCAATGGAAACACGCACACATTGAATAACTCTGAAAATGGCATGTCATTGTATTGGATCGTTGGAAGAAAGCTTGATTGAACCCTATGAAACACAACACAGCAATTGTGCTTAGAAAGTCACTTTCACTTTGTCTTCTATCTGGTCTTATCATTGTTTATTTAATAATTCTATAAATGTCTCCTAACTTTATTTCATATGACAGTAAACTAGATTATGTTTTCTTTGAGATACCAGGATAGCATAAAAGACAATATAAGCTGCTTTATGGGATCTTAATGTAAAGAAAGGAAATTCTGCTTTTAGTATTATAAGTGGTAGTAATTACATTTTGATATTCCAGATAAAGATAAGGTTACAACCTTTTCTGGCAAGCATAATGTCCTTATTATGTGTTACTATTCACATTGGCAGCAAGTACCATTTTTTTGGGGTAGATCCCCTATGCAGGGGTGTCAAACTGGCGGCCCTCCAGCTGTTGCGAAACTACAAGTCCCATCTTGCCTCTGCCTGTGGGAGGCATGCTTGTAATTGTCAGTCTTGCAATGATGGATTTGTAGTTCCGCAACAGTTGGAGGGCTGCCAGTTTGACACCTGTGCCCTATGGCATGCTGGATAAATTGAGGGCATAGCTGTATAGCAGGGATATGCAATTAGCGAACCTCCAGATGTTGCAGAACTACAAATCCCATGAGGCATAGCAAGACTCTGACAGCCACAAGCATGCCACGCAGAGGCAGAGGCCTGATGGGACTTGTAGTTTTGCAACAGCTGGAGGTCCGCTAATTGCATATCCCTGCTGTATAGTATTTGGGTGCTGTTTATTGGTAGCATCAGGCCTACAGGGGATTAAAGTATAGTATTATATATCTTACAACAGGCAGTTCTGGCTGGGCCCCTCACTCACACAAATGGCATTATACAATGAACCGTGATAATACATTGCCAAATGTGGCAATATGCAGTCAATTATGGTACACTGACAATTCTGTGAAGATGTAGGAAACACATGGAAAATAGTGGCAACTTGTGCAACACACTGGCACTTCGTGGGCATAAATGTAGGTAACAATTCCAGAGTTCCCAGGCCTGCCAATATGTATTAATGGTAAGAACAGAAATAGGAGAGCTGCCATTGCTCTGTTGGTTTTTGCAGACTGCTGGGCTGTCAGCCTAATTCTGTTTTCCTAAAAAGTGATTCACTGAATTGGAAAAAAAACATTACATCAGTATTATTATTATTATACAGGATTTATATAGCGCCGACAGTTTGCGCAGCGCTTTACAATATTAGGGCAGACAGTACAATAACAATACAATTCAATACAGGAGGAATCAGAGGACCCTGCTCGTTAGAGCTTACAATCTAGGAGATAGTATGAAAAGTGTAAATTCTCATCCTCATGCCAGCATTCGTATTATAGAAGCATTCGCCTTTAAAAGCAAGTTAATACGCTGGATAGGGGCATTTAATGCAACCATCCCCTATAAGAAATGTTTATATATTTATAGGGGCTGTCCAGCTAAGTTGAACAAAATTTGGGACAGATGTTTAGCCCAGGGCTTCATCTGCAATGGTCCCAAGTAGCAGCCCCAACCCTTTCTATATTGAATGAAGTTAATGCCCATGTTCTGCAGTTTCCATGCTCATTTTCAACCCAATTACTTGTTTCAAGCTGCCTGTGTCCTATATGCGCTAATCACCCAATCACATGGCAGCAGCTCAATGCATTTAGGCATGTACACATGGTGAAAACAATGTGCTGAAGTTCAAGCTGAGCATCAGAAATGGGATTTAAGGTCACTTTCACACTGGGGTGGGGAGGGGCGGTAGCGGTAAAGTGATGCTAATTAGCGGTGCATTTACCGCTATTATACCGGCGCTATGGCGCAGTCGGGAGCGGGGCACTTTTAACCCCCAAGAAGGGGTTAACAAGGGGTTAAAAGTGCCGCAGCTTGGCGCTTCCGAGGCAGTGTACAGCCGCTTCAGGAGCGCTGTCCATTGCTTTCAAAGGAGGGGGTGGTGTAGGAGGAGTGTATACACCGCTCACTGCACCGCCCCAAAGATGCGGCTTGCAGGACTTTTTTTCTCGTCTTGCAAGCGCACCGCCCCAGTGTGAAAACTCTCAGGCTTTAACACTGGGGAGTATGGGGGGGGGAGTTTTTCAGGCGCTGCACAGGCGCTATTTTTAGCACGGCAGCGCCTGAAAAACGACCCAGTGTGAGAGGGGTCTAAGTGAATGATTGTTGGTGTCAGACGGGCTAGTCTGAGTATTTCAAAAACTGCTGATCTACTGGGAATTTCACGCACAGCCATCTCTAGGGTTTACAGAGAATGGCATGAGAAAGAAGAAAAAAAAATATCCAGTGAGCGGAAGTTGTGTGGACGAGAATCCTTGTTGAGGTCAGAGGAGAATGGGCAGCGTGGTTCAAGATAATAGAAAGGCAACAGTAACTCAAATAACCACTCTTTGGTAAAAATAAAATCCCTATAAGTGTATTTTAATTGCTTTGTGCCAAAGTTACAGTATCTATGGAATAAAGTTGTGCTCATAAGTTTACATACCCTGGCAGAATTTATGATTTCTTGGCCATTTTTCAGAGAATATGAATGATAACATAAAGACATTTATTTCACTCATATTTAGTGTTTGACTGAAGCCATTTATTATCAATCAACTGTGTTTACTCTTTTTAAATTATAATGACAACAGAAACTACTCAAATGACCCTGATCAAAAGTTTACACACCCCAGTTCTTAATATCGTGTATTGCCCCCTTTTAACATCAATGACAGCTTGAAGAATTTTGTGGTATTTGTGGATGAGGCTCTTTATTTTCTCAGATAGTAAAACTGCCCATTCCTCTTAGGAAAAAGCCTCCAGTTCCCAGAAATTCTTGGGCTGTCTTGCATGAACTGCATGTTTGAGATCTCCCCAGAGTGGCTCAATGATATTGAGGTCAGGAGACTGAGATGGCCACTCCAGAACCTTCACTTTATTCTGCTGTAGCCAATGACAGGTCGACTTGGCCTTGTGTTTTGGATCATTGTCATGTTGGAATGTCCAAGTACGTCCCATGCGCAGCTTCGTGGCTGATGAATGCAAATGTTCCTCCAGTATTTTTTGATAACATACTGCATTCATCTTGCCATCAATTTTGACCAAATTTCCTGTGCCTTTGTAGCTCACACATCCCCAAAACATCAGCGATCCAGCTCCATGTTTCACAGTAGGAATGGTGTACATTTCATCATAGGCCTTGTTGACTCGTCTCCAAATGTAGCATTTATGGTTGTGGCCAAAAAGCTCAATTTTGGTCTCATCACGCCAAATGACTTTGTGCCAGAAGGTTTGAGGCTTGTCTCTGTGCTGTTTGGCGTATTGTTAGCGGCATACTTTGTGGCATTGCGTAGTAATGGCTTTCTTCTGGCGACTCGACCATGCAGCCCATCTTTCCTCAAGTGCCTCCTTGTGCACCTTGAAACAGCCACACCACATGTTTTCAGAGAGTGCTGTATTTCATCTGAAGTTATTTGTGGGTTTTTCTTTGCATCCTGAACAATTTTCCTGGCAGTTGTGGATGACATTTTAGTTGGTCTACCTGACTGTGGTTTTGTTTCAACAGAACCCCTCATTTTCCACTTCTTGATTAGAGTTTGAACACAGATGATGGGTATTCTCAATTCCTTGGATATCTTTTTATATCCCTTTCCTGTTTTATACAGTTCAACTACCTTTAACCACAGATCCTTTGACAATTCTTTTGCTGTCCCCATGACTCAGAATCCGGAAACGTCAGTGCAGCACTGGATTAGAGATACAAGGGTAGGTCAGGAGTCCAGAAACTCATTGACTTTTTATACACACACTAATTACAAGCAAACAGATCACAGGTGAGGATGGTTACCTTTAATAGTCATTCAAACCCCTTTGTGTCAACTTGTGTGTATGTTATCAGGCCAAAATCACCAGGGTATGTAAACTTTTGATCAGGGTCATTTGGGTAGTTTCTGTTGTCATTGTGATTTAAAAAGCGTAAACACAGTTGGTTGATAATAAATGGCTTCAGCCAAACACTAACCATGAGTAAAAGAAAAGTGTTTATGTTCTCATTCATATTCTCTGAAAAATGGCCAAGAAATCATAAATTCTGCCAGGGTATGTGAACTTATGAGCACAACTTCATATACTGGAATGTATGCTATACAGGCTGTGACAGGGTGGTGGCAATCTGACGCTAACAGACACTGCCTGGGAGGGTTACTGGCACTGACATTGCTAGTGACACTAATACCGCGATCAGTTATAATACTGTAGACTGACACTGTACTTATGACACTGTCTGGGAAGGGGTTACCGTGTGCCTAGCAAGTGTAGTGCTTTTACTAAATAATCTGGCTGTTTTTTTTCTACCTGCTTTTCAGATAGAAGAAATAGCCAGATCGCCAGTGGCGGCAGGTGGTTTTTTTTTGGGGGGGGAGGCAAACAGCCACCCCCCCGGTCGGTCACCCCGCCCTCCATCAAAGCCCTGCACTTAGCCCATCTAGGTAGCAGACGGGCAGCGTGTCCTACAAGTGACGGGCAGCGGCTTTCATCCTTCCTCCTCCTTTGGATCATGGCGACTTCTGCTCTGCATCTCCTCCCTCCTCATAAGGGTCCAATAGGACCACCTGTCCTTTCAGCCAATTGGGTGGTTGGTCTCAAACCCGCTTCCCGATTGGCCAGGGAGGAGGATCCATGTGAGAATAGCAAATATTCATTCACAACTGGGTGGGCTCAGAGCACAATGCTCTGCGCCCCGAGCCCACCCTTTTTTGAAGCCTATTAGAGCCTCCCCCTTTGGAATCAATGAATCCGGCGCCCTGCATGTAGATTAGAGGGCCGGACGCATGGATGGGAGGGCGGCGGCCATCCGCCCCCTAATCAGTGCTGCCAACCTCCAGCAGCGTTTTTTACTGGCAAAAGATGAAAAATTTACTGGCTAAGCACATTTTTTACTGGCAACTTGAAAAATAATAGAACTCCTATTAAAAATGAAGACAATTGATATTTAAACACAACATGGAAACACTGACAATACCCATATCAAGTAATTTGCATGATTTACACCTAAAAAGTCAGCACAGCATGACAAATTATCAGACCCTGATATTTATAGACAGTGAAAAATCACTGATTTTTACAAACTGCCAGTAAATTTACTGGCGGTTGGCAACCCTGCCCCTAATGGATGGGCTGCCACTGCAGATCACTGTTCACTGAGTTTTGTGTTTTTGTAAACACAGAACTCTGTGTGTGAGTGGACACAGCCAATCAGCAGGTTTCAGTCAAAATCATTGGCTGAAATCTGTTGCCAAACTCATCCTGTGTCCAATCACAGCACAGGTTGGCAGGCAAACTTGGATGCAGCCCAGCAACGTACAGTACATGGATGTTGCCCTGCCTGCACCTGCCGCCCACTCACAGTATATTTACTCTGAGCGGTCGGCAAGTGATTACTGTACAGCCGAAATCAATCATTTGTGCTATATGTTTTGTAAAATCTTAATGTTGAGACTTTTGTGTACGGCACATTTGTTCACAAATGAGCTGTTGTTGGCCTGTAATGTGTAATGATGTGTAAATAATAACTCCAGTGTATTCATTATTGTAACATCCTCTCTCTATGTACTTGTGTTTTATATTTATGTACCTGCAAAAAAACATTTGTTCTGATCAAGAAAAAAAAATGAGGTTAATAATAGCAGCTCCCATATTTCTATCCCCAAATATTTGCTTTAAAGGAAACTTGAGTGAACAATGCCATTACTGTCCGTCTTCTGAATGGCTGTCTCTGGCCTCAGTACTTTTTGAGTCTCTGGTTTGATACAAACATCAAGCGAATGATAGTGAAATCATAACGACCAATCTACATATTTGTTTTGCATCAGTGATTCAGACAACACATAAGGCCCGTACACATGGTCCGCTTGTTGGCCAACAACGGTCGTCGATGGCGGGGGCGGCATTTAGAGGAACCAATCTCCTCCATTTTCCTCCTAATGGAGGGGATTGGTTCCTCTATATGCTGCCTCCGCCGCCCCTCCTATCCAGTTTACTTGTCTTTTGCTGTTCCCAGGGTCCCTGTGTCCCCCCACAGAGCTGCTGTCTTCCACCCTCCTCTCTCCTGCCAGCTGCTGTAGAAGATGTGTCATGATAGAGAGATGGGAACGTCATTTACCGGCTCCTTCCTTTTCTGAATGGACAGAGTCAGTGATTGGTACCAATTGGTTCATTCATAACTGATGCATAGTAAACTGTTTTTACTATACTTCCGCTTCTGAATGAATGGAAGGCCCGGTACACAACTATTTGTTTATTCAGTGGGACCGTAATAAAGGGCCCCAGGATCAGTGGGAAGAGGGAAGGGCCCTGGCCAGGGGTCAGAGGGGCCCTTCATAATTTCTTGCATCGGGGCCCTGAAGGTTCTAGTTTGGAGCAGTAGAAAAAAACGTCAGCCTGTGCTTCCAGGAGCAGTAAAAACGAGCTGTAGGCCTCATGCGCACGGGACATTAAAAAAAGTTCTGAAAACAGCAGTGGCTTTGCAGGGAGCATCTTTCAGCATTTTTGGGCATTTTGGAGCAGTAGCGTTATATTTATTTTGTATTTTTCAATGGACCAAAAACGCACAAATACATAGGTGAGCCGCGTTTTTGTGCGTTTTTAAGCAGTAACATTTTTTTTTCCTCAATGGATCTAAAATGTCCAAAACCGTCGGTGAGCGGCATTTTCGAGCGTTTGAGCGTTTTTACAGCTGAAAAACGTCTTTCAGAACCCTCAGCTCTTGGGATTTTTACAGCTCAAAAACCTCCCTGCCCAAAACAGCTGATAACAACCTATATGTGCATGAACACATAGGATAACATGATGGGAGGTTTATTGAAAAACATCAGAAAAAGCAAAGGCGGCAAAACGCGCGTTTTTAGCACTGCTGTTTTTAAAACGTCCTGTGTGCATGAGGCCTAACTATTGTTATTAGTTTTTGTTGTTGTAGAAGTTACTAGCAGCAGAATTATTCCTCACTCTCCAGTGCAGAGTAAGGCTGCATTCACACCTGAGCGTCTTTGAGCTTTTTTCCGTCGTTTTGATGCGCGACTTTGGCTCGTTTTTGCGTGTTTGTATGCAGCTTTTTTGGGCTATGGCGTTTTTTTATCAACCAATAGAGCAAACTATTATCTGTTGCATCATTTGTTGCTAGGTATTTCAGCTTCCCATTCAATCGTATGGGAATACAAATGCACAAGTATGCCTGATTCGCGTGACAAAAATACCTCCGGAACTTCTTTGAGCTTCAGGCATTTGGCTTCAGGCAACCTGGGGTGGAGATGTGAACCATCTCAATAGAGAATCACTGATTTTTTCTCCTCCAGCGTTTTTTAGCTTCAAGTTACAAAACGCTCAGGTGTGAATGCAGCCTAAGGCTGGGATCACACCATTGCGAATTGGTTGTGGGTTCCCCGCATCCAATTCGCAATAGCAGGAGATTTTGACCGGCTCTCTGTGGAGCTGGTTCACATATCTCCGCAGCTGGTCCGGTGCGTTTTTTCCAAAAACGCGGTGCGACTTTTGGTCCGTTTCAGGTCCGAATTCAGCCAAAAATTCGAGCTGAAGTCGGACCTGAAACGGTGAACCAGGACGCACCGGACCCCTGCTGTTCATATGTGAACCCAGCCTCAAAGTTAATGTCAGGTGAGTTTATTAATGTCATTATTATTGTTCGTTTATTTACTTATTTATTTTACATTTAACCTGAGAGAACTCATCAAGGCCAGGTGTTGGCAGAGTAGTTGTAAAAAAATGCATAACCTTTACAAGAAAAGTGACTGTTTTTATTGATGACTATTGAATGGGCAGTTTATTGAATGCAGTCATACACAAAAGTATAGGCGTGTGCAGGGGGTGTGACAGGTATGCTTGGGCACATCCTAATCACTATGTGCGGTGCCCCCTACTGCCCAGGGTTCCCCCACCTTGTTGGCCCCCAACCATGCAGTGCTGCTGGCTTCCTTCCTCTCATCTCCCTGACTGCTGCAGGGTATGTTTCAGAATGGAAAGTGGAGGAAGGGGCTAGTAAATATGTAATTTTCCTTTTCTAAACAACCTCACTGTGCCCATTCATAACTGAGGCATAGTAAATTATGTTTACTATGCTTCAGTTTGTGAATGAACAGGAAGCCGCTCAGCACAGAGCACTTCCCATTTATTCACTGACCCGTGCAGCTGAGGCTGCAGAGAAAGGCATGTGCATTTGAGCTTTGGGGTGCATGCCTTACTGCAATAAGCTGTGCATACCTATGCACAAAGGGATTGTGTCTATCTGTATACCTGTTAAGGTTTCTTTTGGTACAGTTGGGACTCATGCATTCAGATTTGGTCCTATCAACTTCAATGGAGTAGTGTAGGCGACAGTTCAGAGGCGGCGTTTGACCTGCTTTGCATTTCTTCAAATGAAGGATGTACAGTTCTATTAAAGTGCAACTGAACGCAGTTAAAGCTTTTTCTTTTCAAACACTGTGTTTTCCATTAGAACTCATGGTGATCACATGATCAGAAAACACTCTGATCAGTTCCTGATCCTTACTGGGGAAGCTACTGTTAGTGAAGGCAGGGATTGAGAGACACCAACTGTGCAAAGTGTTGACTGGCGGTTCTCAAGTATAAAGTTGGGTTCACACCCAGCACATTCCGGCTCACAGCAGGGGTCCGGTGCGACCCCGTTCACTGTTTCAGGTCCGATTTCAGCCCAAATTTTGGCCTGAATTCAGAACTGAAACGGACCAGAAGACATACAGGACCCCTGTGCAAATTCGCACCAGAGCTGCTGTTGAGATATGTGAACCGGCCCCATAGAGAACCAGTCATAATCTCCTGCTATTGCGAATTGGATGCAGGGAAGCCGCATCCAAATCACGATAGTGGGAACCCAGCCTTAGGCTCAGTTCATTCTGGTGCAATGTGGGAAACTCTGCAATTCCAGTGTGGGTTCCCGCATTGCACCTGAATCGCAGGCTGTTCGCACTGACATCTGCGAAGGGCTGTGGGTGTCAATGTAAAGTAACCACTTGCTGATTGTCTCGTGTAGAGAAATGGCAGCAAAGTGGCTCCGCTGCGCAAATCGCCATATATAAACGGAGATTCGTGCAGTCGCAGTTGCGGACGGGCGCCACCGCCAGCACGCTCTCGTGCCCGCTGCACGCTGCATGAGTGTGGCCATGGTTTGAGCACACTCGATGTCTGCCGGCGACCTGCAATCGCCTAAAACAGAGGCAGAATGGGGAACTGAAAAGTAAATATGGTGGTTTCCCATTCTGTCAGGGGACATGACAGTGATCTACTGATCCCTATAATCAGGATCAGTTAGATCTGTCATGCCCCTGCCAGCCCAGCCCCCATACAGTTAGAACACACACAGGGAACACACTTAACCCCTGGATAGCCCCATAGTGTTAATCCCTTCCCTGTCAGTGACATATATAGTGTACAGTAATCAGTGGCTATTTTTAGCTCTGATTACTGTATAAATGTCAATGGTCCCAAAAAAGTGCCAAAGTGTCTGATCTGTCCGCCGCAATATTTCAATACCAATAAAAATCACAGATCGCTGCCATTACCAGTAAAAAAAATAAAAATGCCATAAATCAATTCTCAGTTTGTAGACGTGATAAGTTTTGCGCAAACCAATCAATAAATGCTTTTTGTGATTTTATTCACCAAAAATATGTACAAGAATACATTTTGGCCTAAACTGATGAATACGTTTGTTTTTTTTATATATTTTTTGGATATTTATTATAGCAAAAAGTAAAAAATATATATATTTTTAAAATTGTCGCTCTTTGTTTATAGCACAAAAAATAAAAACCGCACAGGTGATCAAATACCACCAAAAGAAAGCTCTGTTTGTGGGGAAAAAAAGGACATCAGTTTTGTTTGGGTACAATGTCCCACGACCGCGCAATTGTCAGTTAAAGCGACGCAGTGCCGTACCGCAAAAACTGCTCTGGTCAGGAAGGGGTAAATCCTTCCGGGGCTGAAGTGGTTAAGGGAATCTCTTGTGGAGCCCCAGCTCACCAGAACTAGTGTCCCCATTGGAAGATTTTCCCACCATTACTTTTCTGGGGACAACCCACAATTTGGGGTTTTCTAATTACTTTCACTTTCAATGATAACGGAAACAGGACAAATAGAGAAAGAGAGGTGTATGGGGGCACAGACAGCAATAAAAACCTGACAGGTGTTCTAATCCCTCTCCACTCTATCCAAAAAAAAAAAGTTTTGCCTTTAGTTATACTTTAAAGATGTCAGCAATTTCTGACCTTTAAAAATGCTTAAAACTGCAGGAGTATATAGTATTTTAAAAATCGGATTATATATTTTCTATCAGTTGTATGAGATTCTCCATAACGCTCAATAGAGTACACTTTGTGACTTAAGTATTGATTGAGTTAAATTCAGTGCTAATTCTGTAAAATAAACATGTTAACCATTAACTTTATTAGAGGTCACTGGTGTATTTCTCACAGGCAATATGAAAAAGTTCCACAAATCCTGGACCCTGGAGTATTGATTTTTCCATTCTTTTAACTGAAGATAAATGACCTGCATGCTTTATACTAATGTATTTCCTCTTGCCATTTGCAGCACAACTGACATTTTGTGCAGTGTAAAGTTTTTTAATTTGCTAACAAAACATCACAAAACATAACCCCGTCATGTCAACCAAAATGACTAAAGTTACTTGGAAGTACCTGTCTATATCTTCAGATCAGCTCCTTTGTGCCAACCCTAGGCCCAGGATATATAGAAAACCTCAACCACTGTCCAAGATGGGATTAGGCTAGGGTGACCAGATGTCCACGGTGTCCGGGGACAGTCCCCGGATTGAAGACACTGTCCCCGGACCAAGTCTGTCCCAGGTTTTGTCCCCGGATTCAGGGGTGGCGCCAGAAAGGAGCTTTGGGGTGCTCAAGCACCCTCACAAGTTCTTTAAGCACCCTCACACAACACCCCCAAAATTCACATACCAGTTCTTGCATGTGTCACTGTTTTTTTAAATTGTATTCTACCTGTAAATCCTTTACTGATGCCAGGAAGCTGGGGACTCTTTTTTTCCTGTGGAGGGATACAGTGGCTCCTGTTGTAGAGGGTGAAACCATCACTACTAAATTGCAATACATTGGTTGATTTGCACTGGATATATGTACTTAAACGTCCATTTGTAGAATTGTATAAAGAAAGTGTAGGGCTGTGCTGCATTTTTTTGGCTTTTTATTGGTATACAGGGGCCAGAACATACTGATCACCATTGTATGCCATGAAGAAACCTCCATTTGCTGACCACACCCACTTGACGACCACATCCAGATTTTAGCCACACCCACATATGCCCCCAGATTTTATTTTAGAAATCTGGTCACCTTAGATTAGGCCCGACACCTCAGGGTGCTAAACCCTTCTGCTATTCAGCTGTCAAATGCCAGAATTTCTTCTGATCACAGAGGCTTTGACATTTGATGGCTAAGAAATACAGATGTAGGGATTAGCACTATGAGGGTCAGAGCTTAAAGCGGTAGTAAACCCATCCATTTAACAGTTTAAATACCAGTTACACGTGCCGGAAATGTAACACTCCCATTGGTTGTGCTCTAAACCAAAGTGTCAAACCATCCAATGGCTGGTGTCATAGCTGATCACATGTCCCGCATCACGGCAGTTGTAGATTAAACAGAGGCCAAGATGGCAACTTCCTTGGCTGAAAACTATAGGAGGGTTTACTACCACTTTAATTCCCACTTGAAGAGCAGCTGAGGCCCAGTAAAGTGCAGGATCCTCCCAAAGCCAAAAAGTTATCTTACCACACTTTAATGGACGTGACAGATCCGGTGTTATACGACTTTGTTGCTGAAATAAATATTTAAAATAAACTGTTCCCTGCAAAGAAGAAACTCAGTACTCCCTTCCCTGCTGACTACAATGAGGATCTGTGCAAGTGAAGAGAAAACACTGGCTGAAGATCCTGCAAAATGAAACACTTCCAAGAGTGTGAGATTCCTGGTCCCCTGCTGCACACAGTGGTTTGATCCACACAGTGGTTTGATCCACTCCCCCCTACTACTGTTTCCTGTACTGACTGGGAAGCCAGAAGCTGCAATGCTTAGCGTGCACCCACTGTCATTTTTTGTTGGTTGTAGGTTGGTGGATTTTGTATTCAGAATGGCAATGGTATTTGATGAATCAGCAGTTTTAAGCAACAGGAGTCTATTGTAAAAAAAAATCAATTGTCTGAAAGTTTTGCTGTTCATGAGTAAACACTTAAAGCAAACCTGTCCTTTTGGAAGTCTCCATTGCTGATCTTCTACTGAAAATGCTAGTTGCTTGGCTCTCCCTGGCTTCAATGCGTTTAGGCACTGTTTTTTTAACAAGCAGGCAATTCAGAAGAGTCATGTGAAGTCAAACTCCTGATCTGCATTATTGTCTCAGGTCTGTCATTTGAAAAGTCCCGGAAAAGCATAACAACCAGGAAACTAGTAGTTTCAGAAGTAGATGTCTGCCATGAAAACATTCATTAGTGCAAGTTCCCTTTAAGGTGGCTATAGATATTAGCTTGGCCAAATTATTATTTTTATTATACAGGATTTATATAGCACAAACAGTTTGCTCAACGCTTTACAACATGGGGGCAGACAGTACAATTACAATACAGGAGGAATTAGAGGGCCCTGCTCATTAGACCTTACAATCAGGTCAGGGGTCGGGAACCCTTCGATCATGGTCCATTTGTCGACCGCCTGCAGGTGACAGGTAGACCGCGAACAGTTTCCTTCGCCACTGACCCCTGCCTTGACTTCCTCTCAGGCTCCTCCTTGGCTCCGCCCCGCCTTCTATGTTCTGGTCCTTTTCTCTCCCTCCCGCCCACATCCTCCTCCGCCGCTGTGATAAGTAAACAGCGGAGACTGGGAGGATGCACAGCTCAGGATGGAAGGTGGGAGGAGGAGCTGGCCAAATTAACTTTTAAGTTAAACCGCTGGTGATTGGTTGCCAGGACACAGGGTGGTCCTAAGCAACCAATCACCAGCTTGTAAATATGAAAATTGAATCTGCCAGCTCCCACCCTCTTTTCAGAACTGTGCTGCCTCCTGGCCTCCTGGAAACAGGTAAGACACTGCTATGGGAGGAAAGGGGGGCCAGAAGTTACTGCTATAGGGGAAAGGGGGGCAGAAGACCCCACTGTGTGTGTGTGTGTGTGTGTGTGTGGGTAATGTGAAGGGGGCAGAGGAAACTGTTATGGGCAGGGTCACCCCCATAGCAGTGTCCTCTACCACCCTTCACATCACCCCCCACCCCCCCTGAACCCTGCATTCTGAGCCTAATACACTCCTGAACTGTGCATTCTGAGTGCAACGCACTCCTGATTCCTGCATTCTGAGCACAATACACTCTTGATCCCTGCATTGTGAGCACAATACACTCCTGATCCTTGAATTTTGAGCGCAATAAACTCCTGATCCCTGCATTCTGAGCGTAAAATGCACTCTTGATCCCTGCATTCTGAGCGTAAAATGCACTCCTGATCCCTGCATTCTGAGCGCAACACACTCCTGATCCCTGAATTCTGAGCGCAACACACTCCTAAACCCTGCATTCTGAGCATAAAATGCACTCCTGATCCCTGCATTCTGTGTGTAAGGTACTCCTGAAACCTGCATTTTGAGTGCAACACATTCCTGATCCCTGAGTGTAAAATGCACTCCTGATTCCTGCATTCTGAGTGCAATGCACTCCTGATCCCTGCATTCTGAGCGTAAAACGCACTCCTGATCCCTTCATTCTGAGCACAACGCACTCCTTAACCCTGCATTTTGAGTGCAACATACTCCTTAACCCTGCATTCTGAGAATATTTCACTCCTTAACCCTGCATTCTGAGCACAATGCACTCCTGAACCCTGCATTCTGAGCGTAATGCACTCCTTAACCACTTCAGCCCCAGAAGGATTTACCCCCTTAATGATCAGGCCATATTTTGCGACATGACACTGCGTCGCTTTAACTCACAATTGCGCGGATGTGCAACGGTGTACCCAAACGAGATTGGCTTCCTTTTATCCCCGCAAACAGAGCGTTCTTTTGCTGGTATTTGATCACCTCGGCGGTTTTTCTTTTTTGCGTGTGACAATTTTGAAAAAAAAAAATTTGCTTTCTGCTATAATACATATCAAATATATATATATATATAAAAACAAATGTATTCATCAGTTTAGGCCAATATGTATTCTTCAACATATTTTTGGTAAAAAAAATTGCAATAAGCGCGTATATTGATACATCGATCACTAGGGACAGCAGATCTCTGAGATGTCCCCTGTCAGAATGGGGATCCGCCTTGTGTACATAGGCAGATCCCTGTTCTGCCTCTGTGTACAGTAATCATAGGCGGCTGGCGGACATCGAGTCCGCCGGACCCGAGGGGGTGCACAGCGGGTGTGCGCGCGTCCGCAATCTCACATGCATGGACCAACGCACACCTACGGCGATCAGCACAGCTGAGCCACCTTGCCACAGTATAACTACTGCAAGTGGTCGGCAGGTGGTTAACCCTGCATTCTGAGCGCAACGCACTCCTTAACCCAGTATTCTGAGCGTAATGCACTTCTTATCCCTGAATTCTGAGTGCAACGCACTCCTTTACCCTACATTCTGAGCATAATGCATTCCTGATCCCTGCATTCTGAGCGTAATGCACTGGTGAACCCTGCATTGAGAGAACAGTAGTGTTCTTCAATTTTCTCTCTAAGGGTAATCAGCTGGCAAACACTCACTTGTCTCTAGCGTAGCGCTACCCTGGTAGGGGCCGCTGGTAATAGCTGTTTTTTCCCAATTAATAAAGAGGCTGCCTGTCCCCACAAGCACCAGTCCATGCCACTAGCTCCAATAACTCAGGGCAGGGTTTCTCAACCAGGTTTCCGTGGAACCCTAGGGTTCCTCCAGATGTTGCTAGGGGTTCATTGAGCAATGGTCAATTTCTACCTCTCAGATAAATTCCCAATGACATCATTGATCTTTTTAGCTGTCTGTAAGGTGTAATTCTTCCCAATGACCATCACACTAATGTATCATGAGTTGTATATTTTTAATTTTTAGCAGGATTTCCCCAAGACGGGAGAATTATTTCAAAGGTTCCTCAGTGTTGAAAAGGTTGAGAAAGGCTGGTCTAGGGGATGCCTTTTTAATATTTATTGCTTAAAGAACTTTAAACAGGAAAGGGCATGGTATACTCCAAAACATTTGCACAATAACAGGAGGACACATTTCTCTAACTAAGCTTCCATACAGAGATTCTGCTGAGGACACATGGGAATTGCTAGGACTCTGAGACCCTATGAGCGCCATCCCAGTCCATAGCTATCTCTGGCACTCACATCCCAAAAGCACACAGTCACCATGGATCAGGATCAGTACTAGTCCCAGGACAGCTGTGCACATTCCAGCTTCCACCAGGCACATCTCAGTGAGGGAGACAATCCTTCTCCAGACCAGATCCCATAGGGTAAAGTCCCACAGCAAAGTCTTTGCTCACAATGTCCCAGGAGCTGTCTGCCACCCAGCATCCACAGGTAGATCGTTGTTGTGGGAGATAAAATATCCTTTCTCCAGACCAGGTCTTCCGGGTAGTGCCCTCCAGCAAATATAATCCTTGTGTAATTCTTCTCTGGGCCCTCAGCCCAGCACCAGCTGAGGCCCAGACAGTAAATGTTAACTCATTTCAGCTGTTCCTAGGGACAACAGTCCCCCCAAGGCTTGGAATCCTCCTGGGGAGCAAAGAACAATCTGCTCAGTTCACCTGCACTTTTATCACCTCCTCAGCCACCTCCTGGATACACCTGTAAACAGGTGCAGTCTGTACTCCCCACTGTAGGTGGGGCTTGACTGAAGCAGCAATGTAAAAGGGAAAGGGAGTCGTGAAAAACATAGTTACTCTTTGATTTCCTGTGGTCACTAGGGGAACAGCTGTCCAATTGGACGCTGGTGCCCCTTGTGACTTCGGTGACCATCTTGGGTCAGGGCAGTGTCTATTTAAGACACTGGCTCCTGGGTTTGGCACGCAGTTAGTGAGTGGCTAGTGTAGGGACAGGTTCCCCATTTGTCAGGGAGAATATTCAGAAGCAAGGAAACCTTCCAGAGGTAGGGATGGTGCAGGGACTACACCCTTCCTTGGCTTAGGAAACCTCCCATTTTGGTGTGGACCGGCCAGGCTGCATTGCCGTTCTTTGTTGCAGAAGCTGTCAGCATCATTTCAAGATAGTGCTCCGCTACAGTTTTGTAAGTGGCTCCAGTCAGTTGTGCCTACCCGCTGGGCCAAATTGTGCTTTGTTGGAACTTTCTGAATACACTATTCTCATTCACCTCAGCCTCTGTGTGTTCTCTGGTTGCCAACACACCATTTTGCACTCTGCTCACACACCACCCGAAGGATTGGCTGGGGAGTGATAAAAATTCAACTGACCATTTGTATTTTTCTTCCTATGCTCTGGAAGCTTCTTCCAGGGGCACGAGGAAGCGATCAAACTCTCAGCTCAGGAAACCCTTATCAGACCAAAACAATCAATCACTGCACCGCTCACTACAGTGGAACCAAATACTAAATTTATCTAGCAGCCTAGCTAAGAGGGTGGTACATCAGGAGAGCCTAGCCAAACATTAGGAGGTTCATGAAACTGTGCTGAAGTTGTGAACATTAATCTGAACCCCACTAAAGTCAATGGGAGTCAAATCTTCAAAATCAGTTTTGCCCATTTTCAAGGCTATTAGGCCCCTTTCACACGATCGGACCGCTCGGATCCGCCTGTCTGTTTTTCAGGAGGATCTGAGCGGGCCACCCATAGACCTCTATGGGCAGGCGGATGTCAGCGGAAATGTGTCCGCTGACATCCCTCTGCCATGTGATCCATCAAGATCTGCTAAAATAGACATCTGGGTGATACCTTCACCATCCGTCCAGCGGATTGGATTGGATGAAAACAGACAGGCGGTCCATTTTCATCCAATCTGCCCATAGAGAAAAGCGGGGATCTGATAGTTACGTCCCTGCACATTGTGCAGAGACTGAGCTGTCATCAGCTAGCTCAGCAGAGATCATCGGAGCAATCTCCCGCTGAGCTGGCGAACTCAGTTGAGCGGATCCGCCCCGTGTGAAAGGGGCCTAAGGCGAAGGGTTGTCAAACAAGAGGCATGAGGGGGGGGGGGGGGTCTAGGCACTGCCCTGTGGGACATATACTGATGCAAAAAAACAAGCAAAATTAACTACTGTTGGGTGGGGAGCAGCAATTGTAAGAGTGCGTACAATGAAGCCTTAAAATTGCACAATAACATAATTGGAGGGTGCCTAGAACCTGTCTGTGAAGTGGTGGACCTGTATAATGTATACAATGTGCTACAGCGACATTTAGAAAAAGAGAAAAGATTGCAATTTAAATTTAAATTGCTGGTCAATGACAGTTCTCTGCCAACTTTGTTTTCTTTGTAGCAAATGTCATAGGACCCCCCAAAAAGACACACCAGACCTTTAAGGGTTTGCTATGTACTGTATTTTCAGATACCTTTTAGAGTATCCATTGGGCACAGCGGTCACAGGATCATGCCGCTGCGTGCCAATAGGAGGACGTCCCTGGATTACCTTGTTATATTGATACTTATTGATGTCTTTATGTCTATACACATTCACTACTTAATGGTCCTGCATTTTATTTTTCATTAAATCCTTTCTGTCTTTTCCTGCCTCTTTTTAACTTTTTCTGTGAACTCCCTGGTCTCTTCAATTCCCCATCTCTTCCGTTTGGTAAGATAAGTGCATATTAGTTGAGGTCATGTGTATGCTTTATGCACACTGCATATCGCATAGTCCCTAGTCCATCTTGGGAGCGAACAAAGACGGGTGGCTATATTCCTTCATACAGTGGGACTGTGGAGAATAAATGTAGCCACCCTCTAACTGCTAAGAAAGTCTGATTACAGCAGCAAAAACAAAGCAAGGAACATAAGGTACTTTTTTGAGTTAGGAATACCTGCATGAATATAATTTATTTTTTTTAAACCTGGGTTTAGTGTTACTTTAATAAATATTTTTTTAGAACTGTGTTTCTATGTATAGCTTGTGATTATGTATGTGCATAGGGCAGCTCTATTTGCTAATTACCTTATATATGCAGCATCTGTTTCCTGCTTTGCAGTGCTACACAGTGGTTGTTCCTTATTGATCTGTCTCAAAGTACAAGTCTATAGGCCTGCCAACTCACAAAAAAGTGTTTTCCCTAAGCAGCCGATATATTATTAAATATATTTTGGGTACTAACATTTATAGGTAAAGTTGAACCAGGGAAAATCCAATTGCCTCTCGGGGGATCAGGAAGGATTTTTTCCCACCGCTATAGCAAATTGGATCACGCTTTGCTGGGGTTTTTGCCTTCTTCTGGTTCAACTGTGGGTTAAGAATTGTGTATATGGGATTGTATGGTTATATATATTTTTTCTTTTTTTTATTGGTTGAACTAGATGGACTTGTGTCTTTTTTCAGCCTAACTATGTAATTATTGCAATAATTTTAAATATAGCATTCAGCACTAGAGATCAAAGACACCTGCATCCCAGAAGCCCAGAAAATAACACCTTTTTGAAACAGCAAAAGGGGGACTTTAAAGGTGCCCTAACACACATCATAAAAATGTTAAGTTTTATTATACTTCACCAGTAAAAATATGTAAATACAAACAAATGTTAAAAACAAGCAAGGTATATCATATACAAATTCTTATGATGTTGACAAATGCTCTTCACTCAACATGTTTCGCCAGTCGGCTTCTTCAGGAACCGTAAAGCATTATATATATTATTATAACTATAAAGACATAAACACAATATTTTATGCCAAATCATCTCCAATTAATTTCTACAAACAGAGAATAGATTTCAAAAAGAGAGCTCTAACAACAATTCAATAAGCAATAATGTCATCAGTGTCATCAATCACATACAAAACCGACTGCATTGTGAAGGAGGATAAACCATATAAACTCTTACAATTCGTATTCAAAAGATTGATTGAATGGTCTTCACAAGGAGTCACTAAGGTTCATGCATAAAGGTACTAGTAGGCCATAGTGGGAACAAACAGAGACTAGGAGAATCTTTTCATAATCTGTATATAGAAAAAAGGCCAAGTGTATCTCCCACAGGGTTATAAATTCACCACAGACAGAGATACTTCCAAACAGAGAGGAAAAAAAAGATATATACCTTAACCACTTGCTAACCGCCAACCGCAGGTTGACGGCGACAAGGTGGCTCGATATCGCAAACTGCCGTCATACAAAGGCGGCTGCGATATCATGCACTGTGAGCGCGCGCCGCCGGAGGCGCGCCCGCGCGCTCACTGTGTTGGGGGGGGGCAGGGAGCAGTGCGGCGGACTCGATCTCCGCCGGCTACCCGCGATGCCCCCCGCAGTGAAAGAATGGAGGTCCGTGTAAGTAAACACAGATCTCCGTTCTGTGAGAGGGGGAAGGGCGGTAATCACAGCCTTCCTCTATATGGTAGCTGTGATCACTCCCCTTCCCCTGCTAGGGCAGCCCCCATACAGTTAGAACACGCCCAGGGAACACAGTTAACCCTTAGAGCGCCCCGCCCAGGTTAACCCCTTCACTGCCAATGGCATTTACACAGTAATCAGTGCATTTTTATAGCACTGATCGCTGTATAAATGCCAATGGTCCCAAAAAAGTGTCAAAATGGTCCGACATGTCCGCTGCAATATCGCAGTACAGCTAAAAATCGCAGATCGCCGCCATTACTGGTAAAAAATAAAAAAAAATAAAAACCCCAGAAATGAATTCAAATCATCCGTAAATGCGGCCACTTTTGCGCAAACCAATCAATAAACACCGATTGCAATTTTTTTTATCACAAATATGAGGAAGAATATAAATCGGCCAAAACCAATGCAAAGAAATGTTTTTTTATATTTTTTTTTGGATTTGAATTTTAGCAAAAATTAAGAAATTTGTTTTTTTTTTTTCAAAATGGTCGCTCTTCTTTTGTTTATAGCAGCGATCAGAAATGACGCAGAGGCTATCAAATACCACCAAAAGAAAGCTCTATTTGTGGGAAATTGACTGCGCAATTGTCAGTTAAAGCGACGCAGCGCCGAATCACAAAAAGTGCTCTGGTCCTAAAGTGTGAAATCCTTCCGGGGCTGAAGTGGTTAAAATAATCCCAATGGTACCCTAGTATTCAATAGACTGAGGAAAGCACCACTGGAGGGGGTTTCAAGGAGGAAGGCAATGATCTTTGAGGAAGCTAAAAAATTATGAAAAACAGAACACATCAAGTTTACGAGGAATGGGCCTTAATGGGCACTGAAATGATCAGAAGGTATTGATACCTTGAAAAATTCACCAGGTTGTGGCCTATTCCTTGGGAAAACAAAAAGACCTCCCCAAACAGGGCAATAATTATCCCAGGATCTAGATAATATAAGGTATATCTGTTTTTTTGATTATCTAGATCCTGGGATGATTATTGCCCTGTTTCAGGGGTCTTTTTGTTATTGCAACTGTTGTTAAGAGAGAAACAAATGTTTTTGGACTTTTTTAATTGTTTCCTCTTGCCGACCACCCCATGTACATGTACTGCGGTGCGGCAGCTCCTCTGCGCAAAATCACGTACAGGAACGTTACTTTGCAATTGGACACAGTGGGAGCCAATCAGTCGGTCCGGTGGGCCCGATGTCTGCCAGAACCCGCCGATCATTCCCGACAGAGGCAGAACGGCAGTCTGCTTATGTAAACAAGGCAGATCGCTCTTTTGTTAGTAGGGAAGACAGAGATCTGTCTTCCCACAGATAAAGCACATCCCACAGAGTTACAAACCACTCGCTAGGAACACATTTAAACCTTTGATCACCTCTGATGTTAACCCCTTCCCTGCGAGTGTCATTAGTACAGTGACAGTGCATATATTTTAGCACTGATCACTGTATTGGTGTCACTGGTCCGCAAAAAAGTATCAGAAGTGTCACTTGGTGTCTGATGGGATGGTGTCTATGAGGATAATCATAAATAGCCATATTCCGTATTGTTTTATTGAAGCAGTGATTCTCTGCTTCACTGTGTTATAGAGTCTTACTGGGGCTAAGCTATCCATCCACATGTTACGCTAATTGAGTCACAGTGTCCATGTTTGTGCAGCTTTCATTATTTTGTAGTGTATGCATTTTTCCTTGCCATTCTGGACCTGTTTCTAACTTTGCATCTGTTTTGTAAACTGCAAGTTTCAGTTAAGCCGGGTACACACTACATGTTTTTTTCCATTCAACCCCGTAGGTTGAACGAAAAAAACCTGTCAGCTCTGGTCGGAGTCCAAACTGATAGAACACACCACTTAGGCAATTAGGCAATCAAGTGGAGTAGTGGACAGCTGTAGGTGCTCACCTTGGCTCCTTACTGTGCTTTAAATAGGAAAATGACAGGAATGGCGGCACTCCACAGATGTAGTCCAATGCTTTAAATGTATTTAAATATAACCAGACAGTACAGGGAAAAACGTAGACTCATTTCACTCGAGTCACTCAAACTTAATACCAATGGTAATGAGTACGTTTGATTGACTCGAGTGAAACGCATCTATGTTTTTCCCTGTACTGTCTAGCTATATTTACAGTAAATTTCAAGCATTGGACTACATCTGTGGAGTGCCACCATTCCTGTCTTCTTCCTATTTGAAGTTCTGGTCGGAGCCACTGTACTAACCATGTGAGGTTAGTTCAGCGATCTCCACCACAGAGCTGTTGTGTTCTGACAGGTGGGCGGTCCCCCCACCAGACCACTCCGATCAGTGCTCTCTGCCATTGACTGAAAGCACTGATTGGGAGTCAGTTGGATGCTGGTTTAGCAGCATGCTTGCTCGACAGAAGTTGGCCAAACGGCCGGCTTTTGTTAGACAGACCGACATACACGGGCCAAATGTTGCTTTACTCAGTCTGCTCATTCAGCCTATTATCTATTGTGTTAAACTGTCATCTCACAGTTGGTTCTTGGTATTTGGTGTTAAGGGGAGTGAGGGGAAGGTAAGTGTAAGCTGCTGGTGGGGGTGCGGTTAGAGTAAACCTGTTGTTTTCCATGCATGGCCAAAGAACATATTCGCCAAAATATGGTAATTCAGGGCTGCTAATAAGGCAGTACAGCCAGTGCTCCTGTACTGGGCCCAAGCCCTATCAGTTCAAAAGGGGGGCCAGGCACCTGCTGTCTTATTGCAGACACTCATCCTCTTCTGTCTCCCACTGCAGCCGCTGCCAGCTTCTCCTCCTCTCCCTCCCTCCGGCTGCACTGCAAGGGGATTGCTTCTAACACCTGCGCCCCTTCCATCTGCTGTCTGGGTCCCCCCCGTGTGCCACTTTCCCCCACATCGCTGCTAGCTCCCCTCCCCTCCTCTCTCGCCAGCAGTTGCTGCGGGTACACAGGGGGATGTCATCCTATTCCTCCGCGCTTCAGGAGAGTGGCTTCTCTGCAGTGGTGAGGAAGGGGATGTCTGGTAGTGTCAAAACTGGATAACGTGCTGGCCTGCTGCCTCCTGATGGACTGGGGTCGTCCCAAACTGAAGAAACAAAAAGGCACACAAGGGCGCACTGGCCTAGCGCATTATCCTTGATATTTTTACTGTATAAAAATCATAAAAACATACTCACAAACAGCTCGTGTAACAGGCATCAACAGTATTGGAGTGGGTAGCATTCATTCAACCGTCTCCCACTGGTAACCTGGATGGACTGGTTGACGCGTTTCAAGGCCGTGGCCTCTTCATCAGAGCCTCAAGGCTCCAGGTTACCAGTGGGAGACGGTTGAATGGATGCTACCCACTCCAATACTGTTGATGCCTGTTACACGAGCTGTTTGTGAGTATGTTTTTATGATTTTTATACAATAAAAATATC
>BLSH010361762.1:455308-483044 GCA_018402905.1 Glandirana rugosa
TCCGATAAATCCCTTCTTACCCTCGCTTATGTACCACAATTTTTTACACTTTGGACCTCTATCGCTTTATCAGGTCTTGATCCTTTCACCCTGACAAGTGTTACTCCGTTTCTTTAATTCGTTTTACTGATATTGGTCCGATGTATTCAATCAATTCACATTGACATGGGTATTTCCAAAATGACCTGAGGAATATATACACAATTGTGTCTCAACCCTATAAGCGTCGATTACTCTACCTTAACGATATTCCTCCTGAACCTTGTTTTTCTCTTAAAATCCCAACGCCGCACGACCGCGCAATTGTCATTCAAAATGCGACAGCGCTGAAACCTGAAAATTGGTCTGGGCAGGAGGGGGGTTTAAGTGCCCAGTAAGGAAGTGGTTAAAGACCACTGAATATTTATTTAGATAATTGGGCACCGTTACATATATCCTGCATAGGTTGCATCACTGCTGTAAAAAATGACTATCCTTCCTAAAATTCTCTTTTTGTTCCAAGTCCTCCTTATAGCAATTCCATCTCATTAGCTGCGAATATCCCAACTCTGTGTTAACACATATATAAGGAGTCCAGTAAAACCTTTATGGGTACAGTTACACTTAACTAACTTATGTAGCCTGGTTATAGTCATTTTGCTTAATTTCTTTGCCTCATTGTGAACAGTCCCACTTTCCTAGTTCTGGACTATTTCGCTATCTCCAGGTTTCACATTTTTTAACACCATGTATTCGCTCCCATTCTTCCCTAAATAGCCTAACCCTCTTCAAACACATTTACTCAACTGATCTACATGCCCCAGGGCTTATTTCCAAATTATATTTACACCTAAACCCACCCTCTATTTCCTTACCTGCTTATATGAATTGATGGGAATCTGATTTAAACATACAACTCGAGTGCAAGGATGGGACTGCAATATGGGAGTCGCATAGGTCATATACCCGAAACATACAAGCACTTGCAACCAGTTGTAAAGTTCTAACACAATGGTACCGGGTCCCAGTGAGAATTTCCAAGTGTCTTCTTAACACCCCCCCCCCCCACTTTCTTTAGAGGCTGTGGTGAATGGGGTACACACGTCCACATTTGGTGGACTTGCCCCATTGTACAGCACTTTTTGGTTGAAGTTTTTCATACTGCACACTTATCATAGTGCCAATCACCCTGGACCCAGCCTGGGCTTTATTGGTGCACACAATTTAACTAGGGCTCAATTTAAACTTTCCCTGAAGGTCACAACAGCATCCAAGCAAACAATTGCAGAGGCTTGGAAGACTCTAAAATTGTGCATATTTGAGGCTAAGCACAGAATCACCCAAGCTATGATCCATAGTAAGGTTGAGGCCACCACTCTGTTAGACGGAGTACCAAAACATTTAAAGATGTGGCAACCCTGGGTGAATAATTTCCTGCCTTTAGGCTTTGATGCCTCTCTTTTAGAGCCCTGAAGTGTTCTAGCGTTGACATTGTTCGAACTTTTACCCTTATTGGGTACCCTACTTCCTTTCCTCTCAATGTCTTTATCACTTGATTGCACATCTACTACTCAGTATTAGCCTAAGTGTCGATTTTTGAGTTCTGCGAATATACTGTTACCTCAGTTTTGGGCTTTCAGCCCCGAATCTGGGTATGTAAGGCAGGTCATAGATGATTCCATTTTCTTTGTGTGGTTGCAGGAAAGGAAATCACTTGATTCCTCCATCAACACAGACAGTGTTGATGCGGGAATCCCTCCCACAGAGCTATTGTGTTCTCCGGGTGATGGGGGGGGGGGGGGTTATGGGGAGCACTTGCTAAAGCTATATTAACTCATCCATACTCTTGGCACATAAATATACACACATTAGGGACGATTTTATACAGGACCCAGCATATCTTTTAGGGTGTGGGAGGAAACCGGAGTACCTGGCAGAAACCCACGCAACCACAGGGAGAAAATGCAAACTCCATGCAAGTAGCATATTTTATTGGAGTTTGACTTTTTATCCAGTGGTCCCTATGAAAAGAACTACTGAGTGTCATTTTTTTTCCAATTTTACCAAATGTGGCACCTAACATAAGTCCAGCTACATAAATGTCAGCATCTTTGTTTCTGTAGAGATGTGGGTACTTTTGTCTAGATAGTGGTATATGTTATTAGTAGCTTTTTAACTAGTTCATGATTAGCTTAGTGGTCCTATAAATATTTCCCTTGAAAGCCCCAAATGATGGATACGTTTATCATACAAGCTGTATTATTAGAACACATCTAATCGCAGTTTCTGCTCTGTAAATTTCCAACAGAATGCTTGTATTTGTACCCAACACTACCTGCAAATCTGCTCTGCAGCATTCCAGAGAACCCATGGTCTGCTCCTGAGGACATCTAGTGTGAAGAAACAGGTTGGGCAGGGCTGGGCACTGCAATGCTGATGCACATGTGGATGGGTTCAGCATGCACTGGATTTGTGATGCAGGAGTTTTTGCGGTGCTGCAAGCTGTTTATCCTGAGCGATGGGTTAAGCGCTTGCTTTGCAAGTACGATTTGGTTTTTAATTGGTGTTTTAAAAAAAATTACGTTATTGAACCTTTTTTCCTCTGTGTTTTGCTTAAAGTGGAGTACCACCCATTTAAAAGTCAGCAGCTACAAAAAGTGTAGCTGTTGACTTTTAATAAATGGCTACTCACCTGTCCCATGGTCCAGTGATGCGGCCGCCCGATGCATTGCTCCTCCCCCCCCCCCCCGCAGTGCACGCTTGAGCTTGTGATGTGTCCCAGAAGATTGCCGCCACTTTTGAGTGGAACTCCGCTTTAATGGATGCATAAGGGAATAATAAAAGGAACCAGGAAGTCATCCACCTCCCTGCCTATCTAGTATTATTACACAACCTGCTTGACCATCATATAATAGGAGGTCAAACAAATCTTGTGAGTGATCATAGTTACATAGTTAGTCAGGTTGAAAAAAGACACAAATCTATCTAGTTCAACCAAAAAAAAAAATTATATATAACCAAACAATCCCATATACAATCCTTCACCCACAGTTGATCCAGAGGAAGGCAAAAGACCCCCAGCAAAGCATGGATCCAATTAGCTATAACAGGGGAAAAAATTCCTTCCTGATTCCCCGAGAGGCAATCTGATTCACCCTGGATCAACTTTACCTAAAAATGTTAGTACCCAGTTATATTATTTACATTAACCACTTCAGCCCCGGAAGGATTTCCAGCTTTAGGACCGGAGCCCTTTTTGCGATTCGGCACTGCGTCGCTTTAACTGAAAATTGCGCGGTCGTGCGACGTTGTACCCAAACGAAATTTGCGTCCTTTTTTTCCCACAAACAGAGCTTTCTTTTGGTGGTATTTGATCACCTCTGCGTCATTTCTGATCGCCGCTATAAACAAAAGAAGAGCGACAATTTTGCAAAAAAACCCCAAATTTCTTACTTTTTGCTAGAATACAAATAAAAAAAAAATATATAAAAAAACATTTTTTTCACCGTTTTTGGCCGATTTATATTCTTCCTCATATTTGTGATAAAAAAATCGCAATCTGCGTTTATTGATTGGTTTGCGCAAAAGTGGTCGCGTTTACGGATGATGAGAATTCATTTTTGGGTTTTTTTTTTTTTTTTACTAGTAATGGCGGCGATCTGCGATTTTTAGCGGTACTGCGATATTGCAGCGGACATGTCGGACTATTTTGACACTTTTTTGGGACCATTGGCATTTATACAGCGATCAGTGCTATAAAAATGCACTGATTACTGTGTAAATGTCATTGGCAGTGAAGGTGTTAACCTGCAGGGGGCGCTCTAAGGGTTAGCCATCGCGGGTAGCCGGCGGCAATCGAAGCCGCCGCACCCGCTCCCTGGCCCTCCCCGAACACAGTGAGCATGCGGGCGCGCCTCCGGCGGCGCGCGCGCGCTCACTAAGCTTGATCCCGCAGCCGCCGTCGTTTGACGGCGTTTTGCGGGAACGAACCACTTTGCCGCCATCAGATGCCGATCGGCGGTCGGCAAGTGGTTAAGGAAAGAATCCAGGCCTTCTTTAAAGCAATCAACCGTGCTGGCAAAAACCACCTCTGGAGGGAGTCTATTCCACATTTTCACAGCTCTTACTGTGAAGAAACCTTTCCGTATTTGGAGATTAAATCTTTTTTCCTCTAGACGTAAAGAGTGCCCCCTTGTCCTTTGTGATGACCTTAACCACTTGCCGACCGCCAACTGCAGGTTGACGGCGACTAGGTGGCTCGATATCGCAAACGATTGTGCACTGTGTTTGAGGGGGCAGAGAGCGGGTAGGGCAGACTCGATCTCCGCCGGCTACCCGCGATGCCCCCCCCCCGAAGTGAAAGAACGGAGATCCGCGTATGTAAACAAGGATCTCCATTCTGTTAGAGGGGAAAGGGCTGTGGTCACAGCCTTCCTCTATATGGAGGCCACGATCACGGCCCTTCCCCCAGCTAGGGCAGCTAGAACAGTTAGAACACGCCCAGGGAACACAGTTAACCCTTAGAGCGCCCTTACCAGGTTAACCCCTTCACTGCCAATGGCATTTACACAGTAATCAGTGCATTTTTATAGCACTGATCGCTGTATAAATGCCAATGGTCCCAAAAAAGTGTCAAAATGGTCCGACATGTCCGCCGCAATATCGCAGTAAAAATCGCAGATCGCTGCCATTACTAGTAAAAAATAAAAAAAAAATAAAAACCCCAGAAATTAATTCTCATCATCCATAAACGCGGCAACTTTTGCGCAAACCAATCAATAAACGCTGATTGCAATTTTTTTATCACAAATATGAGGAAGAATATAAATCGGCCAAAACTGTTGAAAAAAATTTTTTTTTATATATTTTTTTTGGATTTGTATTTTAGCAAAAAGAAATTTGGGTTTTTATGCAAAATTGTCGCTCTTCTTTTGTTTATAGCGGCGATCAGAAATGACGCAGCGATGATCAAATACCACCAAAAGAAAGCTCTATTTGTGGGGAAAAAAGGGCGCAAATTTCGTTTGGGTACAACGTCGCACGACTGCGCAATTGTCAGTTAAAGCGATGCAGTGCCGAATCGCAAAAAGTGCTCTGGTCCTAAAGTGTGAAATCCTTCCGGGGCTGAAGTGGTTAAAGTGAATAACTCAAAACCAAGTTCACTATATGGACCACTTATGTATTTGTACATGTTGATCATATCCCTCCTTAATCTCCTATTCTCAAGAGAAGATAAATTCAGTTCCTCTTATCTTTCCTCATAGCTGAGCTCCTCCATGCCTCTTATTAGTTTGGTTGCCCTTCTCTGCACTTTCTCCAGTTCCTCGATATCCTTTTTGAGAACTGGTGCCCAAAACAGAATTGCATATTCCAGATGAGGTATTACTAATGATTTGTACAGGGGCAAAATCTATGAGCTATTGGGAATGCACTTTTAAAGGTCCGAAGCACTAAAATTTTAACTTTTTGATACATAGGAATTTTATTAATCACAAACACTTTATATCACTGATTTTGCACCATTTGTTTTAATGACCACTGAATTAACGTGTGGTTTGATCACTGGTATATGATGTTGTTTTATTGATTTGATATGCATATTTTTTTACATGCAGTGAGGTGGTTATACATTAATTGAATTTTGCTGTGAGTGCTATATTTCCTTAGTGTTACAAGATTTACAACGTTATCTAGTTTTCAGCCACATTCCCAATGGATGGGGAACTTTAAAGTGGACCTAGCCTGAAAAAGCAAGGTCCAGCTGTTTCTTAACCTCCCACCCCTCACGTAAAATGCTAGGTTAAACTTAAACTGAGGATCCTTCGCACATTCCTACACAGTGTTGGTGTAAAGTGGTTTACACCAAAACTGTAATATATTGCAGCTTACCAGTCATCAGATGTGGTGGCTGCATTAGTTTCCCTTTTCCTTAGACATTTTATTCTCCGTTTTCACTTGGTGATCTGCCCATTAAAACACCTCCACACCATATGAGTCTAGGTTTACATCTACTTTGGAAATCGTAGCCACTGGGAACCGTGAGTACAGCGTGTCTCCCAGTGCGGGCGGCGTGCCATTGGGATTAATGGCACCCACCCAAAGGTCCCGCATTTCGCTGTGTGGGTGGTTTCAGCTGCGGTAATGTGCGCAGGTCCTGCAGCAGCACCACCCGCACAGGTGGTGAAGGAACAACAAAGACACCTTTGGACAGCAGCATTGTCAATCGGGGGGAGGGTAGTCTTAAATGTAATAGCTGATTTAAATACACTAACAAATTGAAGCCAAATTCCAGCTCACGCTTTATAATAAATTGCATTAGACAGTTTTTTTTCTTTATAGTATAAAGGTTTTTTTTTTTTGAAAATATATAAAAACTGATCCTTTTATGTACCCCTGCCAGTGTTAACTGGTTTGTCTCATCCCTGTAAACTGATACATCTGTAAGAGAGCTTGTCCTTTTGAAAAACAGACATACTGGCTGGATCAACAGGTGAAAATAAAGGAAAGAAACCCTAAAAATAAAATTCATTCAGCCATGAATTGGTAAGCTGCAATATAATACATGTTTGGCGTTTAAAGTGGTTGTCAACTCGTGACAACCACTTTAACCTACAGGTAAGCCTATGATAAGGCTTACCTGTAGGCACCTTGCATATCTCCCAAACCTGCACAGTTTAGGAGATATACAGTTTACTGGCATTGCCGATGTCATTTCGGCACATGCGCAGTGAAGAAACGGCCTCCGCGCCGTTTCTTCACTGAGATCGTGCCATGACTGGTGGCTCCAGTGCGCGTACGTAGGAGTGACGTCCGGCTCTGTGACTGGCCAGAGTCGCGGCCCCGGAAGGAAGTGGGGCTGTAGATGGGTGCCGCCAGCACAGGGGACAGCGCTGGACATCGCAGGCTTCGTTTGCAGGTAAGTGACACATGACTATGCGATGCATAGTAGCCCATTATGCTTCTACTTTGCAGGGGAATGTAGAGGAAGTAAACCCAATGAGGGTTTTCTTGCTCTTTAATGCCGCTTTAACATATCACACACTACAGAGAGTTTTGAATGCAGCATTTACATGGTCAAGTTCCACGTTAAATATAAATACAAATCTGGTTTTATTTAAGACATTGCAAATATTTCTAAATACTAGGCTAACTTTTGAATGATATTTGGTTATTACGTGACTATCTCTGAACCAATGTCCAAAATGTTTTTTTTTACAAGATCTGTATTATTTTATAAAAGGAATGGAAGCTGACTTGGATTCAAAGGGGTTATTCATCATTTTACTAGAAGAAGTTAACTATAATCCACCACAGATATTTCTGTCTAAACCTGGCATGATCGTTGTCATTCAATACTTAAATCAGCTTTATTTCCTTTTGTATCGCCCTTTCAGTAAGCCGTAAATAAACAGGCATAGCTTTGTTTATGAACTTCTTAGCTGAAGAAGTAGCTGACAATTGTTATCTGATGACTCTCTAGGTTAGGATGCCTAAATGGTTTTGTCCAATCTTAGAGCTTAGAAAGGTTGCCAGGATAAATGAAATATGCTTGTATACAACTAGTGTACTCCTTATCATATAATGCCTTTTCCTGCTTCATTTGATCAACCCCAAATGTCCTTAAAATGCATTAAGATCACATTTAGACGAGTGAAGTACTTTACAGTGCAGTTTAATTCAATACATATTTACAAGGGAGTAGCAACATAATACACTGACACACAAAAATAAAACAAGGCCTATACAGGGCACTACCCTTTAGGCCTCATTTACACTGCTGCTGGTAAACGGACGTTTTGAGGCATTTGGGCATTTTTTTCAGCTGCCCCTGAACTCTCCTCTATGTTATCTTATCAGTACATAACACAGGTTCACTTAAGGTCGTTTCCAGGCAGTTGAGTTTAAAGGTTCAGACGCCAGTTCACAGGCATTTGAAATGCCAAACAGCTTGTAAACGCCGCCAAACGCGCCTAAACGCGGTAACTCGCGTCTAGAACCTTTTCGTTTACAGCCGTCTCCATTCGAAAAAAAACAAACTTTTTTTTAAAAAAACGCTCCTAGACGCAAACGCAGCAAAACGCATCTAAACGCGGCATGCAAAACGGCCGTTTTAGACGCCAGATTCTAGCTGTCAAAAAAAAACTGTTCAGGGGAGGTTGTTATAGCGTCCTGTGTAAATGAAGCCTAACTGCAGAATAATTCAATTGTTTGGGCAAATAAGAAAACAACACATTCAGGACATCTCTGCAATACACACTCTTTTCTCATGTTTTGTCTGGTAAAAGTCTGGTTTTTACACAAAACAAACCTTTTGGTCCACCCTAAATCCAGTAAACTCCCAATTTTCTGTTTGAGCTGAAAAAAAAAACAGTGCCTTGTTTGTCTACAAAAGATTTTATTTGGAAGGTAGGAAAAATACATGCATGCATTTCAATTCAAAAATATTGTTTTGTAGGGTAAATGTTGTTTGTACATATAAGAGGAAATATGACAGATAATCCTTCCAAAATTATTATTTCTTTTCAGAGCCTTACCTGTTCTAGTCCCCAAAAATAAAATAGACTCAACGAATAATCAATACGTTTGTTGGGACAGATAAAAAAACCTAGATGTAGTAACTCCCTCCTCCACAATCTCAAGGAGGCCTAGGCCTCCCAAATCTATGGCATTACTACTTAGCAGCAAGACTCTCTCAAACAGCACAATGAAATGAAATGAAATTTGAAAATCACTCAATCCTTCCATTTCTCTCCCGGGCATCTCATGGACAATATGCAATATGCATATATTGATTGGGTTGCGCAAAAGTTATCGCGTTTACAAACTATGGGATAGATTTATGGCATTTTTATTATTATTTTTTTTTTTACTAGTAATGGTGGTGATTTGCGATATTTCTGCGGACAGATTGGACATTTTTGACACTTTTTTGGGACCAATGACAATTATACAGCGATCAGAGCTAAAAATAGTCACTGATTACTGTATAAATGTCATTGGCAGGGAAGGGGTTAACACTAAGGGACGATCAAGGGGTTAAGTGTTCCCTATTTAACAAAATTTCTAAATGTGTTTCTAATTGCAGGGGGACTGTAATGACTGGGGGTGGAGAGAGAAAGCTGCTCCCGATCACTGGGAACAGATCTCTCTCCACCTCCCTGTCAGAACAGAGATCTGTTTGTTTACATGAATGGATCTCCATTCTGGCTCTGTGGGGTGCGATCACGGGTAGCCTTCGGACATCGCGCTCACCGGGTAGGCACATTGGCTCCAGAGATGTGCAGCGGGCGCGTGGGCGTGCGCCACACATGCCCCCTGCAGTCTCTTAAAGTGCTGCCGTACAGCTGCGGTGATTCACCCAGGAGAGCCGGCCTGCTGCCGTCTGGTCGGCAAGTGGTTAAGCAGAGGGGCACTTCTTAAATTTGATAGGTCTGGTGGTGGATGGATGGCCTCACCCATCACAGTAACATATTAGTTGTAATCTTTTGCTAATGTTATCTGTTCTGTGTCATCTGACTTTTTAACATGTGCCTCATCACCTCTGACAGGGCAAGTAGGTGGTCTTTCTGTAGTGAATGGTGGGACACACACAATGCAACTTCTGGAGAGTGTGGTTAATTCTTCACATGGATCTTTATGCTTTTGTTGATTATGGGGGGGCGTTTGTGTCTCTTCCTGGAAGGCAGTGTGGGTCAGGTTGGCATGCATCACAGGTAATGTTCATATATATGTTTACATGTAATGCACTTTTTTTTTTGAGTGTTATCTGTTTTGTTTTGTTTTTTGGGCTGGTCCATCGTATTGTGGTGGGCGGTCCTTGAATGTTTTATTGTTCACTATATGTGTTTTTGAAAACAATAAAAATAATTTTCCAAAAAAAAGAAAGCAGCCACAGCCCGATTAGAAAGGCCTATGTCCTGCCAGCCTGTTTTAGAATGGGACCCTTGTCTCTGCAGAGGTCCAACACAATCCCTGCTGAGTCAAAGTTAGAGCTCTTCAATCAGCAGGGAGCCTAACCACTTTAGGACCGGCCGTTGTAGATAACAAGGTACTTCCTGTTCTGATTGGATGTACCAGCATGTCCTCCCAGAAATATGTTCCTGTGTGTGCACAAAGTCCTGGGATTGGAAAGTACAGATTACATGAAAAAAGTACAGGGCCAACAAGAATCATTCCAAATTCCGTTCCATGTGATTGTGTTAACTAATTACAGTGATCACAACCACAAATGCCTGTGTATCTTGTACCTGGTGAGGACTGGAATGTTGTGGAGGCCTCTCTTGCACCTCCCACCCAACACTCCTGAAGGTGGAGACAGAGAGTGTAAGGGCAAGGAGTGGCACGAGTGCCGTAGTAGCTGCTGGCTGGGGATGTCCACTCTGTAGGTGGGTAGAGCTGATAGTCGCAGTCCTTGAAACAGGATGCAGGAGCAGGAGCAAGAGACCATAGCAGAACCAGGAAATGAGCAGCAGTCAGCAACAACTGGGCAGCGAGGAACTGAATCAGCGGGCAAAGCAAGTCCAGGAGGCAGGCCAAGGTCAGGAACAGCTGGGCAAAGCAGAACAGCAGGCAGATAATTTCCAGTAAACAGGCCGAGATCAGAGTAATTAAGTGCAGAAGGGAACGCCATAGGCAGGCCGGGTCATACATTCATAAGCAGGTACAGCAGATCTGGTCTCGGGAACACAGGAACAAGCCAAAGACCATTCAGCAACTGCTCATAGTGATATACCAGTTTCAGTAGGCATACCTCCCAACTTTTTGAGATGGGAACGAGGTACACCTATTAGCAAAAGTATGTAGGCCTAGGACACACGCCGCTGCCATACCCACTTAAAGGAGAATTAGACAAAGAAAATGATTAAACCCACGAGAGCTTTTATTTTACCACTACTATTCCTTTATACTGGCTTTTGAAACTTACAAATGCAGCCATTTAGAAATTGGATGAAAGGTTAAGAACTGGGAAACACTAGTGCATTTTATATACAACTGTATGGATCAGACCAAATTGAGGGACATATGAGGAGGACAGAGGGACAGAGGGACTTTGTTCCAAATCAGGGACAGTCCCTTGAAATCAGGGACAGTTGGGGGCTATGCAATAGGCTATGCTAATTGGTATGCGCACATGCCCGCACACAAATATGCGTGTGATGAACTGGCACAGTATATGTAATATTGGCCTGTCGCTCATTAAAACAAGCATGTGTGTATTGTCACAAGCACAAATCCGCACTGGCTTTCTGGTGCTAGGAATCCGCTTTACCTTACACTGTGATTGCACTTGTCAATGGACAAGTGCTAATTGCAGACAGAAAGTACCCAGCTATTGCAAGTGACTCGGTACCTTGGGATCACTGTGACCAATCACATTGATCAGAAGTGTAAACACTGGCTGGGATGTGTAGCCAACTCTCCCTTCTTGTCACATCCACAGAGCTCTGAGAGTGGGTTAGAGGAGGTCTGGCTGCTCATTACAGCTGGCAGTGTTCTAGTTTACAAATCATTTGTATTTACCTTTAAAGGGCAATCATGTAACAGACATGGCAGCTTCACTATTGCAAAAACTGGGGGACAGACATCAGCTCAAAGTGGGTGCCCTTCTGGGTACTACATTAATGCCATCCTGTAGAATATTAGCAGAAGTCTCATCAGCACACAGAATGGGTAGATATCCATCGATAACCCTCCTCACATCATCAAACTCTGCACTGTAAGGGGTGGACAGGGTTAACCTATTATTCTGCACATTTGTTTGGTTCCTTTTCCTCCTCAATAGATCATCTCTATTTTTATTCTTAACAATAGCTAATGCTCTACCAATCATCCACTTAGGGCAGTGGTTCTCAACTCCGGTCCTCGGGACCCCCCAACAGGCCAGGTTTGCAGGATAACAGAAATACATCACAGGTGATATAATTTGCTGCTCAGTGATTGCAGTGTTCTAGTCTGTATCTCCCCAAGGTAATACTTAAAATCTGGCCTGTTGGTGGGTCCCGAGGACCGGAGTTGAGAACCACTGACTTAGGGTAACCCTTACCTAAAAATCATTTGTAAAGCATAGAGGCTTCCTGATCGAATTGTTGGTCGTTATTACATATTCGTTTGACCTGTAAAAACTGACCGGGAATCCCTTGATAGTGTGCCTCTGGTGGCCAGACTGGGCTATGAGTAAAGAGTTACCCGACAGAGGCTTTCTAAACAGTGTAGTGGCAACCCCTGAACCAACATCCGTTAAACAGACATCTAAATAACAAATGACCCTGGCATCAGCATGACCTGCAAAAGCTAAGTTTTTATTGTTGGCATTGAGAAACTCAAGGAACCAGTTTGGCTGTCCCGCTCCATCCTACATGACAAATAAGGTATTTGATATGTGACCCAAAAGGGTTCTCCCCACCAAATATGCAAGACCGCTTCCCCAATCCGTGAAAAGGTTGGCGAATGAGGACGAAAACTTCACCCCCATCGCGGCCCTGAAAATCTGGAGATAGAACCCCTTATCAAAAATGAAGTTGTTATGGGACAATAGGTATTCAAGCACCTCCTAAATGTATGTGTGATGTTCAATGGTCAGTTTGTGCCCCTAAATAAAATGAAGCCGCCTCCACAGCTAGGTTATAGAGGATTTAAGAATATAGACTCGTAACATCGAAAGTAACTTTCCTCCCATGTAAAATCTTTCATAGTTTTTAGAACGTGATTTGTGTCTTTTAGATAACCGGAAGGTGTTCCACCAGGAGCTGTAATTGTCTATCTAGCCATTGTCCTAACCTTTCATTCAGTGAGCCAATCCCTGATATTATGGGTTTGCCTTGTAGTGGACTTAACCCCTTGTGGAACTACTCAGTACACCACTCTCCACATGAGCGTAATGCAAGGTCATCAGACCAGTTTTTTACAAAAAAGGATTACACTTACATCAAAGCAGTTGAAAGCAAGCAGTAATGAAAAAACAAAAAAGACTGCTGTGTCAGCTGACTCACTGGTACATGGTGTCGCCACACATAGACTATGTCTATGAAGCTGGTTTGATGGTATTACACTATTAGTCTTCTCACTATTTATGCCTTGCATACGTTCACGTGGAGAGCATATGCAAAGCGTGCAACTATTACTTCTTGGATTGTTTGCAAGGTACCTTCACATTGCTTCACTGTTGCCTGCAGACACTTATTATTGTACCGTGTCCAGCCCTTCACTAAACAAGCTTTCTGCTACAGCTAAAAAACTTTGACCCATCAGTCCAGAGCACCTGCTGCCTTTTTTACTGCACCCCAGTTCCTATGTTTTCATGCATAATTGAGTCGTTAAGCCTTTTTTTCATGTCAGAAGTATGTCTTTTTGGTTTCAATTCTTCCATGAAGGTTACTTTCGGATAGATTTCCTAGGTCAATAGATGGGTGTGCCTGGGCCCCACTGGTTTCCGCCACTTCTCTGCTGATGGCACTGCTGGACATCTTCCAATGTCAATGGGAAGTAAGAATGATGTATTTTTCATTTGCTGCATTAAGTTTCCTTGGCCGACCACTGGGTCTACGGTCCTCAGCGTTACCTGTTTCTTTGTGCTTCTTCAAAAGAGCTTGAACAGCACATCTTGAAACCCCAGTAACCTTTGAAATCTTTACCTGGGATAGACCCTTGCTGATGCAGTGTAAATACCTTGTGTCTTGTTGCTGTGCTCAGTCTTGCCATGGTGTATGACCAGGGCCAGCTCTACCACTCGGCAGAGTAGGCACCCGCCTAGGGCGCACTGCCACCTAGGGCACCCGGCCGCTGTTAATCCATCACTGTGTCACACTATCAGTGAAGAGGAGAAGTAAGAGCCGCAGCTGGTAGCAAACCAGCTGACACTGTCCTCTGCCCTATTGACACCGTCCTCTGCCCTACTGATAGCAACCTCTGCCCTACTGACACCGTATACATGTGCAGGACAAAGAAGGTGGAGTCAGGGGCAGAGCCAACAGGGGCGGCAAAATGAGGTTTCGCCTATGGTGTCAAAAATCCTTGCACCAGCCCTGTGTATGACCCTTCACCTTAGTAGCAGAATTTGGCTGTTCCTCCCTCAATTTTAAGCCTCCTACACAGCTGTTTCTGTTTCAGTTAATGACTGTGTTTCAACCTACATATGAAATTGATGATCAATAGCACCTGCTTGGTATAATTGGTTAATCATACACCTGACTCTAATCCTATAAAATGCCTGACTTTGTGCAAATGTACAAAGTGTGGTATTGTAAGAATTGATGCCGGTCTGAAGCCAAAGGGTGGTCACAACAAATATTGATTTGATTTAGATTTTCTTTTGTACGCTAACTTTGCATTTTTTAAATTGATTAAAGTAAACAATTAAAATGAATAGAGGAAACAAAGGATATGACCACACTCTGGAACTTGAGAAGATAGTGGAATTTTATTGAAGTGGATTCCAATACATGCCAGGCAGTCAAAAAGCAACAAAGCCACAAAAGGACAGCATGGTTGACGCGTTTCACGGACTACATGTCCGCTTAATCATAACCTTAGCATAGAAAAACCATTGAAACATTAAATAGTAAAAAACAGGTATAATGATTGATCATTATCCAATGGTGTCTCGGTAGGCTAATTACTAATGTGAATCCCACATGGGAGACACACTAGGCTGCAAGAGTTAAAACCTCACATGCGTGAATTAAAAATATTAATGGAATTAAGGAGTTGTCAACACACACGCAGATCGCCTGATCGGCCTGTTGTTGTGCGACCCCTGCAAAAATAATGTGAAGAAATGTAGGGAAAAGGGGAAAAGTATATATGCATCGGAAAAATGTGGGAGAAACGAGGTCCAAAAAAAACATATAGCCAGTCAATTCAAGTGCATTAGTAATGCAACATTTTTATTTGGAGAGACAGCTTGTTGCTGTTGGATTTACTCTCCCATACATTTAATTACTATTAACTAGGTCAATTTTAACATATACATATATACAATTTTTGCACATTGTTATATACATACACGTAGGTTCATTGTTCCAGCCCCAGTGATAGTTTATCCACATTTGTTGCATCGGTATTGGTGTGGGAGATCCGCGGCTCAGAATGTAAAATGGAGTTGTGATAGAATTTTCCTTTGTTTAATTTTTTACTTGAATTTTTTACTTGAATTGACTGGCCATATGGTTTTTGTGGACCTCGTTTCTCCCACATTTTTCCAATGCATATATACTTTTCCCCTACATTTCTTCACATTATTTTTCGAGGGGCCGCACAACAACAGGCCAATCAGGCGATCTGCGTGTGTGTTGGCAACTCCTTGATTCCATTAATGTTTTTAATTCACGCACAGGAGGTTTTAACTCTTGCAGCCTAGTGTGTCTCCCATGTGGGATTTACATTCGTAATTAGCCTACCGAGACACCATTGGATTATGATCAGTCATTACACTTGTTTTTTTACTATTTAATGTTTCAATGCTTTTTCTATGCTAAGGTTATAATTAAGTGGACATGTAGTCCATGAAACGTATCAACCATGCTGTCCTTTTGTGGCTTTGTTCCTTTTTGTCTGCCTGGCATGTATTGGAATCCACTTCAATAAAATTCCACTATCATCTCAAGTTCCAGAGTGCGGTCATATCCTTTGTTTCCTCTCTGCATCCCGGACCACGGACCAGACCTGCACCTGCACACTTGATTTGGCATTGATTCAAGCACACCTGGAGTGGCTCAACCTTTCTCCCTTTACAATTAAAATGTATACTTTTGAAAGCATTCTTACTTTACAGCATGCCTTCACACCTGCCTAAAACCTTTGCACAGTATTGTATGTCCATAAACATCAGCTGTACCTTGAACACATTCTTCTGTGGCTAAGATACATTGATGACATTTTTTGTCATATGGCAAAGTTTGCAGGAGGACCTACTTACATTCTGTTCCCATTTGAACCATTACTTTCCAACCATTTCATTTACCCTGGAAAGTAGTTCCACTCCAATTAATTTCTTGGATGTAGATAAATAAGTTCATGATAGCTCTCTCTCTACCAATGTTTTTGCAAACCCACAGACTGAAAATACTACCTATCCACAGAAAGCTTTCATCAAATGTTTCTCAAAAATGATCTCCTCTACAGGCAAGTAATTGGGGCAAGATCATTCCTAACATGAAGGAACAATTTGAATCTATGGTCCATGAAATGTCATAAATGTTCCAGGAATTCCCAAGAAATATTTACTGAAACAATCAATAGGTCTAAAACTGTGAAATGAATTCCCTTCTCAAATTTAAGACTAAACAGCAAATTAAATGTATTCCAGTGGTACTAACATTCTCTTAACATTCTATTAAAGCATATGTCATTCTGTGCAAGCACTGGCCACTGCTGTCCAGCAATCCATGTCTCTCAGGAATCTTTCATGCAACAGATGCTACAGCTGGATGCGGCTGGGTGATTCACTCAGGGGTACTTCTGTTTAAGTTCAGTGTGCATTGGGTCTAAATATGCTTATGCTGTGTGTGGAAAATAACTTGTTAAAATAATAATTTTACAAAAATAAATCAAATTTAATTTAAAGTGGTGTAAAGGCAGAAGGGTTTTTTTTTATCTTAATGCATTCTATGCATTAAGATAAAAAGCCTACTGTGTGCAGCAGCCCCCCTCAGCTTCTCTAATACTTACCTGAGCCCCCTTTAGTTCCAGTGATGTTGCACAAGACACTCGGCTGGCCGGAACTCCCCTTCTCAATGGCTGAGACAGCAGTGTGGCGCCATTGGCTACTGCTGCTGTCAATCAAAGTCAGTCAGACAATCAGGAGAGAAAGGGGCAGGGCCAGGTTACAGCGCCATGTCTGAATGGACACAGGGAGCTGTGACTCAGCTCAGGTGGCCCTATAGCAAGCTGTTCGCTGTGGGGGCACTCAACAGGAGGGAGGGGCCAGGAGAGCCAAAGATGGACCCAAGAAGAGGAGGATCTGGGCCACTGTGTGCAAATCCACTGCAACAGAGGAAGTGAGTATAACATGTTTGTTATCTTTATAGGAAAAAAAACGAGACTCACATTAATTTATTTTCCCAAAAAATATGGTAAAAAATAAATCTTTAAAATACTCACATGCCTCTTATTAAATACCCTGGGGTGTCTACTATCCAAAAAGGGTCATTTTGGAAGTGTTTATATTGTCTTGGTATTTTAGGGCCTCAAAAAATGTAATAGGCACTCAGAACATCATGGTTCATAAATTTCAATTATACATACAATAGTTTGTAGACTCTATAACTTTCATACAATCTGAATAATATACAGTATCTCACAAAAGTGAGTACACCCCTCCCATTTTTGTAAATATTTTATTATTTATTTTATCTTTTCATGTGACAACACTGAAGAAATTACACTTTGCTACAAAGTAAAGTAGTGAGTGTACAGCTTGTATAACAGTGTAAATTTGCTGTCCCCTCAAAATAAATCATCACATAGCTATTAATGTCTTAACCGCTGGCAACAAAAGTGAGTACACCCCCTAAGTGAAAATGTCCAAATTGGGCCCAAAGTGTCAATATTTTGTGTGGCCACCATTATTTTCCAGCACTGCCCTAACCCTCTTGGGCATGGAGTTCACCAGAGCTTCACAGGTTGCCACTGGAGTCCTCTTCCACTCCTCCATGACGACATCATGGAGCTGGTGGATGTTAGAGACCTTGCACTCCTCCGCTTTACATTTGAGGATGCCCCATAGATGCTCAATAGGGTTTAGATCTGGAGACATGCTTGGCCAGTCCATCACCTTTACCCTCTGCTTCTTTAGCAAGGCAGTGGTCATCTTGGAGGTGTGTTTGGGATCATTATCATGCTAAAATACTGTCCTGTGGCCCAGTCTCCTAAGGGAGGGGATCATGCCCTCTGCTTCAGTATGTCACAGTACATATTGGCATTCATGGTTCCCTCAATGAATTGTATCTCCCCAGTGCCGGCAGCACTCATGCAGCCCCAGACCATGACACTCCCATCAAAATGCTTGACTGTAGGCATGACACACTTGTCTTTGTATTCCTCACCTGGTTGCCATCACACATGCTTGACACCATCTGAACAAAATAAGGTTATCTTGGTCTCATCAGACCACAGGACATGGTTCTAGTAGTCCATGTCCTTAGCCTGCTTGTCTTCAGCAAACTGTTTGCAGGCTTTCATGTGCATCATATTTAGAAGAGGCTTCCTTCTGGGATGACAGCCATGCAGACCAATTTGATGCAGTGTGCGGCGTATGGTCTGAGTACTGACAGGTTCACCCCCCACCCCTTCAACCTCTGCAGCAATGCTGGCAGCACTCATATGTCTATTTCCCAAAGGCAACCTCTGGATATGACGCTGAGCACATGCACTCAACTTCTTTGGTTGACCATGGCGAGGCCTGTTCTGAGTGGAACCTGTCACGTTAAACCGCTGCATGATCTTGGCCACCGTGCTGCAGCTCATTTTCAGGGTCTTGGTCTTCTTATAGCCTAGGTCATCTTTATGTAGAACAACAATTCTTTTTTCAGATTATCAGAGAGTTCTTTGCCATGAGGTGCCATGTTGAACTTTAAGTGACCAGTATGAGAGAGTGAGAGTTATAACATCAAATTTAACACACCTGCTCCCCATTCACACCTGAGATCCTGTAACACTAAAGAGTCACATGACACTGGGGAGGGAAAATGGCTAATTGGGCTCAGTTTGGACATTTTCACTTAAAGGTGTACTCACTTTTGTTGCCACCGGTTTAGACAATAATGGCTGTGTGTTGTGTTATTTTGAGGGGACAGCAAATGTACACTGTTATACAAGCTGTACACTCACTACTTTACATTATAGCAAAGTGTAATTTCTTCAGTGTTGTCACATAAAAATATATAATAAAATATTTACAAAAATGTGAGGGGTGTACTTAATTTTGTGAAATACTGTACTTATTTGTTTTTTGTTTTGTAGCCCAAGGCCTCATACACATGGGCGTCTGTGAAAAAATAGGCAAAACGTCGACGTTTTGGAAAAAATCTGCGCTTTTACCGGCGTTTTGCATCAGCGTTAGTGAGCGTCGGCGTCAATAGGCGTTTTTTAAAAAAAAATCAGTCCTCTGCTATTTTTCAACCTAAAAACGGCGGCATCAAAATACGCTAGTTAACGCTGGTACGGCGTTAGTGAGTGTTAATGAGCGTTTTGCCGATTGGCGTCAAAAAACGCCAAAACGCTACAGCCTCAGAACGTACTGGTCCTGCATTCTAGAAACAGCTCACTAACGCCGACCCCCTCTGCTGCTCACAAACGCTGGCGTTTTTTAGAGGGCCATTGAATAACATGGAGAGCTGCAAAAAATGCCCCTGGCACGTGTGTATGAGGCCTAAAAGACAACAAAAATTACCTTAATTTTGCCTTTCCAATTGACTCCAGTACATTTCCCCAAATAGAAAAATTTTGCCAAACTCCCCAGATTTTCTCGAAAATCAAAAAACACAAATTTTTGCCCATCCCTTGCGATGGTCACATTAGGGGATGAAGTGGAGATGGTGGTAGGAAAACTCTCTTCCTTCTCATCAGTAAGCAATTGAATCTACTCGCATTCAGCTCATATCAAGTGTAATAACTGGTTTGTTGTGTTTTTGCAAAATTTGTCATGGAAAGGATTGCACCTACATGAAGAACATAGATGAAAGGATTGCACCTTCTTGAGCTGAATGCACTCATATGTCTTTCCATTATGAATATTAAATTAATAAAGGTAATTTTACTATGCAGTGTCCTTTAGTATAACTCAACTGGATTATAAATATGCCTAGAATTACTTCAGTGTGTATAGGGTACTTAGGAACACTTTGATTGAAGGAAATAGAAATATTTCTTTATAAGAAATCTCCACTCTACAGGCATCTTCTCCAGTTAACACCCCATGTCAACAAGCACAATCGACACTATCCTTATTCAAACCTGCTACTATAAACAAGGTTGCTAAACTCCTTTCTACCACCCACCTAACCACTTGTCCATTGGACCCTATTCCCTCTAAAATACTACGCTCACCCTCTGACTCTATCCTGCACTCTCTAACTCACATCTTCAATCTCTTTCTCTCTTCTGGCATCTTCCCCAATGCTCTAAAACATGCATTGGTCACCCTCATACTCAAAAAACCATCCCTGGACCCTACCGATCTTAACAATCTACGCCCTATCTCCTTGCTCCCATTTTCCTCCAAGCTCCTCGAACACCTGGTCTACAACCAACTGAGTGACCACCTTGTCAAGAATAACCTTCTTGACCCCCTCCAATCTGGATTCCGTCCTCAACACTCCCCAGAAACTGCCCTTCTTAAACTCACAAATGACCTACTAACGGCTAAAACCAATGGACACTATTCAGTACTCCTGCTCCTGGACCTTTCGGCTGCCTTTGATACTGTCGACCACCCCCTCCTCCTCAAAAAACTTTACTCCCTTGGTCTCCGTGACTGTGCTCTTCAGTGGCTCTCATCCTACCTATCCCATCACACCTTCAGTGTCACGTACAATTCTACCTCCTCCTCTCCTCTTCCTTTCTCTGTCGGGGTCCCCCAAGGTTCTGTTCTTGGACCTCTCTTATTTTCAATTATTTTCAATATACACCTCTTCCCTGGGCCAGCTGATAGCCTCCCATGGCTTTCAATATCATTTCTACACTGACGATACCCAAATCTACCTCTCCACCCCCCAACTCACTCCATCAGTCTCCTCACGCATCACTAACTTATTAACAGACATATCTGCCTGGATGTCACACCACTTCCTCAAACTCAACTTGTCCAAAACCGAACTCATGATATTTCCTCCCCCAAAATGCCATTTCCCCTGACTTCTCTGTCAAGAGCAATGGCACAACCATCCACCCATCCCCACATGTTAGGGTGCTTGGTGTTATCCTGGATTCTGAACTCTCCTTTTGGCCCCACATCCAATCACTTTCTAAGGCTTGCCGCCTCAACCTCCGCAACATCTCTAAAATACGTCCCTTCCTAACCAATGAAACCACAAAGCTCTTGATTCACTCCCTGGTCATCTCTCGTCTCGACTACTGCAACTCCCTCCTCACTGGCCTACCTTTAAATAGACTATCCTCCCTTCAGTCCATCATGAATGCCGCTGCCAGACTCATCCACCTTACAAACCGTTCAGCATCTGCCACCCCTCTCTGCCAATCCCTCCATTGGCTGCCACTCGCCCAACGAATTAAGTTCAAAATACTAACAATGAGCTACAAAGCCATCCACAACTCTGCTCCCAGCTACATCACCAGCCTAGTCTCAAAATCCCAACCTAATCGTCCTCTTCGCTCCTCTCAAGACCTCCTGCTCTCCAGCTCCCTCATCACCTCCTCTCATACTCGCCTCCAAGACTTCTCCCGAGCCACTCCCATCCTCTGGAACTCCCTACCCCAATCTGTCAGACTATCCCCAAATCTATCCACCTTTAGGCGATCCCTGAAAACTTTTCTCTTCAGGGAAGCCTATCCTGCCGCCACCTAACAACTGCACTTTTTTATTCTCAATCAACCCATCCCCCACAGTTATTTTCCTCTCGTATCATTTAACCCTCCCTCCTAGATTGTAAGCTCTACCGAGCAGGGTCCTCTGATTCCTCCTGTATTGAATTGCATTGTATTGTATTGTATTGTACTGTTTGCCCTAATATTGTAAAGCGCTGCGCAAACTGTCGGCACTATATAAATACTGTATAATAATAATAATAATAAGAGACTTTATTACAAAAGTTTTGTTTCAACCTTGATGTGAAAAAACTCCAGTTTTTTGAAAATCATTTAATTTTGTTTTATCTGGCAGAGTTCTCTGGGAGTTGCAACTCTGTACCAGCCTCAGTGTCATGGGCTATATATTCTGAATCAATGTATTAGATCTATATGCTTGCAGCATCATTCTGTCATCATTATTATATATTGAATGCACTTTCTAAGCAATAGTTGCTATTTAAAACATACTTTTCAACCTACAAAAATGCTGAGTCTTATTTATCAGCAATTCTTTTGTAAAGACTGTATGTATTACCATATGGGCAACCAGCCAAAGTCATACTTTCATGCTACTATTGCCCTTTTCTAGTGCAGGATTGAATCTGTTGCATTTTGGCAATATACTGTTCTTATAAAAAAAACACTACTATTCAGTTATACAACAACAAAATACCCAGTACTGTCCAATATTCTTCCCCGTACAACATACAAGTTCTAGGTATCTTTCATGATAAAACCATCCATCCCATTGAGAGATAGCTTACATTTCTGACACACATCTGCTTTAAGTCTATATCCAATTGGTTGTGAATATTGTGATAGTGATATGTTGTAACCAGGAAATTGCAGGATGAACAGGCAAAAAGTTGTTGCCGCCTTGGAGGCAGCCATGTTGTTGGTTAGTAGTGGGTGGACTAACAACGTCCCCTCATTATATCCTGTGCCGTTGTGTATACACTGCCGGTGTTCTGTGAAAACAGCCAACTCGTCGAAATCTGCAATTATTGCTGCTGGAGAGTCACCGGGAGTGACGTGGTTGGAGCTTTTGGCGAGTAGGAGTTTTCGGCAGAACACCTGCTCTCTTCCCTTCCAGAAGATTGGTCCATAATCCAGCGGTTCATGTCACTGGGGACAATAGTGAACTGTTGGACTCTTCTTTTTCCATATTCCATTGCGTTATCTGATAAATGGCCTGCAACCAATGCCCTTTGTGTGTCTTATCTTATTTAATATGGTACAGCCACATTTGTTGCATGTTTGTTCACTTACCTGTACCGTTTTCCCCCCTCCTTGTCTTTTCCACAAAACTTCAATAAAACCATTGTGAGAGAAAAAACAATACACACCTGAAATAAATGAAAACCTCCAAATACCAAACCCTGAAACAAAAAGCCCATTTTTAAAAGTGAAGCCTTGCAGAAAAAATGCTATAGGTTACTGCTGACCTCAAATCATCCACAGAATTAATTGAAAAATGCCCCCCCATACTAAGAACAAAAAAGGAAGGTTTGTTGCCCAAAGAGTAATCCATGAAAATGTAAGTACACTTTTGTAGCTGACCGTAATAGAGTTGAGCGAACCCGAACTGTAAAGTTCGGGTCCGTACTGAACTTTTGGGTGTCCGTGTACCGAACCCGAATGTTTGAGAAAAACGTTCGGGTTCGGGTTCTGGGTTCTGGTATTTTATCACACATGTTGAATAGCTGCAGGGCAGCCAATCAACAAGCGTTTCACTGGTTTTCCCTAGAAGCCATCTAATGGCCTACTAATGGCATGGCTGTGATTGGCCAGTGCATCATGTGACCCAGCCTCTATATGAGGCTGGAGCCACAGTGCTGCATATCACATGCTCTCGGGTTAGTGTAGGGAGAGGATGCTGCCGGCGCTGTGAGGGACAGATTGTGAGGGACAGATTGCAGATCTAATAACTAGGTAGAGATTACTACTACTGCCGTGAGGGACAGATTGCAGATCTAATAACTAGGTAGAGATTACTACTACTTTGAGGGACAGATTGTAGATCTATAACATCTCATCCTGCCTTACAGAACGATCTGATTACAGAACAATCTCTCATCCTGCATTACAGAACGATCTGATACTGGACTAGGTAGAGATTACTACTGCTTTGAGGGACAGATTGCAGATCTAATAACATCTCCCATTTTTCTTCCTTTTGCAGCCCTCTAGTACTTTCCAGGACTTTTTTACAGTAATTTTTGTGCCGAAAAAAAAGCATTTTTATAACACTGATCGCTGTATAAATGCCAATGGTCCCAAAAAAGTGTCAAAATGGTTCGACATGTCCGGTGCAATATCGCAGTGCCGATAAAAATCGCAGCTCACTGCCATTACTAGTAAAATATAAAAATAAAATAAAAACCCCAGAAATGAATTCTCATGGTTTGTAAACATAAAAAGAAAAAATATGTTCCGCGCCAACGGATATAAATATGCTCTGAGAGCTGCTGCCTCCACCAGACTTCCCAGGAATGGGTAGTTTAGGTAATATAATGGTATTAAGGTGGTATTGGCGCTGCTCTCTTTATATTCAAATTGCTTAATATTTAGTGTCGGTAAGAAATTTCCAGCGTGCTGGTGGATTTTCTAAATGTGTGAAATTCTACAAATGAAAAACTCTCTCATACAGCTATAGTTGAGGTAACAAGTATAGGTTGGGACTAAAGGTATGTATTTGTGTGTGTGGGTTTGTTTATATCAAATGTGCAAACAACGTAACCGTGAAATCAATCATATAAGCAAGTGCTGTGTTTTAAAATTAGATAACTTAACGTACATGTGTCACATGAAAAGCGTACAAAACTGTAAAAACGAAAGTGATCTTATTAAAGGTGCTTCGTGCTTAGTGATGGCAGAAAATAAATGAATCGTACATATAATTAAAAGAATTAATGAATGAAGAATAAATATAAAGTCCAACTCGATATGAAAATGTTCAAAAAACTTTTTTCATGTGCAAAAGTTCAGGTAAATTTATAACAAAGGTGACTTTCCAAGTATGATCTTCTAATAGATTTCAAGTGGTGCTCATTTAAAGTGATCTGTGATAAAATTTCCTCAGCAGTGTATCAGGTGCTCCCCTTCTGACCCTGAGTGCCTGCTTACCGGAAAAACGTTCCCCACTCAAGGGGTTCACGTTTTGGGAGAATTACACAGCTCCCCCTGTGTTCTCTGGAAGTGGTGTTCCTCCCGCTCACTGTGCTCCTGGTCAGTGTGCTCCTGGTCTCCGGGCCTCCTTTCCTTTCTCCTCGTTGTTATCGCCTCAGCCGCCCGGTGCCCAGCTCCTGACAGCACGCGAGCTCTTTGACCAACGTCCGCCAATGTCTCACAGAGACCAACCCGGCTCACAGCACTCTTCTCCACCCGCCGCTGACGTCACGCCCCACGTGGACTCGTGGACGTGGACGCCACTTCCAGAGAACACAGGGGGAGCTGTGTAATTCTCCCAAAACGTGAACCCCTTGAGTGGGGAACGTTTTTCCGGTAAGCAGGCACTCAGGGTCAGAAGGGGAGCACCTGATACACTGCTGAGGAAATTTTATCACAGATCACTTTAAATGAGCACCACTTAACAAAGTCACCTTTGTTATAAATTTACCTGAACTTTTGCACATGGAAAAAGTTTTTTGAACATTTTCATATCGAGTTGGACTTTATATTTATTCTTCATTCATTAATTCTTTTAATTATATGTACGATTCATTTATTTTCTGCCATCACTAAGCACGAAGCACCTTTAATAAGATCACTTTCGTTTTTACAGTTTTGTACGCTTTTCATGTGACACATGTACGTTAAGTTATCTAATTTTAAACACAGCACTTGCTTATATGATTGATTTCACGGTTACGTTGTTTGCACATTTGATATAAACAAGCCCACACACACAAATACATACCTTTAGTCCCAACCTATACTTGTTACCTCAACTATAGCTGTATGAGAGAGTTTTTCATTTGTAGAATTTCACACATTTAGAAAATCCACCAGCACGCTGGAAATTTCTTATGGACACTAAATATTAAGCAATTTGAATATAAAGAGAGCAGCGCCAATACCACCTTAATACCATTATATGGTTTGTAAACATGGCCACTTTTGCGCAAACCAATCAATAAACGCTGATTGAGATTTTTTTACCAAAAATATGAAGAATATAAATCGGCCAAAACTGATGAAAAAAAGTTTTTTTAATTTTTTTTGGATTTGTATTTTTAGCAAAAAGTAAGAAAAATTTTTTTTTTTTTGCAAAATTGTTGCTCTTTTTTTATTTATAGCGGTGATCATAAATGACGCAGAGGGGATCAAATACCACCAAAAGAAAGCTCTATTTGTGGGGAAAAAAGGATGCAAATTTTGTTTGGGTACAACATCACACGTCCGCTTGTCAGTTAAAGCGTCGCAGTGCCGAATCGCAAAAAGTGCTTTGGTCCTAAAGTGTGAAATCCTTCCGGGGCTGAAGTGGTTAAGGTCTAAACAATTTTCTTGGGAATCTGCACAGAAGTAGGCCACAAATCTTGAACCTAAAAAAATTTGCCTTGAATGCATGGTAGCAATGAACCCCGGCCTCATCCCTATCCAGCATTTACCCCAACGTGCCATGTTTCCAAGCTTGTTAGACAACCATTGTTCTTTACTTCCTTCCCTTTGAAGACTCAATGAAGAATAGTCACCTAATGAACAAAAGTAGCACCTGCATTCTGTAATAGAAAAAGAAGCACAAAACAGCAACAGTGGCAGAAACAAAGAGGTTTGTGACAAAAGTTATGATTTATGGTTATCAGAAGCTAAGGCAACAGCCTAGTCACATCTCATGAGCTGTAACTCCGCCCTAAGTCAATATGCCGCTCAAACAGACGGAGACAAGGACTGTCTATAGCACAGCCTGGTACCATACACCTTGCTTTACTCACATGTGCAGAGAAAAAGCAGCATGGTTCCTGTGTCATGATGGCAATCTGATAACCACTCCACTTGCTTAAAGGCTCATTGTTTCCTTCACCTCCGCTCCATCCAGTACACGATAACAGTCTTTGCTTTTTATAGGCTTCTGTTTGAGTATGTGCTAGTTTCATTCTAATTACTAAAATACGAGATGTTGACATGCTTGTTGAATTGCTAACTTGTTGTACATGCAATACATTGGAAAAGAGAGCTAATAATGACTCATGTTTTACAGTCATTGCTAAATAGAATGTGGATGTATGGAAATATTTTTCCTTTATCTTTATGTGTTCTGCAAATCAGTGGCTAACAGAACTAATTCAGAACTGTGCTCAGAGCAAAAATCCTCAATAAAATGTACACAATATCAGGATCATGGTGTCCTATGGGAGCAGTACATGCACTGAGCAAGACCTCTCATTACCTACCAGTTATGATGACCTTCTCAGTTGGAAGGAAATGCATTGTGTTCAAAGGCTAGCTGGTATCTGGTATACAGAACTAGGAGATTTGTCCAGCAGGCTTCATCATATTTACTGAGATTTTATCATTTTTTTAATACAGTAAATGATACATTTAAAACCAATAACAACACAGCTTATTAACGTTTCACTTAAAAGGATACCATACTGTATTTTTAGTACACATTTTGAAATATAATTGTCATTTTTAACTTTACATACATTTTTTACATCACTTGATTATTTTTTGATGCTTGCTGTTTTATGATTGGGTTATTTTATTGTAAACTCTCCGTCTAGTGGTCATATGTATATCAACTAAGGTGATTAGAACTGCACAGAAGCATACACGTCTCCACGTTGCACACACGTTGCAGAACTATAAGGCCTCATACACACGGACGTTTCTTAACCACTTGCCGACCGCCGATCGGCATCTGACGGCGGCAAAGTGGCTCGTTCCCGCAAATCGCCGTCATACGACGGCGGCTGCGGGAACGAGTTTAGTGAGCGCGCGCGCACCGCCGGAGGCGCGCCCGCGCGCTCACTGTGTCCAGGGGGGGCCAGGGAGCGGGTGCGGCGGCTTCGATTGCCGCCGGCTACCCGCGATGGCCCCCCCGGAGCGAGTGAGCGGAGGTCCGTGTATGTAAACACGGACCTCCGCTCTGTGTGAGGGGGAAGGGCTGTGATCACAGCCTTCCTGTACGTGAAGGCTGTGACCACTTCCCTTCCCCAGATAGGCAGTCCCCCATACAGTTAGAACACACCCAGGGAACATATTTAACCCTTAGCGCGCCCCCTGCAGGTTA
>BLSH010361762.1:483054-501184 GCA_018402905.1 Glandirana rugosa
TTTGTGGTTGATTATGACATGGCGGCAATTGGCCGCAAAAAAATGCGGTTGCAAAAATCCAACTTTTTATCGTCTCCCTACTAGAAAAAATTTTTTGCGGATAACTGTGGCTACGAGTGATTACGAGTGATTGCGACTACGTATTGCGGCTTTTTGCGGCTAAAAAAAAGGAACTGCAACCCGGGCTGCAAAACAAATAAAAAATTGGTGAAGTCGGGGCCTTCCTAAAGGTCGAAATCCTGGCCTCGGGAAAAACGCTAAGCCGCGACGCAGCGAAATTGACTGTTAACGCGCCAGCACGCTGCAACATGGTTTTTCTTTAAACGGCAAAATTGTCGCTCTTCTTTTGTTTATAGCGGCGATCAGAAATGACGCAGCGGTGATCAAATACCACCAAAAGAAAGCTCTATTTGTTGGAAAAAAAGGACGCAAATTTCTTTTTGGTACAACGTCGCACGACCGCGCAATTGTCAGTTAAAGCGACGCAGCGCCGAATCGCAAAAAGGGCTCCGGTCCTAAAGCTGGAAATCCTTCCGGGGCTGAAGTGGTTAAAAAATAAACAAAACGTCGGGCCCAACGTCAAGGAAAAAAAATCGGCGTTTTTCGGCGTTATGCATCAGCGTTAGTGAGCATTAGTGAGCATCGGTGTCAATAGGCGTTTTTTAAAAAAGATCATCCCTCTGCTATTTTTCAACCTAAAAACGTTGGCGTAAAAAAACGCCGGTTAACGGCGGTACAGTATTAGTTGGTGTTTTGCGGCGTCGGTGTCAAAAAACACCAAAACATTACAGCCTCAGAACGCACTGGCCGTGGGTTCTAGTTTCAGCTCACTAATGCCGACGCCATCTACAGCTCAAAAACGTCGGCGTTTTTATGGAGCCATTGACTAACATGGAGATCTGCAAAAAACGCCAGAAAACAAAAAATGTCCGTGTGTATGAGGCTTTGGCAGGAAGCAGAGTTTGCATATGTATTTGGCAAATATGTCAGTTCCTAAATATATAAATAATTACAAAGAAACAAGCTTCTTTTAAAAAACAAAACATTGACACTCATCAAATTATTTTTTTCAGTGGAGTGGGGGATTAGTTGTCCAGGATTGTCTGGATGGGCACTGTGTCTTGATTTACTGATATGTGGTTAATAGCCAGAATGGCTTAAAGCTGTAGTAAACCCATTCATTTAACAGTTTAAAAAACAGTTACATTTCCGGCACGTGCCGGAAATGTAACACTTTCATTGGTTGTGCTTTAAACCAAACAGTCAAACCATCCAATGGCTGCTGTCATAGATGATACATCATCATGGCAGTTGTAGATTAAACCGAGGCCAAGATGGCAGCTTCCTTTGCTTAAAATGATAGGAGGGTTTACTACCACTTTAATTTCAGTTAAAGGTTGTTTGAAATATTTTATTAAGGTTACCCCTTGAATAAACCCTGTGGCCAAAATTATAATATTTACCAACATAAATATCATTGGATTATATGTTTGAGTTTGTCTCTTTTTTAAGTTGCATTGATTCACTTTATGCTATCCCATGTTTCTTTTTACATTAAGCTAAGGCAGTGGTTCTCAACTCCGGTCCTTGGGACCCACTAACAGGCCAGGTTTGCAGGATAACTGAAATGCATCACAGGTGATATAATTTGCTGCTCAGTGATTGCAGTATTCTAGTCTGAATCTCCCCAAGGTAATACTTAAAATCTGGCCTGTTGGTGGGTCCTGAGGACAGGAGTTGAGAACCACTGAGCTAAGGTTTTAATTAGAAAAAAATAATGAAAATGGGAAAAAAAGTTTTTTTTCCTTTAATTTTTAACACACAGCTTTACATAATTTTGCAGCACTAGATGTGTATACAAAAAGGTTACCTTCAAAGTCTGCTGATTTAAGGATATCACCATAGGTGTGCGCAGCCTATTGCATTAGGGTGTGCACCCCAAATGTATTAAAACATGGATGGTGTTAGTAGGGCAGTGGATGGTGTCAGAGCAGTGGGCTTGTCAGTAGGGCAGAGGTTGGTGTCAGTAGGGCAGTTGATGGTGTCAGTAGTTTTTTATTTGTATTATTATAATTTTTTTTACAATTTTTTTGGAGCCCCTTTGGTAAAATAGCAGCAGGGGGAATCTGCGCCGTATAGGGTGATTAGGGTGTGGCACACCCGGCACACCCCCTGCGCGCACGCCAATGGATATCACATAAGTGTGATTTTTATGTTACATAACAAAATGGCAAAGTGAAGATTTACATTTTATTTTAGGACAGCTTTATTTCCCTTTCAACAATACACTGTGACGTACACAGGTAAAAAAAAAAAGCTTTGTGTAAATTGTTAGCATAACATTCAGATAAAATCAAGTTGGGCTGGCGAGAACACAAATTAGCACCATGGCAACGCCATGATCCAAAGGAGGAGGAAGGATGAAAGCCGCCGCCCGTCACTTGTAGGACCCGCTGCCCGCCTGCTACCTAGATGGGGTAAGTGCAGGGCTTTGATGGAGGGCGGGGTGGCTGTTTGCCTCCCCCCCCAAAAAAAAAACACCTGCCGCCACTGGCGATCTGGCTATTTCTTCTATCTGAAAAGCAGGTAGAAAAAAAAACAGCCAGATTATTTAGTAAAAGCACTACACTTGCTAGGCACACGGTAACCCCTTCCCAGACACTGTCATAAGTACAGTGTCAGTCTACAGTATTATAACTGATTGCGGTATTAGTGTCACTAGCAATGTCAGTGCCAGTAACCCTCTCAGGCAGTGTCTGTTAGTGTCAGATTGCCACCACCCTGTCACAGCCTGTATAGCATAAATTCCAGTATATACAGTTGTGCTCATAAGTTCACATACCCTGGCAGAATTTATGATTTCTTGGCCATTTTTCAGAGAATATGAATGAGAACACAAAAATTTTCTTTCACTCATGGTTAGTGTTTGGCTGAAGCCATTTATTATCAATCAACTCTGTTTATTTATTTTTTAATCATAATGACAACAGAAACTACCCAAATGACCCTGATCAAAAGTTTATATACCCCAGTTAATATAGTGTATTGCCCCCTTTAACACCAATGACAGCTTGAAGTCTTATGTGGTATTTGTGGCTGTCTTGCATGAACTGCAAATCTGAGATCTCCCCAGAGTGGCTCAATGATATTGAGGTCAGGAGACTGAGATGGCCACTCCAGAGCCTTCACTTTAGTCTGCTGTAGCCAATGGCAGGGCAGCTTGGCTTTGTGTTTTGGATCATTGTCATGTTGGAATATCCATGTACTTCCCATGTGCAGCTTCCTGGCTGATGAATGCAAATGTTCCTCCAGTATTTTTTGATAACATCCTGCATTCATCTTGCCATCAATTTTGACAAAATTTCCTGTGCCTTTGTAGCTCACACATCCCCAAAACATCAGCGATCCACCTTCACTGTAGGAATATTGTACCTTTCATCATAGGACTTGTTGACTCCTCTCCAAATGTAGTGTTTATGGTTCTGGCCAAAAAGCTCAATTTTGGTCTCATCACTCCAAATGACTTTGTGCTAGAAGGTTTGAGGCTTGTCTCTGTGCTGTTTGGCGTATTGTAAGAGGGATACTTTGTGGCATTTGCATAGTAATGGCTTTCTACTGGCAACTCGACTATGCAGCCCATCTTTCTTCAAGTGCCTCCTTATTGTGCATCTTCAAATAGCCACACCACATGTTTTCAGAGAGTCCTGTATTTCACCTGGAGTTATTTGTGAGTTTTCCTTTGCATCCCGAACAATTTTCCTGGCAGTTGTGGCTGAAATTTTAATTGGTCTACCTGACCGTGGTTTGGTTTCAACAGAACCTCTTATTTTCCACTTCTTGATTATTATTTTATTATTATTATACAGGATTTATATAGCGCCGACAGTTTGCGCAGTGCTTTACAATATTAGGGCAGACAGTACAATTACAATACAATTCAATACAGGAGGAATCAGAGGACCCTGCTCGTTAGAGCTTACAATCTAGGAGGGAGGGTTAAATGATACAAAAGGGCAGTAAACTGCGGGGGATGAGCTGAATGGGAAAAAGGAGTGCAGTTATTAGGTGGTGGCAGGATAGGCTTCCCTGAAGAGAAAAGTTTTCAGGGATCGATTGAAGGTGGATAGATTTGGGGACATTCTGACCGATTGGGGTAGGGAGTTCCAGAGGATGGGAGAGGCTCGGGAGAAGTCTTGGAGGCGAGTATGAGAGGAGGTGATGAGGGAGCTGGAGAGCAGGAGGGCCTGGGAGGAGCGAAGAGGACGGTTAGGTTGGTATTTTGAGACAAGGTTGGTGATGTAGCTGGGAGCAGAGTTGTGGATGGCTTTGTAGCTGATTGTTAGTATTTTGAATTTAATTCGTTGGGCGAGTGGCAGCCAATGGAGGGATTGGCAGAGGGGGGTGGCAGACGTTGAGCGGTTTGTAAGGTGGATGAGTCTGGCAGCGGAATTCATGATGGACTGGAGAGGGGCTAGTCTATTTAAAGGTAGACTAGTGAGGAGGGAGTTGCAGTAGTCGAGACGAGAGATGACCATGGAGTGAATCAGGAGCTTTATGGTTTCATTGGTTAGGAAGGGATGTATTTTAGAGATGTTGCAGAGATTGAGGCGGTAAGCCTTAGAAAGTGATTGGATGTGGGGCCAAAAGGAGAGTTCAGAGTCCAGGATAACACCAAGCACCCTGACATGTGGGGATGAGTGGATGGTTGTGCCATTGCTCTTGACAGAGAAGTCGGGGGAACTGGAACGTGGGGGAGGAAATATTATGAGTTCAGTTTTGGCTAAGTTGAGTTTAAGAAAGTGGTGGGCCAGGCAGATATGTCTGTTAATAAGCTAGTGATACGTGAGGAGACTGATGGGGTGAGTTGTGGGGTGGAGAGGTAGATTTGGGTATCGTCAACGTAGAAATGATATTGAAAGCCGTGGGAGGCTATCAGCTGACCCAGGGAAGAGGTGTATATTGAAAATAAGAGGGGTCCAAGAACGGAACCTTGGGGGACCCCAACAGAGAAGGGAAGAGGAGAGGAGGAGGTAGAATTGTAGGTTACGTTGAAAGTGCGATGGGATAGGTAGGACGAGAGCCACTGAAGAGCACAGTCACGAAGACCGAGGGAGTAAAGTTTTTTGAGGAGGAGGGGGTGGTCGACAGTATCAAAGGCAGCCGAAAGATCCAGGAGTAGGAGTATAGAGAAGTGTCCATTGGTTTTTGCAGTTAGTAGGTCATTTGTGAGTTTAAGAAGGGCAGTTTCTGTGGAATGTTGAGGGCGAAATCCAGATTGAAGGGGGTCCAGTAGATTATTCTTAACAAGGTAGTCACTCAGTTGGTTGTAGACTAGGGGTTCTAGGAGTTTGGAAGAAAAGGGGAGCAAGGAGATAGGGCGCAGATTGTTTAGATCGGTAGGGTCCAGGGATGGCTTTTTGAGTATGGGGGTGACCAATGCATGTTTTAAAGCGTTGGGGAAGATGCCAGAAGAGAGGGAGAGATTGAAGATGTGAGTTAGAGAGTGCAGGATAGAGTCAGAGGGTGAGCGTAGTATTTGAGAGGGAATATAGCCTCAGCGCTACCGAGGCGGTGTGCAGCCACTTCGGAAGCACTTGCCATTTATTTCAATGGCAGGGGCGGTAGAGGAGCGGTATATTACCGCTCTCCTCACCGCCCCAAAGATGCTGCTTGCAGGACTTTTTGTAACGTCCTGCTTGCGCACCGCCCCAGTGTGAAAGCACTCAGGGCTTTCACATTGGGGTGGATTGGGGGGGACTTTTGAGGCGCTTTACAGACGCTATTTTTAGCTAAATAGCGTCTGTAAAACGCCTCAGTGTGAAAGTAGCCTAATAGAACACACTTGCCACTTATTACTGCATGTAGTACCGCCACACTAGCATCTCTTTTTATACCTGTAGAATTAAAAGACCTGGTTTGACGGAACACCCCTCATATATAACATTTATTTTTATTGATTTATTTTATTTTTTTCTTTTACATTTTATACTTTTTTTTTTACTCTTTTTTTCTTCATCTGGGATTTGGATCTGGTCAGTGGAAACCTGATCCAATGCTCCCATTTACCAGTAGTGCTGCTATGTTGTGACCCTGTCAGATAGGTGTATGATGGACACTGCAAATAACTGTTTCATGGGCATTATTTACTAGTGTTACCATCAAATTACCTGAGAAATACCAGGCAACCACCGCTGGAGATCAAGATTGAGATGCAAAACAAATTAAAAAAACTATTTATTTTTTTTCAAGCTAGGAAATTGTTTGATATGCAATGTTTTAGTAGTTGTGGTTTACATCTACTTTAAGAGGATTGCAGACACAAAGAATACATTGAGACCGAAAATTGTTCTATAAATAAATAGATCTAATGAAGATGTATGGTGACATTTAGCATGGAAAAAAATTAGATTTATTTTGTGAACAGTAAATTATATTTGTTTACTTTGGAATAATTTAATTTTGGGCTTTGTGTATGATGTTCTTTGAATAGATAGATAAATAGATAGATAGATAGATAGATAGATAGATAGATAGATAGATAGATGCCAATAACTCCCTCATTACAAAAAATGATCAGTTCTATATGAAAAGTTCTATTTAGTGACTAGTGAGATTTGACTTCAGATATAGAAATATTAGACCTCCTTCTAAATATGCTATATACCTGATTGTCTCTTGTTTCAATTCTGGCCTGGTGAGAGGAACAAACAAATTAAGTCAGAACAAAGTGAGAACTGAAAGGTTGTATGCTATTGAAAACATTGCAGTGACGTCACTAGGGTTGGTGTCACCAGGTGCGGTAAAGCATGGTGTCACCCTTATCCCCCCCCCGTTAGTGTGCTACGGTGCTCTGTCCTGCCACTGTGGAGTGACAGCGGGACAGGCAGTAGGGCACTGAGCAGGCTAGCACCTTGCACCCACTCCCGCCTGCCACATTGCTACTTGATAGGGCATTTTTCTCTGGGAATAGGTGCAGGAACTCAACCATGCCCTATACCGGGCGGGGGAGTTGAGCATGCCCCAGCAACTAGGTGTGGAAGTGTGTGGGAGGGATCTAAGGAGGCATTAAATATCAGGGGGTGAGAGGAGTCAGGGCTCACCCAATGATCACTACCTCCATGAAAACTACAGTGGCAGTGTGGCAGCAGGCCAGGGCAGTGCTCAAAAAACCACATGACTTTTTTCCTCATATGCCACTATGGAATAATCCATCCCTTCCACATTTCAACTCCATTCCCGACCCGATTATATGGGCTAACAAGGGAATCACTAAGCTCAACCACATAATGAACAATGGTAAACTCCTCACATTTAGGGAGACGAGGGAAAAATACTCTGTACCCAGGTCATTCGAATTCCGCTATTGGCAGTTAAAACATGCCGTGGGGGCCCAGTTCCCGGAAGAGGTGGTTCTAGGCTCAGACTCAATAGAGGGACTTCTCATTTCGGGAGTAATGGGAAGGCCGCTCTCCTCCCTGTACCTATATCTCACTGTGGCCCATGACACTACACCGATTAGGACTATGGACAAGAGACATCCTAGAACCTCTATGTATATACCATCCCTACTTTTCACTAGAGATAGGTTTATACAGTTGAAAGTCCTTCATAGGGTATACTACACACCCTTAGAGACTGGCTGCCATATACCCCCAACGGGACCCAAGGTGTACCAAATGTGCATCAGACCCTGGCTCATTCTGGCACAATGGTATGGGCCTGCCCCAAAATCCGTACTTACTGGGAGGACGTCGCTGAAACAATTCGTAACGTGACTGGCCTACATATTGTCCTAGACCCATGCTTAATGTTGCTTAGTTACTTGGAAGACAAAGAGCATGACAGATATACCAAGCTTAGTCTTACATTTGTACTGTTTTATGCACGCCGGGAAATACTATTAATTTGAATATCATACACCCAAGCTATATTGATTTAGCAGTTTTTGCACTGTATCCGTTTAATCCGGGAACAACCCCAGAATGTAACTTCCAAACCAATTCTTACATCACCTTTCTTTTTTTGTCGCACAGCTATATGACTATAAACTGTATTACTAATGCTTATGTTCGAACTCAATAAAAACGATTCTGTTAAAAAAAAAATCAGGGGGTGCTACATACAGAGTGTGCTAGGTGCAGAGCTCAGGTGGGTGCTAGGTGCAGAGCTCAGGTGGGTGCAGGGTTCAGCGTTCAGATGGGTGCAGAGTTCAGGTGGGTGCTGGGTGCAGAATTCAGGTGGGTGAAGGGTGCAGTGTTCAGGTGGGTGCAGCGTGCAGAGTTCAGGTGTTTGCTGGGTGCAGAGTTCAGGTGGGTGAAGGATGCAGTGTTCAGGTGGGTGCAGGGTGCAGAGTTCAGGTGGGTGCTAGGTGCAGTGTTCAGATGGATGCAGGGTGCAGAGTTCAGATGGGTGCAGGGTGCAGAGTTCAGGTGGGTGCAGGGTGCAGTGTTCAAATAGGTGCAGGGTGCAGTGTTCAGATGGGTGCAATGTTCAGATGGGTGCAGGGTGCAGTGTTCAGGTGGGTGCAGGGTGCAATACATGGTCACTCTGGTAGAACTGGGATCTTTTACTCACTCCTCACTTTTACTCAGTTGCTTCCTGCTGATATCAACCGGCTCCCGTGAGGGAGATGAAGACTCACTTAGCCTCTGGATAACTTGGGCTCTCTCCCACAGCTTTCTTCCCTGTAAGCTTTCTCCTGACCCCTTGGGTTCTCTATGTTTAGGCTCCCCCAGCAAAGCCTAACTGGGGGGACTTGATGCCTTCAATTGGCTCTCTCCTCTGGCCTCAACAGGGGTCTTCTCCAGCAAGCTGGACCCTGCGATACTGCCTTACACAACTATACTGCAGACTCCCCTGCCACCATTTTTTGGGCTATTCCCCACCTTCTGAGGACACCTCCCCAGGGATTAGCTGAAGTTCCATAAATATTCAGGCTGCAGCCTCTGCCCTCCCTCCCACTATGTTCTAGAAATCTCCAGAATACAGGGGGAAGTAACAGAGCAGCAACCTGTGAAAACCTGAGCAGCCCTAACCAATCAACCCCCTGCTCCACCGATTACAGCAGAGCCAAACTAAATTACCTAGCAACCTATCCTAAACCAGCAGGCTGCTACACTTGTTATGTGGTTCACAGTTATACTACAGACACTGTAGTGAGAATTTGCTGGATCACTTATTAGCCGAGTTGCAAAATCTGAAATTGGAAAGAGGGGGTGGGTGTGCACCATGCTTAAAGGTGGGTGTGATTTATATCAAATAGCATGGCTGGAATGGCCTTGTTAAAAAACCATATTTGATTCTTCCTATAGATGTTACTGTATATATTATAATATTATAAACATTCAATATTTTTTTTTTCATTCACCGTTTGAGTCACTTGACACTTGAATGTTTCTCTGCTCTGCCAGACTGTGATTCACTTTTAGAACTCTGTGTGTGTGCATGTTTGTACTAAATGAAATATTTCCCTATTGCAATGTACATTGCAGTTAATTCATGCCTGGCTCAACTTGTTGATTTGCCTCTCATTTCCCTCACCTGCTGTGGCCCCCTGACTCCATTCCATTAACTGCTGCCACTACTGAGGACTTTCTCCTGCTGTTCAGAGCAGCTGACATGAACAGATCAGCACATGCCACTGCTGCCACCACTATGCCAAATGTGCCACAGAGCCATCACACGTGGAGCCTAGGGAGGTTGATTTACTAAAGGCAAATACACTGTTCACTTGTAAATTATGCCCAGAGCTTAGTGAATGAGGTGAAGCTCAGCTGACTTCCATCATCCAATCATATGCAAGCAAACAATGCTGTTTTTTGTTCCTGGCACGTGATTGGGTATTTCCAAAGTGAAATTTCACCACATTTACTAAGCTCTGAAGAAAATTATCTGCAAAGCGGACAGCCTATTTTCCTTTAGTAAAGATTTCATGCCATGGATTAGGGCACTGTGCACTCAGGTCACGTACCCCATACATCCTACTGAGTGTCCCGGGTTTCAACTCTGCAACTGCCACCATTGTTTTTACTAGCTTTTTCAGTGGCCACAGATGGCCACCTGTCAGCCAGCCTTATGTCCCCTGCAGTTCACTAGCCTGGCCGCACTTGCTCCCCCTAGGCCAGCAGTGCCCACAGTGTTGTGGATGGTAATGGAAGAACTGTTCTGCCCTGATGCTCTAGTAAGAGGAGAAGCAGAAGGGAGGGTTGGGGTTGAGGTGCAGAGGTTATAAGTGAGAGTTTGCTGCAAAGTTGTGCCAAAAGGGGGGTTACGGATGTGGAGGTGAGCAAAGAATGGGGTTTGGGGTGCAGAGGTTTACAGAGAGGGGGTTTGAAGTCTGGGGTGAGAAAAGAGGGGGTTTGTGGTGTGGAGGTTATCAGCGAGAGGGATCTGGGGTACAGAAAGCTTGTAGAGAGGGGACATTGGGGTGTGGAGGTGAAAAGAGGGGGTATTTGGGGTACAGAGGTGAACAGAGAGGGGGGTTTTGGGTGTAGAGCTGAGCAGAGAAGGGTGTTTAGGATAAGGAGGTGTGCAGAGAGGGGCATTTGGGGTTTGGAGGTGAGCAGGGGGATTGTTTTGCAGAGGTCAGCAGAAGGGTTTGATTTGCAGAGATTAGGGGATTAGGGTCCAAAGGTGAGCGAGAGGGGAACGTGCGGTGCGATTTTGCAGCCTATTCATTTGAATGTGCACAAATCACCCCTGGAACGCATAAAAAGTAGTGCATGCACTACTGTTAAAAAATGCGCCCCACAAACTGCATGGTACTGCGATATTTGATTTGGTGCTTGCAAGTGCAATGCGTTTGCAATCTGCTTTTGGGTGCTGCTAACAATGCATTGGCATTTGCATGCATTACCCACAGCCAGTGTATGTAATGACAAAGTTTCAGAGGATGATAAGGAGGAGGGAAGGCAGTTTGGCATCTTTACTCTTGTTGCTGGATGACCTTGTTCTGGTGCTGCATTCTACTAATCTCTCTGGCTGCCAATGCAGTGACTGTTCTTTGCTGGACTTGGGCTGAGTCTGGCTGAGCTAAGTGGAGGAGCTATGCATGGAAGTGAAGCTGGAGACTCACTGATCCCACTAACACATATGGGAGAGTATGGCCTATGATTTACATAAAGCTGTGTTAAATCCAAAACCAAAGATGTCATATATTTCAGCTTTCTAATCATTAGATGTGGAGGCTGCATTATTTTCCTTTTTAGGCTTTTTTCCCTCTTTTTTCACCTAGTGATCTGGCCAATAACATACAACCTGTGCTAGAGTGGCCCCCACTCTGGATGAATCACCAGGGCCAGATTTGGACAGCAGCATTGTCAGTCTGGGGGGGGAGTGTTGGATGTACTAGCACAGCTTCTATGAAAGGAGGAGCTGGGTGGGCATAGTTGGGGACTCTTGATAAGTACCTGTCACAACTTTGCGGGCTCATTTAAGTCCTGCTGCACTGGAAGATTATGGTGGTGGGAGTAGGGGGGGTGGGATCGAAGATTATCCCTAGAGAAGAAGACAGCAGCACAAGGGACATATGACATAGTTTGTTAGTAATGCTCCTTGTGCTGATTTTGTTTTTTTTTTTTTTTTTAAATTATTATCATTTGATGCTAAAGATATTTGTTTAAAATAACAAACATGCTATGTTTACCTGCTCTGTGCTATGGTTTTGCACAGAGCAGCCCTGATCCTTCTCTTGTCGGGTCCCCCGTTGGTGCCCTTGGCTCCCCCCTCCTGCTGAGTGCCTCCATAGCATTACCATAAGGGCATTCGTGCATGCTTGCTTCCAAGCCCTGCTTTGTGTGTCCATTGACACACAGAACAGGGCTCACCCTCCCCCCCCCCACCTCCTCTTTGGCTGTGATCAACAGCAGCAGGAGTCAATGGCTCCTGCTGCTTTGTCTGAGCCAATGAGAAGGGAGAGAACCGGGAGAGCAGGTGCTCTCGTGCACATCGCTGGATCAAGATCGGGGGGCTGGAGGGAGCTGCACACAGAAGGTTTTTTTATGTTAATGCATACAATGCTTGAAGGTAAAAAAAACCTTCAGCCTTTAGAATCTATTTAAATTAATTTCATGGCTAACATGACAATAAGAACTTCCCTTCAAATTTGGCTTCACTTCTGCCAGTGTAAGCTAAATCTACTCAACGACTGGCATATCTCTTAAATAGCTTTCACCGGTGACAGGGTGTATTTTAAAAAATAAATCCATCTTTTATAAATATCTGCTGCTGTAAAGGTTACACTGGACTTTCAGGCACTGTACATGTGCACAGCACCAGCAGTTTCTCAAGGTTCACATGAGTTTACCATGTTAAATGTTTTATTTTTTTTTGCTTTCTTTCCAAAACCTTGTACAAAAACAATCTGCAATTAGAAAAAATAATGGGAACGATGCAAGGTCACACATCTGCTGCTTTACACACTTTGTTATCGGTGATGTCACAATCATCAAGGACCTTCAATTCATTAAAATATTTGAATCACTTATATGATAAAATGTGCAGCTTTTACAACTTTTTCTGTAGACTTAACAGTAGTGAAATTCTTACTTTTAAAGTAAAAAGTAGAGCATTTCTAGTGAGAATATATTTAGATATATTATTGCACCTATTAACTTGAAGTCATTTTTGATGTGGAATTCACTTTTTAAAGGCGTTTTTCACTCTATTTCTGTATTAAATATAGAAATGTAACCATTAGGCTCCATTCACACCTGCGATTTCCAGTGCGACTTCGAGTGCGATTTTGATCCGACTTTATACTCTGGCGCTAAGTCACATAAAAGTAGTGCCTTTTCAAAGTCGCTGCAACATTAAGTCGTACTGATCTGAATGGGTGTCATTAAAAACAATGGGCTGTGACATGTCATGCGACTTTATGTGTTCAAAGTCGCATGACAAGTTGCACAAGAGTGAATGAAGCCTTATAGATGACTCTCTAACAGACAGCCTTATTTAACCTCCCTGTTTAACAACCTGTTTACCTGAGATCTCAGTTATAAAGGAAATTAATATTGCTTTTAGTGGTTTGGCTGATACTATAGACAAGCATTGTGTAATAGAGCAGTAAAGCAGAACCATTGTGTAGCACTTAAATCCAGGGAGCAGAGCTTGCATTGTGTACATCGGGGGCCTGGGGGTGGTGGCCAAAATAGGCAGTTGAGCACCCAAGTTAACATCCAATATGGTATTTCACGGTGCTGTGATAGCTGTGCGGAAAAAAAATATAGCACAGATCGCATTCAGAGGGCAGTGCCACTACCAAACGCTACCTATTTAAGTGAATGAGTTTGCACTGCAACCACATGTAATGCATGTGGTTTCAGAGTGGTGCTGTGGCCTTTCAAGGGTTAAAACAGGTATCCAGGAGGCATATTGCCTCCAAGCCGCCTGTCAATTGCCCCTGAAAAGCAATCCACTGCAGATTGTTCTTAAGTAGGCAACAAGTGTAAACAAGGCCCAATGAGCAGATGTGTCAGTCCCATATTTAATTACATACTCTACATTAAAGACAGCAATGTTAAAAACATTCACCCACACTGATCACATTATTTACACCAAACATATCTATTTAACATGCATATACACATATTCCCATGGAATTGTGGAGCTAAATTTAAAAAAATCGAAGTGGTTAAAATCAGAGAGAAGTTCTGCTAGTGCAGGGGAAGCATCTGCATCACATCATGGTCTAGAGTAGAGTTTCTCAAAAGGGGTTCCGCCGAACCCTAAGGTTTTGAAAAAAGTTCCATTGTGATTTACCCGTCGATCACAGGAATGTGACAGGTAGATTGCATCCGTACCTAATTGACACTTTTATCATGTAGTGCTCCTCCCCGCATGCAGAGCGGTGCAGGGAAGCGTACCTAATTGTCATGTGCCAACCCCTGCCAGCCCGCCCCTTCTGTCCATCCCAGGTGCTTGTATGTGACATCACATGGGATGGATGAGAGAGGGGTGCGGCCGGTTATCAGTGCACCAGAAGAGGACTCTCAGCAGCCTTCCTGCACTGCTCTGCATGTGAAGGAAACCACACCACTATTGTAATGTGCCCTGGCACCCTGTTATGTGACCTGCTGACACCCTGTAATGTGCCCTCCATGTAATGTGCCTTGCTCTGCCATCCATGTGATGTACCCTGCTGTGCCCACCATATATTGTGTCCTCCATGTAATATGCCCTGCTGTGTGCTGTACCCTCAATATACTATGCCCTGCTGTTCCCTCCTGTAATGTGCCCTCCATGTAATGTGCCCTGCTGTGCCCCCTATGTAATGTATCCTGCTGTGCCCTCCATGTAATGTGCTCTGGTGTGCCCTCATGCAATATCCCCTGCTGTGCCCCCCATGTAATGTGCCCGGCTGCCCCCTCCATGTAATGTGTCCCATGCCCCCTTGTGTAATGTGCCCTACTGATCCCCTGTACTGTGCCCAGATTATCCCCTGCGCCATCCTCTCCTGGCCCCTGCATTATGCCCTTCTAACCCCTGTACCATAAATAAAATAAAATGACTCTTGTGAGCTGCCACACACCCAAACAATAATGGTGTAATATTAAATAAAAAGCTGCCAGCACCCTCTTCACTTCCTTATAGTGAAATAACACAATATTTACACATATAGTACAGAGCTACTAATAAAGTGCAATAAGAATATTAATATCACTAATAAAATAAAAAAATAAAATTAAAATATAAACACAAATGAAATGAACAAATGTCCAAAAATACAAAAAAAGTGAATGTCTCTTTAATGTGCATCAATCCGACTAAGGTACAAAAAATATCTATAAAAGAATTTCAAAAAATGTTCCTCAGTCAGTGATCTTCATTTTATATATTTTCCTGCGTGCATTATCCTTTTCTCTCAATATTGTGCCACCTCCACTGTTATAGATGTACCCTCCCCAAAAAAGGGTTGTAATTAGGGTGAAAAACCTTTTCTATTGCAGCAGCCCCCCAGAACCCCCCTTTTACTTACCTGAGCCCGATCGTTCCCGCACTGGGGACGAGCCTAGCAGCTCCAGCCGCAGGCTCCGGTCCTCATTGGATAGATTGATAGCAGGGGAACCATCGGCTCCCACTGCTGTCAATCAAGTCCAGTGATGCGGAAGCTGGGGGCGGGGCCGAGTCCTGCTGTCTGTGTCAGTGGACGCAACAACAGGACATGGGAGCCCGCCCAGGCGAGTGCCCCCAGGGAAAGTGTTTCCCTATGGGGCACTCGAGAAGAGGAGGAGCCAGGAGGGCTGCTGGGGGACCCCAGAAGAGGAGGATCGGGGCCACTCTGTGCAAAACCCTGCACAGAGAAGGTAAGTATGACATGTTTGATATTAAAAAAAAAAAAAAGAGCCTTTAGTATCGCTTTAATACTGCAGATAATAAGCCTTTAGAATTTTCTTTATATAACGATCCTTGCTGAGTCATTTTACTGCATGCCCCACACTCCTCAATCTGCATACAACCATCTCCAGCTGGATAGCTCAGATAGATTATGCAAAATAACAAGGGTATGCAACAGCGCTTTATGGTTTTAAAAGCTTTTATTTATAAAAAACGTGGGCCGAATAAACACTCACATTTACATCATAAAACACAGGCATGTAGTTTATAACAGTGGCCGGATGGTTACTTGCCGCCACTACTGCAGTACCGACTGATGGAAACCCTGTCCGTGCCTCGTACAATATCCTGAACCTCTCGTAATCCTGGCTATGTCAGCCTCTCAGGTCCTTCCTACATGTTTCATCACATCATGTGTCTTCCTCAGGGAGATAGTACACATTAACCCCTGTACTGTGCCTTCCTGCCCCCTGTTCTGTGCCTTGCTGCCCCCCCCCCCCCGTTCTGTGCCCTGTGCTCTGTCCTGTTGACCCCCTGTACACTGCTCATCTCAAGATCGATCCAGAATTGAGCATCTGTACAGAAAAATCAAGCACACATTTCACAATTAATATTAATATTTATTCTATTATTTAATGCATTTTCTAAAAATAATTCTCGTTACAGTAAGGGAAAAAAGTATTTGATCCCCCGCTGATTTTGTATGTTTGCCCACTGACAAAGAAATAATCTGTCTATAATAGCAACAAAAATATCCAGAAATACGCATTTCCAAAAAGTTATAAATTGATTTGTATTTTAAGCACTTCCACACCGTGCGCACTATATTTACTGCGGCAGTGTGCATGCATCCCGCAAATCGCCGCTAACTGGCAGGCGATTTGCACAGGTGCAGCTAGGGGGCGAGCTCCACCGCCGGCGCGCTCTCATGCACGACACACTCTGGAGGAGTGTGCCCGCTGCTCAAGTGGACCCGATGTCCGCCGGCGAGCCACGATGAGCTGCTAGAGCCAAAGATGTAAACACGGCGGTTCCCCGCTCTGTCAATGGGGACATAAGAGATCTACTGATCCCTGTCACTGGGATCAGTTAGATCTCTTATGCCCATGGTAGCCCAGCCCCCACACAGTTAGAACACGCCCAGGGAACACAGTTAACCCATAGATCTCCCCTGCAGGTTAACCCCTTCACTGCCAATGACATTTACACAGTAATCATTTCTGATCGCTGTATAAATGTCATTGGTCCCAAAAAAGTGTCAAAATGGTCCGACATGTCCGCCCCAATATCGCAGTACCGCTAAAAATCGCAGATCGCCGCCATTACTAGTAAAAAATAAAAACCCCAGAAATTAATTCTCATCATTCGTAAACGCGGCAACTTTTGTGCAAACCAATCAATAAACGCTGATTGCGATTTTTTTACCAAAAATATGAGGAAGAATATAAATCGGCCAAAATCGATTAAAAAAAATGTTTTTTTTAATATTTTTTTTGGATTTGAATTTTAGCAAAATGTAAGAAATATTGTTTTTTTTTGCAAAATTGTCGCTCTTTCTTTGTTTATAACGGCAATCAGAAATAACGCAGCGGTAAACAAATACCACCAAAAGAAAGTTCTATTTGTGGGGAAAAAAAGGACGCAAATTTCGTTTGGGTACAACGTTGTACGACCGCACAATTGTCAGTTAAAGCGACGCAGTGCTGAATCGCAAAAAGTGCTCTGGTCCTAACCTGGGAAATCCTTCCGGGGGTGAAGTGGTTAATGAGTGAAATAAGTATTTGATCCCTTATCAGTCAGCAAGAATTCTGGCTCCCAGGTGTCTTCTATACGGGTAACGAGCTGAGATTAGGGGCACTCTCTTGAAGGAAGTGCTCCTAATCTCAGCTTGTTACCTGTATAAAAGACCCCTGTCCACAGAAGCAATCAATCAATCAATCAATCAATCAGATTCCAATCTCTCCACCATAGCCAGGACCAAAAAGCTGTCCAAGGATGTCAGGGGCAGGATTGTAGCTCTACACAAGGCTGGAATGGACTACAAGACCATCACCAAGCAGCTTGGTGAGAAGGTGACAACAGTTGGTGCGATTATTCGCAAATGGATGAAACACAAAATAACTGTCATTCTCCATCAGTCTGGGGCTCCATGCAGGATCTCACCTTGTGGAGTTTCTTTTACAATGAGTTTTATTGAAAAAACAGGCATAATCAAGCAACAAAGTGAAAAAGTACGTGACATTGCATAATGAAACAATAAATGTAAGCAGACATCTGTGATATTTGTCACCTATAATGCAGTCATAAAACATATAAATTGTGATAAAAGAAACCAGTATAGTCAGCAAGCTGTCATATAATGAGGATGCCCACCGTGAGACAGTGGAGCTACTAAATAGTAGAGCTTTAGAGCAACTTTACATTATACATAATTGCGTCTAGGGCAACCATGCAAGAGAAAAGTGGCCTCTGTGGTTAGTATGTCCAAGAGAGGAGAGACAATCACTATCGCGTGATAGATCACAAAATCAGTATTTGCAGGGGCAAGGGTGACAATCACCCCGACCTATGAACAGATCAGCCACTGATTGGCTCAGATCATGCCAGTAATAGAAGCATAGAGGATTAAGGGAAAAAAAAAAGGAAGATAGAAGAATAGAAAAATGAAAAGAAAGGAGAAAGGAAAGTGAGAAAAAGTAAGGGTGGGTCTACGGGGGAAGCACCAGGGGGCCACTCAAAGTGAAAGGAGAGATTGGTCGAACCTAGTGGGCTGGGAATAAGCGATCCAGGGCTGCCA
>BLSH010361762.1:569695-579747 GCA_018402905.1 Glandirana rugosa
GAAGGGCAGCAATATAAACTTAAGGTTTCATGCACATAGGACATTAAAAAAAAGTCCTAAAAATGTCAGTAGCTTATCAGTGATTTTTTTCAGCTTTTACCAGCGTTATATTACCAACATTTTTGCACATTTTTTCGCATTTTTAAAGGGCCAGCGTTTTTGGGTTTTTTCCCCAATTGATCTAAAACGTCCAAAAATGTCGGGGATTGACGTTTTCGAGCGTTTTTGAGTGTTTGAACGTTTTTACAGCTGAAAAACGTCTCTCAGAACCCTCTGGTCTTGGTTTTTTTTTTTTACAGCTCTAAAACGTCACTGCCAAAACCAGTTGATAACAGCCTATGTGTGCATGAACACATAGAATAACATGATGGAGGGTTTATTGACTGTAGAGAAAAACATCTGCAACTGAAAACAGCTGCTGTAAAACAGTCAAAAATGTCCTGTGTGCATGAGGCCTAACAGAGAATTTAATCCCTGCCTTCTACCTGGAGAAGGGCTAAACCCTGTGGCAGCTGGTGCTCCATCGGTTGGGGGGGCAGATGGACCTGACCATGGACCCACACCCCCCCACCCCATCGCCAGTTTACTTACCCTGCGCTGACAGGTGAAGATGGTGGCGGCAGCTTGTATCGTCTGTGTCCTGGCTCCATACGTCTCCTCCCTCCTCCTCGGCAGCAGATAGGATGGCCTGTCCTTTCTTCCAATTGGGAAATTAGTCTCATGACCCGCTTCCTGATTGGCCGGGAGGACCTTCAGTATGAAAATAGCGAATAACCATTTGCTATTGTCACACAACTGGGTGCTCCCTCCCCCCGAGACCACCCTTTTTTGAAGCCTGTTAGAGCCTCTGGCTCCCCCTTATTGGAATGTATGTAGATCAGGGGGCTGGACGCACGGATAGAAGGGACGGCACTCGTGCACACCTAATGGACGGGCTGCCACTGGCTAAACCTCTCTGGAGGTCCATTTACACCAGATAAGGTGGAACTCCACATGGGGGCTATTCATGCACCGTCCCACTGCACTTCCAGTGCAAGGCAAAATGCCTTCTCTCCAATGTGGCTGGCACACATCACTGCATTGCGTGCATTACTTTTTTTCCAACGCAGCTTAGGTCACCGCAAGCCAGCCGATAGAGCTCTATGAAATGTCACCGTGTGACATATCAATAAAGTACACTTTTAAAAAAAAGGGAAAAGTATAATGCGCTGCTATTGGCACATCAACACTACCGCACACCAGCCACTGCATTGCAATATAGCGGCTGGTGTGAACAAGCCCCAAAGGAAGGGGAAATCTCCTTTTAAACAGTTGTCACTACAACAGGTATCCCCATTGGAAGATTTCTCCTAATCACCTGTTCTGATGACAGCCGAACATTATTTTTTACATCTTGCTTTAATGCCTACCAGGATTAGTATAGGGGGTGAATCTCCCCAGATAGGACATAGACACCAATAAAAACTCAACAGTGGTTCTAACTCTTTCCCACTTTATACAAAACTAAAGGGAAAAAAAATGTCTTTAAATGTGACTTATTACACTGTGCAGTACAAAAAAGGGCAAACAGGACTATGAATTTTTACGAAGCCTGTCTGTTTAGCCAAAACAGATGCCAACTAGTGTGTCCAGATAAGGTCGGCATTCCTACTAAATACCAACCACATGAGCTCACAATAGAGGAAGGTGGGGGAGTATTTGCTGACAATGATGAAAAATCATATATCATAAACAAATGAATAGTAATCTAATCCCCACAGTTACCACTCAATGAAGAATGACTTTTGTGTATAAATAGCATAATGAGAATTATCTTATACATTACACAGACCATTGCAGTGTAAGCATATATACAGATTTTTATGAGCCATGGCTGTACCTACATAATGCAGGCCTTAGGAAAGTAATGAGGTACCCAAAGCATATGTTTAGTAAACTGCATAGTTTTGACATTAGAAAAAATAATACATGTTGGAATTCCAAAAAAAAAAAATAATACATGTAGCACTAACTCCCAAAGGAGCTGCTAAAATGTTGTTTTTTTCTGCCCTTCCCAGTGATGACCCACCGATAACTGTACCCAACAACTCCTTGACACCCTAGTACTGATAAAAATAGGTTATATTTGAAAGGTCAAAGCCTATTTAGCCATACTTATTTTCTGGGTAACAGGTGGGCCCTTACTTTCGCTGTCCTGTGACCCAGAATCAGCCAGTCAGCTGACCTCGCAGAGCCTTTCCAGGCTTTTGAATATACCTGACCATACTATCAGGATCCACCCAGCTGCCTGATGGATAGCTGACTCCACCTCTCAGCATGTGACTGAGAGCATGAGCCAGCTGCGCTCACCCCCTCTCCTGCCTGGCGCTCTAGTGAGCACTGGAGGGGCAGAGGACAGCTGACCAAGAACTGAGCAGTCAGGGGTCATGGGATTACTCAGTACTCAGGCTTAGAGTCGGCGGGAGACAGCTGCAGCATTGAGTATGGGGGAAAGGGAAAGTGATGTAGTCATCCAGGCCAGAACTGTGCCAACTTCCAACTTCCAAAGGCAAGTAAACACGTTCAATACATATATAGGCTGCCAAATGCCTCTTATTGCACTAATGCTGCATAGATGTCCTCATAATCTGTATGGAGATGGATTAGGAGGAAGCCACAATGCCTCTGGCTGGGTGGTGGTGGATGAGAGTTGTAGGCTGCACTGTTTTTCTTGCTGGTCTCTGCACTGCTGACATATTTCTGGAGAGTCAGGCAGGAGGTAGCCTGCAGTGAACCCTCATTAGAACACACACTCTCCTGGCTTGTGTCTCTGGGGTGCCCAGTTGGTCTCCTGCTGTCCCTTTTGCTGTCAGCAGCTCACTCCTTGCAGACTCTGGACTCTCTTCCACTAAACACTGCCTGTTCTGCACAGTGCACAAAGCACTACATATAGTCTTGTGTCCTTCTTCAGCTCTCACTCCTGTGTCTACCTCCTTGAGTTCATTCCTAACCCTCTGCACAGTCCTCTCCATGGGCCCCTGGCTCTTGACTCATGTCCTGCAGTTCTCTACTCTAGTCTCATACAGCTATGCATTTGCTTTATCTCCCTTTTGCCAGGGCCCATTTCCATGTTGCTCAACGCCTTCCCTGCACCCCAGGTTCAGTGGGCTAGACTCCAGTTCCTTGCTGCTGTCAATCACAATACTGCTCCCTCCCCTCTCATGACAGGCTGTCAATTAATGTGCCTGATGCAGACAGTGTGGAGGTGCGGCAACGCAGCCACGATGGTGTCCTAGGTTGTGTAGCTCCTGTTGGTTATTTTAGCCAACAGCCAGGGCTACATGCATTTTTTTTAATATGCTGGCTTTGAAGCTGCTTAATTTCTCTTGCCCTTGACATGGCTGCTTCTCATATAACCAGTGAAAAAAATATAACACCATCGTTCACAAAGCAACCTAGGCAACAGCTCAGGATCCGATAGATGTCCAAAGTGAGAAGCTACAACCATTATTCCCTTGCAGTAGACAAGGGGGAGAGTGCAATTGGTCAAATATGCCTGTCAAGTGAGGATGCACTTACTGGCAGTGGGTGCCAGATGGGGAGGGGCTATGCCAGTAAGCAAACTGATGGGTACTCCGGTTTCCTCCCACACTTCAAAGACATGCTGGTAGGTTAATTGGATCCTGTCTAAATTGGCCCTAGTATGTGTATGTATGAAGGTGAATTAGGGACCTTAGATTGTAAGCTCCTTGAGGGTAGGGACTGATGTGAATGTACAATGTATGTGTAAAAGCGCTGCGTAAATTGATGGTGCTATATAAGTACCTGAAATAAATAAAATGGCATCTCTATGCCTACTGCAATACTTATCAATGTCAATTAAAGGGATGGGAGTGCAAAGCTGCTATATTGCCTAGGGTCCCATTCTGTCTTAATCAAGAGCTGGCTAATATTGATGGAATCTCTGAAGTTTGATTTGGGCCTCACAATATGTATACATAGTACCGTGGTGTCCAACTGGCTACAAGCAGCCATGACAAAATGGTATTTTGTTAAACATTTGTATTTCTACTTTTTATCAAGGTATTTCTGTGAGCGGTAAAGAGGAGAGTGAACACTTTCTACATATTACTGAATATCACTGTTGGTTAAAGCTGAACTGTGGGATAAGCCAATAATGTTTAAATAAATAAGGCATGTGTATTCTTCCTTGAAACTTGACGAGCTTTGTGTATTTCTTCCAGATCTGTGTTCAGTTTGAAACTTTGCCAAAATGCAGGAGCTTCCTGTAACAAAGACCAGTCACTGCTGCTTTCTTTCCTTGTGTAGGATGACTGGTCTTGTCTCCAACATCTCCTGTAGTTTTCTAGTTTTGCAAGTCTCCTAGAAGCCTTTCCCCTGGCAGTAGCGTTTTAGCAGAAAAATAGCCTGAAGCTTGTAAAAGCATCTAAAGCAGTGGTTCTCAACTCCGGTTCTCGGGACCCACCAACGGGCCAGATTTTAAGTATTACCTTGGGGAGATGCAGACTAGAATACTGCAATCACTGAGCAGCAAATTATATCACCTGTGATGTGTTTCAGTTATCCTGCAAACCTGGCCTGTTGGGGGGTCCCGAGGACCGGAGTTGAGAACCACTGATCTAAAGCTTTTACAAGTTTTTAGGCGCGTTTACAGGTTTCAAGAACTTGGGCGTTAATTAATTTAATTGGCCAGAATAATAATTTACTCTGGCCATTAAAAATGAATTAATGCTCAAGCGCTAAACGCGTCTAGCTTTTAGGCACCTTTAGCAGTGCCAATCATTTTTTCTGATAAAACTCTGCTTCTCTTGGATGCGCTGGCAGTGGGTTTTTTTTGCCTCTAAAAGCCCCTGTCACTAAACGCAGCTAACATGACGGAGAGTTTAGAGGCAGTAAAAAAATGCCAGACGCCCCTAGGAGCAGCTGTGAAAACATCCAGTGTGCATGAGTCCTTATAGTGGGTGGGCTTGCCAGGCCCCTCCCACAACTCTGATTTCTGCACAGGCGCTGTACAGCACAGTGATTATGTCACTGCTATATTAATAAGGTAATATCTAGGTTTGCAAAGGGATTTGGTACACACAAAGGGGATATAGCGCTTACCTATAAAGAAGCCACTGGTTCCACGAAGGTCCCCTGTTCCTGAGCCCTCAACTCTGCAAATAGCACCACACACTCTGACTAATCCAGTTGGGTGGAAAATGTCTACTACAGAAATCTGTACATATACCCCAAAGGCTCAAGGTGCATTGACACCAGGAATGACACAGCAGCTGGATAAGTAATAGCAAGAAGTACATTGCAACAGGGTAGAAAAATGAAGAAATATACTAAAACGAATGAACAGCAAGAGAAATGTACTGCACATATTAAGCAATAGGAGTAATATGCCACAGAAACAATAATTGATACAAACACAACCCCTCTTTAACTCTGTACTATGCAATCCTGCTAAGGGGAGATATAGATATGCACCACAAAAACAGTTCAGCAGTCAGTAATATGATACCCTATTTCTTCAGCTGACCTGTTCCTTGAGGTCCAACAGTTGTGGTGGAGTGCTCAATGTAATGTCCCTTTAAGAACTGATGCAGGCACTGTGTTTCTTGCAGGCAACTCTGTCTCTCTTTTATCAAGGTGCAGTGTAGGGTTGGCCAGCGGCCTCTCACCACTCTGTGACCAGTGGGGGGATCTTCTTCTATTCACTGGCAAAGTATTCCATGGTCAGTGCCCTCAGCAGTTGGCTCCTCAATTAGACAGCAGGCTCGACCAGCATCCAGGGTGTCCCCTGACATTCCGGAATGGCTGCCAATGTGCCTCTTTTTCACTCAGGTGCAGCAGGCTCCTTGTAACCTCAGTTTTTCTGCAAGTTCTTCCTTTCTCTCCTCAGCCCAGAGATTTACAACACTCCCCCTTCACCACTTCTAAAGCTGCATCTACTGTATAGCCAACTCTGTCTGTAGAAACTACACCTCTCACAATCCTCCACATTTCTCTTCAGAGTCTCTATGAGTCCACATTCTCAGCGCACCCCCTAATGGATGGAGGGCAGCTTAATACTGACCTATTCTGCAATAGGGGTCTCTCTTGCAGCAGTGCCTTTGAAAAAGTTGCCTCTGCAGCACAGAGTCATTTTCCTACAGGAGCTGCCAACTGGGCTGAAGGGATTTATATCTGTTGTGGCTTTTGAGGGATGTATTTAAATGAGCCTTTTGGTACCTGGATTTCAGCTTTAGGCACATGGTTGTTAAGTGTCCATAGTTGTCAAATGACAGATGGTTATTACCGCTGGATGCATGTTTTCTGGATGTTTTCTACGGGGAATGTATAATCTCTCCATATTTTTTGGAAAAAACATATAAATGAGATAAGATTTTTTAAAATAACGTGAGCACATTTTTTAAACAACCTTGTTATTATATATAGTTTGTAATTATATGTATGCACGGAGGATGCCATATTTGCATCTTATATTGCATAAGAACTTAAAATATATGCCATATTTTCCTTTAACCACTTCAGCCCCGGAAGGTTTTACCCCCTTCCTGACCAGGCCATTTTTTGCAATACGGAACTGCGTTACTTTAAGTGACAATAGCACAAAACTGTATGCAAATAATTGTAATTAGAATTATTATAATAATTGTGCGACACTGTACCCAAATAAAAGTTATGTCATTTTTTCCCACAAATAGAGTTTTCTTTTGTTGGTATTTGATCACCTCTGTGGTTTTTATTTTTTGCGCTATAAACAAAAAAAAGACCAACAATTTTGAAAAAAAACAATATTTTTTACATTCTGCTATAAAACATATCCAATATAATTTCTTCATAAATGTAGGCCAATATCTATTCTGCTACATATTTTTGCTAAAAAAATTCCCAAAAGGCGTATATAGATTGGTTTGCACAAAAGTTATAGCATCTACAAACTATAGGATAGATTTAGGGACTTTTTATTTTTTAAATATTTTTTACTAGTAATAGCGGCGATTAGCAATTTTTAGCAGAACTGCGACATTTCAGTGGACAAATCGGACACTAAGTGACACTTTTTGGGGACCAGTGACACCAATACAGTGATCAGTGCTAAAAAAATGCACTATAACTGTATAAATGACACTGGCAGAGAAGGGGTTAACATCAGGGGAAAGCTCTTCAAAAGCACCTGAAAAGCTCTTCAAAAGCGCTCAGTGTTTTACGGGCAGTTTAGAAGCGCCTCAGTGTGAAAGGGGCCTTAATGTAAACAATGAACTGGCCTGTGAGATGAGCTATGCAAATATCAAAATGTCTTGATGGGTGTAGATGCTAGTATGGATTAGTGGGCATTCCTAGGCAGGCTGCATTAGCATGCAAACTGTCCTAGGTAATGCCCAAACGTGATGCTGAGCCTCCAGGATTTAAAGAACTTAAATCCAATTAATAAAAGAGGTGGGCCAGAGACGGTAGTGTGGAGAGGAAAGGACTAGAAGATGCTGGATGTCCTCCAGCCTGGAAATGAGATGTGCTCTATCTGGTATGCTGCAGCTTTTATTGCACACTGGGAGAAGCTCATAATTTACAGTGAAATCACAGGAACCAATTTCAGTACAGGATAGACGCCTGTACTACTGTGCAAGACGAAGTGTACAACTTGAGTTCAATTTTAACCTTTTGATGTTCTTTATTTAATTATTTTATTTATTATTATTCTTTATGTAATTTGCCTATTAATAAGAAACAACTGTGTTTTCATATCAAATTAGGGTGTTAACCAAGTATATTTTAGAGAGAAAAATCAGGAAGATAAGGCTTAATGTACACGGGATGTTTTTTAACCTCTCCTGAACGATTTAACTTGACAGCTAGTAACCAACGATTAAAAACGTCAGTTGTGCCATGTTTACATGCCATGTTTATGCACGTTTAGCCGCGCTTGCGTCTAGAAGTGTTTTTTACATAAATAATAACATTTTTACATAAATAGTCAGGATTATAAGGTAGGTAGATGGGTTAATGCAGTTAGAGGGAGTGGTAGGGGCTCACAGAAAAGGAAGGCCAGCCCTGGGTTTGAGCACCCTAACAGATTTGCCAAGTTGAGTGAACATGTGGTGGTGGCAAACTCAGGGGTGGCAGCTCTAGATGTCACTGCTCTCCCTAACAGCCGGGTAAAGCAGCCCATCTAGTAGGGGTGGTAAGGGTAGTGCAGGTAGGCCTAGACAGTAATTGGTGATTCTATAATTAGAAGGACTGATAAAATAATTTGTCGCCAGGATCGCCTTAACCGAACGTTTTGCTGTCTCTCTGGTGCCAGGGTTTGGCATGTGGTGGACCGGGTTGATAAATTACTGGGAGGGGCTGGGCATGACCCAGCTGTCTTGATCCACGTTGGAACCAATGACAGAATATATGGAAGGTGAAAGCTCCTTAAGAACCAATTTAAAGAATTAGGTTGCAAGTTGAAGGGAAGGACCTCCAAGGCGATATTCTCTGAAATATTGCCTGTGCCATGCGCAACACAGGAACGCCAGGGGGAGATTAGAGCCCTGAATGCATGGCTAAAGACCCGGTGTAAGAAGGAGGGCTTTAGGTTTTTAGAGCACTGGGCTGTCTTTTCATTGGGGTACAACCTATATGATAAAGGTGGTTTGGACCTAAATGGAAGGGGGTCTGTTGTGCTGGGGGAGAGGTTCATGGGAAGGCTGGAGGAGTATTTAAACTAGGATTGAGGGGGGAGGGTGAATAAGATTATAATGGGGTAGACAGGTCAGATAGGGGTCAGTCCCTGTTGGTGGGTGGAATGGGGATAGATGGGGGAAGGTCTATGGAAGATGATATGATACATGTTATGAGACATGTTACAATCAACCACTGGAAATGGTACTGTTTGTACTAAAATAAAAATTATGCAACATACATGTGCAAAACGTGACAGTGAATTAAAGTGTTTGCTCACCAATGCCAGAAGTCTGCCAAGCAAAATAGGTGAGTTGGAACTTCTGGTGCACAAGGAGAACTATGATTTAATTGGTATTGCTGAATCTTGGCGTCATTCTTCACATGACTGGGCTATTAATATTCCTGGCCATGCTCTCTTTCGGAAAGACAGGGTAAAACGGAGGGATGGTGGTGTCTGTCTCTATGTGAGAAGTGATCTCAAAGCGAGTGTGAATGAGGACCTAGTTGATGGAGAGTGTTATGAGTCTGAAGCATTATGGGTAGATCTGTATATGGGTGTACAAAGGTTATGATTGGAGTTTGTTATAGACCTCCCAGTGTTAAAGAGGAAGTAGAGATTCAGCTCCTTGCACAGATGGAAAGAGCTGCAAGGGCTGGGACAGTGATAATAATGGGGGATTTTAACTACCCGGAAATTAACTGAAGTAATGGCACTGCTGGGACAGTTAAAGGGGAAAAAAATGTATAAACCTGTTACAGGACAATTTTATCGTCCAGTTTATTGAGGCCCCAACTAGGAATGATCCTTTGCTGGACCTGGTAATCTAAAACCATGCAGAACTTATTACCAATATGCATATAAAAGAACATCTGGGTAGCAGTGACCATAACATGATTTCATTTAATGTAAGCTGCAAGCAACAAACACATACGGGAAAGATAAAAACACTTAACTTTAAGAGAGCACATTTACAAGGATGAGGGCTGCTCTCCAGGACTAAGACTGGGAGAGAATATTGGCATCAATGAACAGAGAACAGAAATGGGAATTTTTCAAAAAGACTGTATGCAAACTCACTGAAAAGTATATTCCCATGGGCAATAAGTTTAACCACTTCAGCCCCGGAAGGATTTCACACTTTAGGACCAGAGCACTTTTTGCGATTCGGCACTGCGTCGCTTTAACTGACAATTGCGCGGTCGTGCGGAGTTGAACCCAAACTAAATTTGCGTCCTTTTTTTCCCAGAAATAGAGCTTTCTTTTGGTGGTAGTTGATCACCTCTGCGTCATTTCTGATCGCCGCTATAAACAAAAAAAGAGCGACAATTTTGCAAAAAAAAAAAAAAAAACGAATTTCTTACTTTTTGCTAAAATACAAATGCAAAAAAAAATA
>BLSH010361762.1:583690-605086 GCA_018402905.1 Glandirana rugosa
ACCATGAAAATTAGGGTCTGGGATATAGTAAATATTTATATAACTTTTCATTCCCAGGGTTGTGACTTGGAACCCCATGTGGTGACTATTGGAATCTGGTATATCTTATTCTTAGTAATTGGTGATGAGAGACTTAAGCCAGAAATTGGGGAAGGAATGGCCCGGTAAAGACTGTGAGGAGAGGATGTACATTTTTAGTAGTAAAAAAACGATCTTTTTATGAGTCTTGGGGGTTTGTAATATATACAAAAAAATCGTCCATGAGATCCCTTATTTTACCGTTAGTAACGTTGAAAAATATAGTGTGCTATAAACGCGTCCTTAAAAAGTTTGCGCACTCTAAACATGTAACCTGTAAAAAAATTTAAAGCGTCGCCTATGGAGATTTTTAAGTACCAAAGTTTGGCGCAATTCCACGAGTGTTCGCAATGTTAAAGCATGACATGTTAGGTATCTATTTATTCGGCGTAACATCCTCTTTTACAACATACAAAACAATTGGGCTAACTTTACTGTTTTGTATTTTTTTAATTCACTAAACTGTTTCTTTTCCAAAAAAAACGCGTTTGAAAAATTCCTGCGCAAATATCGTGTGATATAAAAAGTTGCAATGATTGCCATTTTATTCCCTAGAGTACCTGCTAAAAAAACATATATAATGTTTGGGGGTTCTGAGTATTTTTCTAGCAAAAAAATGATGATTTTTACATGTAGGAGAGGAGTGTCAGAAATGGCCCGGTAAGGAAGGGGTTAAAGACCGAATTCAGAGAGTAGTGGTTAATGATTCTTATTCTATATGGTCTAAGGTTATCAGTGGTGTACCCCAAGGTTCAGTGTTGGGACCCTTACTTTTCAATATATTTATAAATGATATAGGGTCTGGGATTAAAAGTACCATTTCAGTGTTTGCAGATGACACAAAGCTATGCAACGGAATAACATCCTTACAGGATGTCTCCAACTTACAAGCAGACCTCAATGCACTGTTTAATTGGGTGACTAAGTGGCAAATAAAGTTTAATGTAGATAAATGTAAAGTTATGCACTTGAAGGCTAAGAATATGCGTGCATCGTATATACTAGGGGGAGTAAAACTGGGAGAATCCATAGTGGAGAAAGATCTGGGGGTTTTGGTAGATCATAAACTTAATAACGGCATGCAATGCCAAGCTGCGGTTTCCAAAGAGAGCAAAATCCTTTCTTGTATTAAGAGAGGTATGGACTCCAGAGAGAGAGACATAATTTTGCCCCTGTACAAATCATTAGTAAGACCTCATCTGGAACATCTGGAATATGCAGTTCAGTTTTGGGCATCGGTTCTCAAAAAGGATATCGGGGAACTGGAGAAAGTGCAGAGAAGGGCAACCAAACTAATAAGAGGCATGGAGGAGCTCAGCTATGAGGAACTGAATTCATTCTCTCTTGAGAAGAGGAGATTAAGGGGGGATATGATCAACATGTACAAATACATAAGTGGTCCATAAAGTGAACTTGGTGTTTAGTTATTCACTTTAAGGTCATCACAAAGCACAAGGGGGCACACTTTACGTCTAGAGGAAAAAAGATTTCATCTCCAAATACGGAAAGGTTTCTTCGCAGTAAGAGCTGTGAAAATGTGGAAAAGACTCCCTCCAGAGGTGGTTCTGGCCAGCACAGTAGATTGCTTTAAAAAAGGCCGGGATTCTTTCCTAAATGTACGTAACATAACTGACTACTAACATTTATAGGTAAAGTTGATCCAGGGAATATCCGAATGCCTCTCGGCAAAATTGGATCATGCTTTGCTGAGGTTTTTTTTGCCTTCCTCTGGATCAACTATGGGTGAAGGATTGTGTATATGGGATTTAATGGATATACATATATATATATATATATATATATATATTATTGGTTGAACTAGATGGACTTGTGTCTTTTTTCAACCTGGCTAACTATGTAACTATACATTGAAAATAGTCAAAATGTTACCGCGTTTAGGCACGTTTACAAGCTGTTACAGGCATTTTCAAATGCCTCTGGACATCCGTCCTGAACACATTTTTTTTTTGACCCTGTGTACATGTACTGATAAGATAACATTGAGGAGAATTCAGGGGCAGCTGAAAAAAATGCCCAACTATTCCTAAACGTCCGTTTACCAGCAGCAGTGCCAGTACACATGAGGCCTAACAGTCAAGATAGAAGTAAATATTTGTTTGGTGGCAACTGAACTTCTTTATAATATCTTTAGGATATCTAGATTGTATTTATTGGTAGTAGATTATGATTTTAAGACTTTGAGATTATAGATAAGAATTGTAATAAATTTAGATCTCCAGTTCTATAATGAGTCATTTTCTACAATCCAGCATTCATTTAGTGAAATTATATCCTGATTTTACAGCTTTTCAATACATAATTACAGTACACATATTCCTAGGTATAAAAGTGCATGTAAAGATGAACAACAGAAAAAACAGCGCCAACCCTACTAATATCAGTGCATCACTAATAAGTGATAATACATAAAGTCCATAAAGTGCTGAAAGTGTAAATATATACCAAAAAACAAATATAATATAATATGCTTGTAATAAAGTGTCCTTAGTGTTTTCAAAAGTGATATAGTGCTCCAAAGTGCTCCAAACAGAGTGCAGAGTGCCTCGGTGCAGAGTGCCAGAACCCCTCTTGTGGCCCCACTCACCAGAAATCGTGGACCCTCTGCTTTTCAGTCATATTTGTTTTTTGGTATATGTTTACACTTTCAGCACTTTATGGACTTTATGTATTATCACTTATTAGTGATACACTGATATTAGTAGGGTTGGCGCTGTTTTTTTTTGTTGTTCATCTTGTTGGCAGGTTTCGTACATGAGGACAGCAGCCCCCTTCATTCTTTCTCATTATTATACAGTTTATTTATACCTTTTGAGTCACACTCCACTTTATATATGGTTTTAGGTTTTGTTTCTTTAGTCACATCCTCAGCGCGGAATATTTGGTTATTATAAAGTGCATGTAAACCCAATCTTCTGGTGCTTAACAGAAACAGCACAGGATTACAGACACCCCTACCTTTTATATTCCTTATAAAATAGAGGGATAGGCTTATGTAGTTCTCAAATAGTGATGGATAGCAGTCAGCAGAAGGGAGCACAGGAAGTTGTCAACTGACAAGGTTTCTGGCAGGATCAAGAGGTGCACATATCAAACAGATATAATGAAATGAATTCAATGGTACAATTAACAGACAAAAGGGGGGAAAAGAAGAAGTTCATTGTTAGGGATACATACCCTTTTAAGTGATATTTCAACAACAGATCTTCTAACAGACTTATAATACTTTGGGATTGACATCATCATACTTATTATATTCATTATTTTAGTAGCTAATAGTGATAGTTATATAACATTTAATGATAGCAAAACATTTAATGAACAGATTTTCTCTCAGGTAGTACTTAGAAAACAAATCATTTCAACCTTGCGGTATTCACCAAATAGCTTAATCATTTTGTAATAGCTTTGGGAGTCATTACTGAGCAGCAATTCTCACATAGCTAAAGCTGTCTAAAACATTAGATAGCTCTCAGATATCCATGCATGACCGTGCAGTTAAACATTTTTTTAACGTAATCTTTTTATCTATGTCCAAAGAGAGAGTAGTAACTGGCTGAAAATCCACCAAACTTGTTCTCTAATATCTGTAGGAGTCCTCCTACTCATATTTACAAAAGTTGGCAATATTAAAAAATGTTTTTAGAATTTAGAGGCTCAAAACAATATTTGTCATAAAATATATATTTTGTATTACACTTCTTTTAAAAAAGGAGGTTGTACATACAGTTTCTCACAAAAGAGAGTACACCCTTCACGTTTTTGTAAATATTTTATTATACCTTTTCATGTGACAACACTGAAGAAATGACACTTTGCTACAATGTAAAGTAGTGAGTGCACAGCTTGTATAACAGTGTAAATTTACTGTCCCCTCAAAATAACTCAACACACAGCCATTAATGTCTAAACCGCTGGCAACAAAAGTGAGTACACCCCTAAGTGAAAATGTCCAAATTGGCCCAAAGTGTCAATATTTTGTGTGGCTACCATTATTTTCCAGCACTGCCTTAACCCTCTTGGGCATGGAGTTCTCCAGAGTTTCACATGTTGCCATTGGAGCCCTCTTCTGACAACATCACAGAGCTGGTGGATGTTAGAGACCTTGTGCTCCTCCACCTCCTGTTTGAGGATGTCCCACAGATGCTCAATAGGGTTTAGGTCTGGAGACATGCTTGGCCAGTCCAACACCTTTACCCTCAGCTTATTTAGCAAGGCAGTGGTTGTCTTGGAGGTGTGTTTGGGGTCGTTATTATGTTGGAATACTGCCCTGTGGCCCAGTCTCCGAAGGGAGAGGATCATGTTCTGTTTCAGTATGTCACAGTACATGTTGGCATTCATGGTTCCTTCAATTATTATTATTATTATTATACAGGATTTATATAGCGCCGACAGTTTGCGCAGCACTTTACAATATTAGGGCAGACAGTACAATTACAATACAATTCAATACAGGAGGAATCAGAGGGCCCTGCTCGTTAGAGCTTACAATCTAGGAGGGAGGGTTAAATGATACAAAAGGGCAGTAAACTGTGGGGAATGAGCTGATTGAGAAAAAAGGAGTGTAGTTAATAGGTGGTGGCAGGATAGGCTTCCCTGAAGAGAAAAGTTTTCAGGGATCGCTTGAAGGTGGATAGATTTGGGGACATTCTGACCGATTGGGGTAGGGAGTTCCAGAGGATGGGAGAGGCTCGGGAGAAGTCTTGGAGGCGAGTATGAGAGGAGGTGATGAGGGAGCTGGAGAGCAGGAGGTCTTGGGAGGAGCGAAGAGGACGGTTAGGTTAGTATTTTGAGACAAGGTTGGTGATGTAGCTGGGAGCAGAGTTGTGGATGGCTTTGTAGCTGATTGTTAGTATTTTAAATTTAATTTGTTGGGCGAGTGGCAGCCAATGGAGGGATTGGCAGAGGGGGGTGGCAGACGTTGAACGGTTTGTAAGGTGGATAAGTCTGGCAGGGGCATTCATGATGGACTGGAGGGGGGACAGTCTATTTAAAGGTAGACCAGTGAGGAGGGAGTTGCAGTAGTCGAGACGAGAGATGACCAGGGAGTGAATCAGGAGCTTTGTGGTTTCATTGGTTAGGAAGGGACGTATTTTAGAGATGTTGCGGAGATTGAGGCGGCAAGCCTTAGAAAGTGATTGGATGTGGGGCCAAAAGGAGAGTTCAGAGTCCAGGATAACACCAAGCACCCTGACATGTTGGGATGGGTGGATGGTTGTGCCATTGCTCTTGACAGAGAAGTCGGGGGAACTGGAATGTGGGGGAGGAAATATTATGAGTTCAGTTTTGGACAAGTTGAGTTTAAGAAAGTGGTGGGACATCCAGGCAGATATGTCTGTTAATAAGCTAGAGATAAGTGAGGAGACTGATTTGGACAAGTTCAATGAACTGTAGCTCCCCAGTGCCGGCAGCACTCATGCAGCCACAGACCATGATACTCCCACCACAATGCTTGACTGTAGGCAAGACACACTTGTCTTTGTACTCCTCACCTGGTTGCCGCCACACACGCTAGGCACCATCTGAACCAAATAAGTTTATCTTGGTCTCATCAGACTACAGGGCATGGTTCCAGTAATCCATGTCTTTAGTCTGCTTGTCTTCAGAAAACTGTTTGCAGGCTTTCTTGTGCATCATCTTTAGAAGAGGCTTACTTCTGGGACAACAGCCATGCAGACCAATTTGATGCAGTGTGTGGCGTATGGTCTGAGCACTGAAAGGCTGACCCCCCACCCCTTCAACCTATGCAGCAATGCTGGCAGCACTGAAACGTCTATTTCCCAAAGACAACCTCTGAATATGACGCTGAGCGCATGCACTCAACTTCTTTGGTTGACCAATGGCGGGGCCTGTTCTGAGTGGAACCTGTCCTGTTAAACCGCTGTATGGTCTTGGCCACCGTGCTGCAGCTCAGTTTCAGGGTCTTGGCAATCTTCTTATAGCCTTGGCCATCTTTATGTAGAGCAATAATTCTTTTTTTCAGATCCTCAGAGAGTTCTTTGCCATGAGGTGCCATGTTGAACTTCCAGTGACTAGTATGATAGAGTGAGAGAGATAACAGCAAATTAAACACACCTGTTCCCCATTCACACCTGAGACCTTGTAACACTAACGAGTCGCATGACACCGAGAAGGGAAAATGGCTTATTGGGCCCAATTTGGACATTTTCACTTAGCGGTGTACTCACTTTTGTTGCTGGCGGTTTAAACATTAATGGCTGTGTGTTGAGTTTTTTTGAGGGGACAGCAAATGTAAACTGTTCTTCAAGCTGTACACTCATTACTTTACATTGTAGCAACGTGTCATTTCTTCAGTGTTGTCACATGAAAAGATAGAAAAATGAAAAAAATAACAAAATGTGAGGGGTGTACTCACTTTTGTGAGTTACTGTATAACATTAAAAATATTGTATAATACGATGAGCACAAAATTAAGGTACAGTAATCTATGTGCTTACTTCTTGTTATACATGCAGAGATCATAAAGATATCTAATGAGTTTCAGAGTCAAAATAGCTCCTTCTTCAGGGAAAACTCTGCAAGTAATGTGCTATGATAGAATGCTCCTCATTCACAAAGTAAAAACCAACTTCATAAAAAGATGGATAGGAAAAAAGTAATTGCCTAATGCCATCACTGACAACAGATGCAAGCACCCCAAAAGGGGATAGAAGGAAGAAATGGGGGCTTTTTGAGGGGACGGGCAATCCTCAGTCTGTTTCCCACCCAGAGAGGTGCACATTGAGACCACATTCAAATGTATATTAAAAGGAGAACATCCAATCCACTAACTGATTTAGGTAAGTATCCTGTGTATCTCAAAGGGTATCTCTACAGCGAGTAGTTTCAAATATGGTGTTGTAATCAGGTCTGCATAGTGTGATGTCCAGGCCATCACACTAGTCTCCAAGGGTTGTTAGGGGTTCCTTGAGCAAGGAGTAGTGCCACTAATATGAGGGGACACAACACTGACTACCAATGCAAGGGAGTGTTTTTTTCTTTACTAACCACTAAAATGAGGCAACAATACAATTTGCAGTCTGAATTTCTTTTCTGACCATAAGGCCTCATACACACGGACGTTTTTTGACGCCGGCGTTTTCTGGCGTTTTTTGCAGCTCTCCATGTTAGTCAATGGCCCCATAAAAACGCCGACGTTTTTGAGCTGTTGATGGCGTCGGCGTTAGTGAGCTGAAACTAGAACCCACGGCCAGTGCGTTCTGAGGCTGTAACGTTTTGGCATATCGCCAACAAACGCCAACAAACACCACCTAATATTATACCGGCGTTTTCCGGCGTTTTTTGACGCCAACGTTTTTAGGTTGAAAAATAGCAGAGGGATGATTTTTTTTTTAAAACGCCTATTGACGCTCACTAACGCTCAAAAACGCCGATGCATAACGCCGAAAAACGCCGACTTTTTTTCCTTGACGTCGGGCCGGTCGTTTTGTTTATTTTTTTAGAAACGTCCGTGTGTATGAGGCCTTAATATTATTTATTTTACTTTAATTTCATGTTTACTACTGAAAATGATGTTGTCATATAGAAGAGAATTAGTGAAAAATAGGAGTACAAATATCTCATATCTCACATATTCTTTATTTTTTAATTTAGTATTATATTTAAAACTTACTGACCATGCTATTATACTATGAGCTGTAGATAACAATTTTAGCTGTGGTTTCCCAAGACCTAAACATTATTGCAAGGGTTCCTTTGGGGTAAAAAGGTCAATAAAGGATGCTATATACATTAGATAATTGCATCATTTTGATAATTTCTAAACATATATGCTAACATACTATTGAAAATGTTTTATTTTGCTGCTAAGTGAGAAGCCAGTAGCATGAAGAACTGAATACCAGACGCTGGAACCTGCTACTGCTAGCCTGGGGAAAATACAAAGACATTAAAATGATGTGAGTCATTCCTATGCTCTAGTGTTTAGGTTTATGTAGCCAGTGTAAGCACAGATATGTGACAAATCACCTTATCCTAATGCTGCAATCTATTATTTTAATGAAGCAGATAAGAATAGTGCTAGCCGCCTCAGGAAATATCTATAAATGAGGGGGGGGGGGGGGGTACAGACATTTTTGGTAAATGTTTTTTCAGGTACTTCCTGCAGAAGCCTTTTTTTTAAAAAGAATATTTCACTATAGTCCACAATGTTTTCCCAGGGGAGCTTGTGACTGTGACTTTCGCTAACGTTACACTTTAAGTACTAAGTACCTGGAGTTCAAACACCCTCCTCTGTGTAGGTCATCGCAAGTGCACAATATATCATACCGACCTAACTGCTGCTGTAATGTATTAGTCTGGGCTGCCCTGTGAATCAATGCTATGTAGTTGTTCAGCCCTCTTGGAATGTCTGGGCTCCCTTTCATTTCCATGTAGCTTGCAATCACATCATAGCACCTCAGCTCCTTTGTTACATCTTTGTATTCCACTTTTGTTACTTACCAAGTATTTATTCTGGTTACACATGTTTACATTGTGGGAACTGGAGAGTGAGCACGACGGCACGCAAATATCACTACACAGTAGACACCTAGGGCAATGCATATGGATATATAATGTATTCAAAACAGTTCAGGTGTGTCATGAAATTGAAGGTGATTGGTCTGTCTCAAACTGCCCAAGAACATTCTGGTACCCATAAATGAAATTAGTTTACAATATGAACTGTTTAGTTGTAATAAAAATGAAAATTTGCAGCAGTTCAAAATTGACTATACAGAAAGGATGGCATATTTTGTTGCAATCATCTTTATTGGTTATGGAAATTGGTAATTAACAATAGTGAGACCGTCCATGGGCATAACAATCAATGTCAGAGTATTCATATACAGGCACATAGATAAGCTTTCCGGGCCTATGGGGGGGGGGGGGGGGTAATGCTGGTGTTCCTATAGGACCCAATATTTGTGGGTAATCTTCCTTGTCAACAAGCTAAGGAAATGGGTTAAGAAATAGGGAAAAAGGAGAGGGGTTGGGATGAGATTGGGATAAGAGAGGGAGGGTGGAAGGTTGGAATCAGAACAAAAAGGAAAGGAAGCAGAAGCGAGCATAAGAGGCAGTGTTGCCAACCGCCTGTAAATTTACGGACAGCCCGTAAAAACAGGGCAGTTTTTTGGGTGTCCTTAAAAGTCCGTAGCAGCCGAAAAGTGCCAGTAAAGACGGCGGCCATCGGCTCCGGTCAGAGCTGCGCATGTGCAATCACGGAAATCCCTGAGCGGCGAGGGAGAAGATCCGATCCTGACCCTAAGACGAGTTGGACGACCACTCCTCCTGCTGCCTCTAGTGCCTCTGCCCAGCCCATCAGCACTCAAATGAGGTTACTGCATTTTCCTGCCACATCACCGCCAGCCAGCACCTGACCGGAGCAGACGCTCCGGAGGGATGGACCCACCTGATTCCTACCTGCCTCCCTGCTCTGGCTGACCCTGCAGCCCTCCTGATGACAGTGGTAAGTGCAGAACGCTTCCAATTCAAGCCAGCCAAAAAGAGTCAGGACGGTGAGTGTGTGACTGTTTGGCACACACACTGTCTCTGCTCACTCTGACAGACAGTCGCGAGCCAGGCTGCAGGAGTCTCTCTCTCTTAGTGTGAGTGTGCACTGTATGAGTGCAGTGGATAAGTGGATAAGGAGGTAATGGAAGCATGGTGTAATGGAAACAGGAGGTGATGGGGATGGTGGGATGGAAATGGAGGGATGGTGACAGGAAGTGATGGGGGGATTGTGTGATGGAGACAAGAGGTGATGGAGACGGGGGAATGGTGTGATGGAGATGAGGGGTGATGGAGGGATGGAGACGGGGGGATGGTGTGATGGAGATGAAGGGTGATGGAGGGATAAAAACAGGAGGTGATGGAGACAGGAAGTCTTTAGAAGTGGGGGACCTAAATTCTGGTGATCCTAGTGGCTACCAGGGATTTCACCTCACTTTCTGTGGTGGTTATGGAACAGAAATTAAGGGGAAATCTCTACAATTTGACATGGACTCAATAATCTGTCCTTATTATATTGAAAATAACAGAAATATGTTTTTTTACCTTGCTATCTACCTTAAATCACATTGCCATTTGCACAGTGTACTTGCTTGTAGCCTAAATACTGAAATTTACACTGAAAACTGTAATTTTGTAACTTTTGTAAAATGCCAGTAAAAACTTGGCTGTGCCAGTAAACTTTGGGTGTTGTGCCAGTAAATATCAATCTGGTAGGTTGGCAACACTGACAAGAGGATGAAAATAAATGTCAAAACACAGGGGCAAAAACAAGGAGGTAGGTAGTGCAAGAGAGGCACACAAAACACCTTCACCATAGATGTGGTCTTAAGAGCAAAATAAAGGGCTATAGGTAACTCAGACTAGAAGAGTTTCAAGAAAGACATGTGTAAGCCATGGCCTCCATATTTTAAGAAATGTAGCTTGAGAGTTATTGAGAATACTGCATAGTTTCTCATTAGCAGCATTTTTTTCATGAGTTCCTTAAATTCTTGAAGATGAACAAGTGGATGACACATTTTTCAGCTCCCTTCACATCCTGTCTCTTTGCCAAAATAGGAAGTGAGAGGGAAGCCTTTGAAAGCGAGGGGATCCCTGGGTGTTACCAGGGTCACCAGAAGCAGGGCCCCCATTGGAAGATTTCCCCTCTCCTCCTGTTCTGGAGTCAAACCAAAATTTGGGATTTTCTTTCACTTTCAGTGATAACGGTCAGGACAGGACAAATAGGGAGGGTGGATCTCCTTGGTGGGGGCATAGACAGCAATAAAAACCTGACAGGTGTTATAATCTCCCTTCACTCGATCTAAAAGTAAAAATACATGTTTTAGCCTTTAGGCATACTTTAAGAGGGTGCTCATACATTTCAAAATGCAAATAAACAGCCACTGAAAGAGCTTTTTTTCTCCCCAAAGTACATTAACATCGGTATGTGTTTTTCAACTGATTTTTAAGACCTGTAAACACACATGGCATCACTCAAATCTTAAGGAAGCAATTAGCTACTGTCCAAAATTTTCCATGCCACTCAACTTATTTTAGTTTCTTTGGAATCAGCATGCCTATGGCGTATAAGGTGCCCAGCAGACAGCTTGATCTTCAATCAGTCCAGTCAATATCAGACAATAATGAACCAATGTCGGTATATCATTTTATGTGGCACCATCTTAGGTATGTCAGGGAAAAAATGTACTATTCATTTCAGGTGTCTGGATAGAATAGACAAGATAGGAAAAAGAGAAGACGCAGCCTACCCCTTCTTCACCACTCATGGGAGCCAATTGATGGACTGACAAGGATACTGTATAGTTGGGCATGTGATGTTAATAGTAAAGCAAGTCTCACCAGATGCACATTTACAAACTCTTTTTGTTGCCTGGGAAAAATCAAGAAGGCATACTTTATAAAATCAGAAAGAACTAACACAGGGATTTGAACTGGAGTTTACAGGAAGTCTTGCTTGTTATTACTGTTGAGTAAAGAGTTCCTGAGGCAAATTGCTCAGCAAAAGAAAAGAAAAACTTTTTTTAAAAAGTGGTGTTAGTGAAATGCCTCCCAGTTCACATTACTTTTGGTGATTTTTTACAGTGGAAGTTTAGTCAGTAAATGAAGTCCCGCTAGATCACTTCAGGCTGGCTCCTTTTGTAGGTATAGATACGTAAAACATTAAAAATAAATGCCTATACTGTTTAAAATCCAGTAATACACTGTCCCATCCTGCTTTTGGTCTCTATTTTTAGGCACTACCGTATTTATAGTCCAATCTGCTGACACTTTAAAGCGGAATAAAGCCCTCCTAGGAAGCTGCTTCTGTTTGATCTGCAACTGCCATGGTGCTGCATGTGATCAGTTATGACATCAGCCATTTGATGGTTTGACAGTTTAGTTGAGGGCACAAACAATGTGACAGTTAGCAATCCCCGCATTCCAGTAATGTAACTGTTTTTCGAAACCATTAAATATATGGGTTTAGTTCCACTTTATGATTTACTTCTGCTCAGGGACTCTGAGCTTCAGCAACATGGCAGCCTCCAACAATATAATAAAAGGTTCTATATTTTTATATAAACTTCAGTTTTCTACTTGTTAAAACTGCCTCTAAAGTCCCAATTATCGTACTGGGGGAATACCTCTCAAATATTTCAAATAGGGATGTTGGCAGAAATGTAAGGATTTGTGGAGTGGTCATAACTTGCCAACAAGAAATAACTGCAAAAATGCTGGAGGCAATTTACTGCAGACATTCATTTTGGTAGCATACTTTTTATGCGGAATGAATGTTCATTGCTAAAGAACATTATTTTATATCACGTTGTTAACCACTTCAGCCCCGGAAGGATTTCCCACTTTAGGACCAGAGCACTTTTTGCGATTGGGCACTGCATCGCTTTAACTGACAATTGCGTGGTTGTGCGATGTTGTACCCGAACTAAATTTGCGTTTTTTTCCCCACAAATAGAGCTTTCTTTTGGTGGTATTTGATCACCTCTGCGTCATTTCTGATCGCCGCTAAATACAAAAGAAGAGCGACAATTTTGCAAAAAAAGCCAAATTTCTTACTTTTTGCTAAAATACAAATCCAAAAAAAAAATATATATATAACATTTTTTTTTTCCATCGGTTTTGGCTGATTTATATTCTTCCTCATATTTTTGGTAAATATTTTTGGTTTGCGCAAAAGTTGCCACGTTTATGGATGATGAGAATTCATTTCTGGGGTTTTTAATTATTTTTTATTTTTTACTAGTAATGGCGGCGATCTGCGATTTTTAGCGGTACTGCGATATTGCAGCGGACATGTCGGACCATTTTGACACTTTTTTGGGACCATTGGCATTTATACAGCGATCAGTGCTATAAAAATGCACTGATTACTGTGTAAATGCCATTGGCAGTGAAGGGGTTAACCTGGAGGGGGCGCTCTAAGGGTTAACTGTGTTCCCTGGGCATGTTCTAACTGTATTGGTGCTGGGCTGGCAGGGGGAGGGGAGTGATCACGGCTTCCATATACAGGAAGCCTGTGATCACAGCCCTTCCCCCTCTAACAGAACGGAGATCCATGTTTACTTACACGGACCTCTGTTCTTTCACTGCGGGGGGGCCATCGCGGGCAGCTAGCAGCGATCGAGTCCGCCCAACCCGCTCCATGGCCCCCCCCGAACACAGTGAGCGCGCGAGCGCGCCTCCGGTGGCGCGCACACGCTCACAATACTAGTTATTGCGGCCGTCGTCCTCTGACAGCTTTCCCGATAACGAGCCATCTTGCCTTCGTCACACTGCGGCGGGCGGTCGGCAAGTGGTTAAGGGTAAAGTTCCACTTTAAGTCCTTAACCAATTGAGCTCTTCGGATGTGCTATGTATGTCCAAAGAGTGAATCCTTAATCACAAGCTGATAGCTGCAGCAGCAGCCATCGGCCTTTGTGGGTTTTGTATGGGTTCCATAGCTACCGATCACTTTCACACAGCAGGCAGCGCGGTGCCCCCCCTCCCGCTGGCCGTCCCCCTCCTCCCGTGGTTCCCGGATAGTCCTGCACTCACCAGTGCCCAGGAACACATCCACTGGTGGGGGGAGAGAGACTGCAGTGAGATTAAGGCAAATCCATGCCTCGATCCCACTTGCAAACAGTGAAACCGGAAGTGATGTCACTTCTGGTTTCAGATGCACCAGGGGACACTTCTAACTAAGCCAATCTGTGCTTGGTTAGTAACACCTACTAACCAAGCACAGACCGGTTGGTTAGAAGTGCCCCTGGCTGTGGGGCACTTCTAACCAAGGGTGCATCTGAAACTAGAAGTGACATCACATCCGGTTTCACTGTTTGCAAGTGAGATCGAGGCATGGATTTGCCTTGATCTCACTGCAGTCTCTCTCGCCCCACTGGTAGATGTGTTCCTGGGCACTGGTGAGTGCAGGACAGAAGGGCAGAGGAGACATTGGGGTCTATTAGACCCCTAATGTCTACCTGTCATCTGCCTAATGCTATCACATAGAGGTTTATTAACCCCTTGCGTTAGCAATCAAGTACAAATTAATTTAAAAATATAAGAAAAAAGTTTAAAAAAAATAAAATTCTAATCAAATATATAATTAAAAAAAAAAAAAATTGCCGAAAATCCCCATAGCCCCGCACACCTGCTCAAACTGAAACGCGAGCCCTGGGTGTGCATGCGCATATAAACCACAGTCGCACCATACGTGTGACATATCACCGCGAATATCAGAGTGACAACAATAATTCTAGCACAAGAGCTACTAGCTAACTCTAAACTGATGAGCTGTAAAGGCTTTTAAAGCGTCACCTATGGGGATTTTTGGGCACCATTGTTTTTGACAATATTGTGGGCTCATGCAATTTTAAGATATGGAATGTTTGGTATCTATTTACTTGATGTAACCTAAAATTTTAACCAAAAATAGGTATTATATGGTTTGCACTAAAATTCATTTAATTATATTTTTTCCTGAAAATTCGTTTAGTAAACAGTTGCACAAATTTGCAACTATCACCTTTTTATTCTACAGGGCCTCTGCTTTCAGAAAATATATAACGTTCTGGGGGATTAATTAATTTTATTGCCAAAAATTAAGATTTTTGCATGTATGTGAAAAATAAAACAAAAAATTGCTCTGGAGCCGAACTGGTTAAAAGTTACAGTCCCAACCCAAACCTTAAAGTATTTGTAAAGGCAGAAGGTTTTATCTATCTTAATGCATTTATGCATTAAGATAAAAAGCCTTCTGTGTGCAGTAGCCCCCTCAGCCCTCAATACTTACCTGAGCCCCATCTCTGTCCAGCAATGTCCACGAGTGTCTCGGCCGTTCGAGACTCTCTCTTCAAATTGGCTCCAGCTGCTGTCGATCAAAGTTAGTTAGCCAATCAGGAGAGAGAGGGGCCGGGTCGTGGCCCTGTGTCTGAATGGATACAGGGAGCTGTGACTCGGCTCGGGTACCCCCATAGCAAGCTGCTTGCTGTGGGGGTACTTGGCAGGAGGGAGGGGCCAGGAGCACAGAATAGGGACCCGAGAAGAGGAGGCTCTGGGCTGCTCTGTGCAAACTGACTGCACAGAGCAGGTAAGTATAACTTGTTTGTTATTTTTATAGAAAACAACAAGACTTTACAATCTCTTTAATGTATATGAAAGTACAGTATCTCAAAAAAGTGAGTATACCCCTCACATTTTTGTAAATATTTTATTATATCTTTTCATGTGACAACACTGAAGAAATGACACTTTGCTACAATGTAAAATGGTAAATGTGCAGCTTGTATAACAGTGTAAATTTGCTGTCCCCTCAAAATAACTCAACACACAGCCATTAATGTCTAAACCGCTGGCAAGAAAAGTGAGTACACCCCTAACTTAAAATGTCCAAATTGGGCCCAATTAGCCATTTTTCCTCCCCGGTGTGACGTGACTCATTAGTGTTACAAGGTTTCAGGTGTGAATGGGGAGCAGGTGTGTTAAACTTGGTGTTATTGCTCTCACTCTCTCATACTGGTAAATGGAAGTTCAACATGGCACCTCATGGCAAAGAACTCTCTGAGGATCTGAAAAAAAATAATTATTATAAAGATGGCCTAGGCTATAAGAAGATTGCCAAGACCCTGAAACTGAGCTGCAGCACGGTGGCCAAGACCATACAGAGGTTTAACAGGACAGGTTCCACTAAGAACAGGCCTCGCCCTGGTCAACCAAAGAAGTTGAGTGCACATGATCGGCGTCATATCCAGAGGTTGTCTTTGGGAAATAGAGGTATGAATGCTGCCAGCATTGCTGCAGAGGTTGAAGGGGTGGGGGGTCAGCCTGTCAGTGCTCAGACCATACGCCGCATACTGCATCAAATTGGTCTGCATGGCTGTTGTCCCAAAAGGAAGCCTCTTCTAAAGATAATGCACAAGAAAGCCCGCAAACAGTTTGCTAAAGACAAGCAGACTAAGGACATGGATTACTGGAACCATGCCCTGTGGTCTGATGAGACCAAAATAAACGTATTTGGTTCAGATGGTGTCAAGCGTGTGTGGCGGCAACCAGGTGAGGAGTACAAAGACAAGTGTGCCTTGCCTACAGTCAAGCATGGTGGTGGGAGTGTCATGGTCTGGGGCTGCTTGAGTGCTGCTGGCACTGGGGAGTTACAGTTCATTGAGGGAACCATGATTGCCAACGTGTACTGTGGAATTCTGAAGCAGAGAATGATCCCCTCTCTTTGGAGACTGAGCTGCAGGGCAGTATTCCAACATGATAATGACCCCAAACACACCTCCAAGCCTTGCTAAAGAAGCTGAGGGTAAAGGTGATGGACTGGCCAAGCATGTCTCCAGACCTAAACCCTATTGAGCATCTGTGGGGCATCCTCAAACGGAAGGTGGAAGAGCGCAAGGTCTCTAACATCCACCAGCTCCGTGATGTCGTCATGGAGGAGTGGTAGAGGACTCCGGTGGCAACCTGTGAAGCTCTGGTGAACTCCATGCCCAAGAGGGTTAAAGCAGTGCTGGAAAATAATGGTGGCCACAAAAAATATTGACACTTTGGGCATTTTTGCTTAGGGGTGTACTCACTTTTGTTGCCAGCGGTTTAGACATTAATGGCTCTGTGTTGCGTTCTTTTGAGAGGACAGCAAATTTACACTGTTATACAAGCTGTACACTCACTACTTTACATTGTAGCAAAGTGTAATTTCTTCAGTGTTGTTACATGAAAAGATAGAATAAAATATTTACAAAAATGTGAGGGGTGTACTCACTTTTGTGAGATACTGTATGTTACCTGATTTTAGAACAGTTTTTAGCTGACATCATCACTACAGAACCACCTGAATAAAATTTAAACTGGAGGTCAGACACTGACATTGTCTTTTCAGAACCATGGCAATCATAGAATCAAAGAAACCAGGGACAATAGCATTAACCAGCTTTGTTTTCATAGATTTTTCCACACATTTGCATGGTTAGATCACTCAAGTATGCATGTTTATGTCAATCCGTGAAGAAACAGGAAGAGCAGACAGACAGCGCTAGTGCCAGTTTATCTTGGGAAGTGGTAGTGATTATAGTAAATTATCCCACACGTAATATTTCCTTACAGCTGTCTGGTACAGTGTGATCGGCATATTTCAATTATTTCAAAAATTAGTTCCTTGTACACCATGGGTGCCTTTCTAAATTATTTTATTTCAGGCCTCAGTGCTACAGAGAAAACAAAGATGTGTGATATAAAAAAAAAACACTATTTCAGCTTTTCTTTCTGCAGAGAAGTCAGAACAATCCAAAAGGGTAACATTTTCAGGTTATTTTTTTTTTATTTTTTTTTTAAAGAACGTTATACTTACCTCCTCTGTGCAGTTGGTTTTGCACAGTGTGGCCCTGATCCTCCTCTTCTGGGGTCCCTCAGCGGCGCTCCTCCTCTTCTCGAGTGCCCTGTTGGAGAGCCGCTCTCTCTCGGGGCACTCATGCGGGCACACTCCGGTGTCCTGCTGCTGCGTCCATTGACACAGAGAGCAGGACTCGACTCCCGCATCATTGGATTTTATTGACAACAGAGGGAGCCAATGGCTGTGCTGCCATCAATCTATCCAATCAGGACCCGAGCCACTGGCTGGAGCGGGTGTGCTCATCCCCAACGCTGGAAAGACCGGGTTTAGGTAAGTATAAGGGGGCGCTCTGGGGGGCTGGTGCATCACAGGAAGTTTTTCACCTTAATCATAGAATGCATTAAGGTGAAAAACCTCGAGGGTTTACAACCCCTTTAAGGCATGTCAGCAAAAAATGAATTCTGATTGGTTACCATGTATTGTTGAAGTCTATAACACTGCTACTGGCGTTCTTGCGTAAGCACGCACTTTTATTTATATGCCTTACTTTGTTTATGGCAACAGAAGATTATGTATATCACACCATGCTCAAACAACCTTCCATGTCCTATTTTATTGAAAATGTGTCTCCAAGCACTGGAATTTATCCAAATCTCCAGTATACTAATTTAAAAATAGCCGTGGCCTGGTCACCTTATCTGTGGAGACACATGCAGCTTGGAAAAAGGTTAAGCTTACCTAGTTGTTTGAGTTTGGGGGAGTGGAATGTTTGTTCAGTTTCTCTGAAGATTTTCACTTCAAAGAGCAGGTCCAGGCGATTCCTCTACTCGGTAGTCAATAGCTGTGTGGCTTGAGAACACAGCAAAAACCTCAATGAGTAAAGCATAAAAAATGTCTGAAATGCCTGACCAGGTAAATACTCAGGAGACACTGTTGTAATATGGTAGAGACAGTCTTTCAAGTTACATGGAATTAACTAGTATAAATAAACTTTGTTTTGGATCTATTCATGGTACTTAAACACATGACCTTAGGCCATGTCATTATGTGTCCCTGACAATCATTCACTAATGTAAAGGAGTATTAATATTATTTTCCGTGTACATACACTAATTGATTTCCTCTAGATTTGTATTAACATTTCTGGGTTGGGTTATTCGATTATTCGCATATTTTTGTTAGCATAACAAGTAAAATTGCAATTAAACTGCCAATTACCTTTGAACATTGAACTGGCCTGTCCAGGGCTGCTGCTAGAAATCATGGGGCCTTGTACAACCTACCTGACAGGGCCCGCTTTGACACTGCCTTTAACCCCACCCCTGGCCCCTCCCCTGACCCCGCCTCCAAAGAAAATGCAGCTTTGTCTTCAAGCGGGGTAGGGGGCATACAGTGCAGTGGTTATGGAAGTCATTGGGGTGGCCTCAGAGCTGCTCCTATCACTTCCACATGAAACCCAACAGTTGCCTTTACACATACACAGCGGACTGGGGCCGGGAGTGTGTTTTAAAAAAACACATGCTTACAGCATGGTCCCAGCGCCATTTTGATATGGCGCCAGGACTAAAGTAGTTAAAGGACAGTGGTCGGGTGGCAGTAAAAATGCAGCTCAGCTGTGCGTTTTTATCGCGTTTTTACCGCCTCTCAAATGCAAGTGTAAAGTGGCATCTCGCTGTGCCTTATGATCTTTGGCATTAGTATAATAACACAGCACAGGAGGTGCTGTATGGCTCTGTCACATGGCTGTTGGGTACTGACTTTGTTATGGCTGTACTGTGTTAGATTCTGTAGCACACAGGACAGCCATAAATGAACAAAATCAGCACCCAGCAGCCATGTGACAGAGCTATAGACTCTAGAGCACCTGCTGTGCTGTGTTATTATCCTAATGCTAAAGATCATAAGGCACAGTGAGGATTGTGCAGTACTTAAGATATGAGAATATATAAATCCAGTCTTTACTCACTGTGCACTGCCAGTGCCACACTACCCGCCGCCGGATTAGTGTCCTCTGTCATCCGCCTCACATAAGTACAGACACCTGAGTGAGTGGATCAGAGCAGGTACATTATATCAGATTATAGCAGTCAGATCACTCCGCCACTAGGGAAGGCAGTGGGCAGCCCTCTGGGACTACTGAGAATGCAGTGTGGTGCAGAATTATCTATATCCACCCGAAAATGAAGAAAGAGTTCCTGCAATGCTCCCACCTTCTGGGCCCTTCTGTTGATCTGATGGGACCTGGGCTAATGAAATTATATACCCCCCCCCCAAGCAAGTGGGAGCGGGGGTGTAGTTTAGTAAGCCCTACTTTTTTATTTGGAAGAAATTAACTATAAAGCTGCCCGGGCTCCTAGACCCGGTACAAAAGGACCAGTTGTACTGCCTTATCAGTGGCCCTGGAAGTGTCTAATAAGCTTACAATAAGAAAATCAGTAGGACAATAAGAAAATCAGTAGGACAATAAGAAAATCAGTAGGAATTTTATCTTTTGCCCTCAACGCCATTAAAGTGGTTGTCAACTCGTGACAACCACTTTAACCTACAGGTAAGCCTATAATAAAGCTTACTTGTAGGTGTCCTGCATATTTCCCAAACCTGCACGGTTTAGGAGATATGCAGTGTACTAGATGTACCGACTTCATTTTGGCACATGCGCAGTGAAGAAACGGCCTCCGTGCCGTTTCTTCACTGAGATCGTGCCATGTTTGGCGGCTCCCGCACGCATGCGCGGTAGTGACGCCACGCGACTCCGGCCAGTCACAGAGCCACGGCCCCGGAAGGAAGAGGAGCTGAAGATGGATGCTGCCAGCACAGGGGACATCACTGGGCGTTGCAGGCTTCGTTTGCAGGTAAGTGACACATAATGGGCTACTACTATGCGATGCATAGTAGCCCATTATGTTTCTACTTTGCAGGGGAATACAGAGAAATGACTTCCTCTTTAATGTGTGGACTAATCCAGTTATGGAAGTTTTGGCAGTGTTCCCTATCTTGCAACCAGAAATGATTGCTTGAATTCTTTTACTGCAATAATAAATTATTAGTCCCAATGGCACAGTCTATCTCAGCTTTCCTTACACAAAGCTGAACTCTAGGCAGATATAAATGGCACACATTATTGCAGATCTGTAGCTATTAATTCATCATTAATATTTTTTAAATGCAAGCAGTGTAAGTACCTGAATTTGACTTGGTATCACCCTCTTGCAGTTTATGGGTTAGACCAGCCTTTCTCAACCAGAGTTCCTCCAGAAGTTGCTAAGAGTTGAGCTCATGGCCTTACTGGAAATTCTAAGCCCTCCCACCCCTTCCATCGCCACAGCAAGTGTGGAAAGAGATGGTCTACTAATCAGCAAAAAAAACAAACACACACAAACGGTAGTAGAAATAATATTGATACCCATCACAATATTTTATATTATTACATAATTGATAATGTTCCTGCACACAATTATTCTATAACCCTAATATGAATGTCTTTAACCAGTTAACAACCGCCCTATAGACAATTGATGTCTACAGGGCGGTTGCTTAATTCTGGGAGGACGTCTATTGACGTCCTCCCAGAATCGCGCTTCCCGCGCGCCCCCTGGGGCACGCACACGGGAACATCCGTGACCGTCGGGTCCGGGGGACCCGACTGATCACGGATCATGGTGAATGGCCGCTGTGAGCGGCCTTTCACCACGTGATCGCGCCGTCAAATGACGGCGTGATCACATGTAAACAAGCCGGCGGAAGCGCCGGCTTTTCTCTCCTCTCCGCACCGATCGGTGCAGTGTGAGAGGAGAGAGGGGGGAGAGAGGACGTGCAGCAGCGCTGTGGGCGATGTGCAATGCCCACAGCGCTGCCTAGTGACAGATTACAACCCCCACCATCCATTTACCACCCACCCACCACCCCCCAGCCATCATCAGCCACCCACCCAGCCATCATCAGCAACCCAGCCATCCACCCCCCACCCATCCTCACCCAATCCA
>BLSH010361762.1:609026-619224 GCA_018402905.1 Glandirana rugosa
TTCATTCAGTGTACTGAACATCGTTACACGAACATACAACAGACTTCGATTTTTGTCGACGACATTTTTGTAAGTTTTTACAGGAAACACGTGCTCCGGAATATGATTTGACGTTCCAGTCGACCGAACGTTCCGTCCGATCAGTGTACTGTGAGAGTTTTTAACATATTTTCAATGTCACGTGTGTACTATGTATGAGGACAGTCCGATAAAATTTTCGTAGATTTTGCATACATCGTTTTTTACGTTTTTATGCCCCCAAACCAGTGTGACTTACCGGTACTTCACGAATTCGGGTAACTGACGACGTTTCATGGGGCAATGGTTACCCTTGGATGACCAAACCCCCGTATTTTTGCATTTTTTGCTACATACGTTTTAGATGCTTTTAAAATAGCCTGACAGGAGTATGTATCATGTGTGCACTGTAACTTTTATACAATTTTTGAGAGTGTCATGTGACTAGCCTGCCTTGCAAGCCAGCTGACCTTGCAGTTTAGTATAAGGCCTCGTGCACAAAGGACATTTTTGAATGTTTTTACAGCAGCTGTTTTTAGCTTCAGACAACATACAAGCACATTGCTACAAGTCATGTGACTTACTTGCCTAAGGCTACAGATTTTGCTGAGATGGTTGAACTGAAATCGGAATAGTTGCTTTGGGGTTGGACTTTGACACTAAACTTTGTAATGGCTTTAAGCATATCTACTAACTACATAACTTACTTTATGAAGATCCCTACACATTTACCACCTAGAATTCGGTGACTCGTATTCACTATTTCCTGTGAGTAGGCACTGCTGTGTCACATATATCACAGAGCCTGCCTCCTATACTACAGAGGTGCTGAGAGGAGGAGTTTCAGGAGGTGGAGTCAGTACAGGAATCACTGCTTGCATGCAGCAAAGTACCGTGTGATATGTAGTCCTTATAAATTGAAAGTAAACAGCAGAGGAGAAGCTGCAAAGCATGCAGGGAACACAGGAAGTTGTAGAAAGAGATGACCAGCAGACAGGCAGAACTCACAACATGAATGTAGATTTTTCAAGTAAGACTACACTATATTACCAAAAGTATTGAGATGCGCTCTTTATAGACCTTGCTTTGTGCACTGGTCCAAATCACTTGGTGGAGAGGGCATTATGGTGTGGGGTTATTTTTCAGGGGTTAGGCATGGCCCCTTAGTTCCAGTGAAGTGACATTTTGGACAATTTCATGCTCCCAACTTTGTGGCAACAGTTTGGGGATGGCCCCTTTTCCACCATGACTGCGCACCAGTGCACAAAGCAAGGTCCATAAAGACATGGATGAGCAAGTTTGGGGTGGAGGAACTTGACTGGCCTGCACAGAGTCCCGTCCTCAACCCAACAGAACACCTTTGGGATGAATCAGAGCGGAGACTTCTAGCCAGGCCTTCTTGTCCAACATCAGTGTCTGACCTCACAAATGCGCTTCTGAAAGAATGGTCAAACATTCCCATAGACACACTTCTAAACCTTGTGGACAGTCTTCCCAGACGAGATGAAGCTGTTATAGCTGCAAAGGGTGGGCCAACTCAATATTGAACTCTACCGACTAAGACTGGGATGGCACTAAAGTTCATGTTTGTGTAAAGGCAGGAGTCCCAATACTTTTGGTAAGATAGTGTATATTGGATTGTCAAATATAACTATTGTTTCTATTGTTATGTGATGTTATAAAATGAAAGTGTATGCTGTGACCATAGATCTCCTTTGTTAAGCCCAGGTATCCTTAAGATAGTACTACTTGTAAAGCGTCATGCACACTGGACTTTTTTACAGCAGCTGATGTTTTTTTCTACAGTCAATAAACTCTCCAGCGTGTTATCCTATGTGTTCATGCACACATAGGCTGTTATCAACTGTTTTTGGCTGGGGCGTTTTTAAGCTGTAAAAAAAACGCAAGACCAGTGGGTTCTGAGAGACGTTTTTCAGCTGTAAAAACGCTCTAACGCTGAAAAATGCACAATAACGTTGCTTAACCAGTTCAGACCCGAGCTATAGCCAAAAGACGGCTACAGCGCGGCTCTGAAATGCCCGGAGGACGTCCTCCTTTGTGCGCGCTCCTCGCGCGCACTCGCAGCCTGCGGCGGCGCGCTCTCGCAGCCACCGCACGCTGCGTGGGCGTGCCTGCGGGTCGGGCAGACTCGATGTCTGCCCGAGACCCGCCGATCACCATTAGCAGCTGCAGAATGGGGAACCGCCGATGTAAACATGGCGGTTCTCCGTTTTGTGAATGGGACATGACAGATCTGCTGATCTCTGTCACTGGGATCAGTGAGATCTGTTATGTCCCAACCAGCACAGCCCCCACACAGTTAGAACACACCCAGGGAACACTGTTAACCCCTTCACTGCCCCCTTCAGGTTAACCCCTTCACTGCCAATGCCATTTAAACAGTAATCAGTGGACATTTAAATTTCTGATCACTGTATAAATGTCATTGGTCCCAAAAAAGTGTCAAAAATGTCCAACATGTCCGCTGCAAAATCGCAGTCCCGATAAAAATCGCAGATCGCCGCCATTACTAGTAAAAAAAAAAAAAAAACAAGTAAAAACGCCATAAATTAATTCCCATAGTTTGTAGACGCGATTACTTTTGCGCAAACCAATCAAAATACGCCGATTGCGTTTTTTTTTTTACCAAAAATATGTAGAAGAATATATATATCGGCCAAAACTGATGAATATTTTTTTTTTAATTTTTTTTTGAATATTTATTATAGCAAAAAAGTAAAAAATATTGTTCTTTTTTTCAAAATCATTGCTCTTTGTTTGTTTATAGCGCCGATCAGAAATGACGCAGAGGTGATCAAATACCACCAAAAGAAAGCTCTATTTGTGGGAAAAAAAATGATAAAAATTTTGTTTGGGTACAACGTTGCATGACCGCGCAATTGTCATTCAAAATGCGACAGCGCTGAAAGTCTAAAATTGGTCTGGGCAGGAGGGGGGTTTAAGTGCCCAGTAAGGAAGTGGTTAACATTGTATACACAGCACTAAGCCTCGTCTGTTTCTCTTCAAAATCAATGGTTCCCTATGGCCCATTGATTTGAATAGAAGTCACACCAGAAGTCGTATCATGATGACTTGTGTGAAGAGGATCTTGAAGGTGAACCCCCGTAAAAAAAAAATTGCATGGGGTCCCCCCCCCCAGGAGAATACCAGACCCTTCGGTCTGATATGGATTTTAAGGGGAACTCCAACGTCAAAAAAAATGGCGTGGGTTCCCCCCAAAATCCATACCAGACCAAGTACGTAGTGTTTTTTTCACACTTTTTTATCAGGTGAATGGGTAGGGGTACGCCATACTCATTCACATAGGGTGAGGAGCTGGGATCTGGGGGCCCCCTTGTTAAAGGGGACTTCCAGATTCCAATAAGCTGCCCGCCCGCAGACCACCGACAAACAGCCGCCAAGGGTTGTCGGGAAGAGGCCCTTGTCCTCATCAACATGGGGACAAGGTGCTTTGGGGTGGAGGGCACAGTCCCCCCCACCCCAAAGCACCCATACTCCCCATGTTGAGGGCATGCGGTCTGGTATGGTCCGGGGGGGCGCTTGTTTGTCCCCACCCCCTTTCATGGCCTGCCAGACTGCGTGCTTGGATAAGGATCTGGGATGAATTTTGGGGGGACCCCACTCCATATTTTTTGGTGTTGGGGTTCCCCTTAAAATCCATATCAGACCAAAGGGTCTGGTATGCTCTTGAGGGGACCCCACGCAAATTGTTTAAAAAAAATTTGCGGGGTTTCCCTTCAAAATGCTCAAGTCGTGCTGCAAGTCGGATCATCATGATCTCACTTCTGGTGTGACTTCTGCTATTCAAATCAATGGGCCATAGGGAACCATTGAGTTGAACAGAGTCATGAGAAACGCGGCTTACAGCTATCGCCGAAAAACATGCAAAAACGGTCAAAAAAGCTGAAAAAAGTCACTATAAGCTACTGACGTTTTTAGGACTTTTTTTAACGTCCTGTGTGCATGAGGCCTAAATGCGTTTTGGCCAGAAGAATTACATCCCGTTCAATGATATAAATATGAATGACAATCACCTATAGGCGATCTGTATATTTTTTAATAACATCTCTTCATACTATAGACGTGTTCATGTTTTCGATATATTTGTGAAAATGACCAGCAATTGCTAGTGTATTAAAAAAAAAAAAAAGTTCACACAATTTCTAACTTTCTATGTTCATGAAGACAGGTTTTTGATGCTCTGCTAATTGAAGGTGCTTGACATTATTAATGGAAGCTGGAGACCTTGCTGATTTAGATGGCGTAGGCTGGTATTTTTCAAAACAGATGTTTCTATTTGTAGGAAGATATAGGTATTTTTTCGGCACATATAAATGTGATTTGGTAATCATGTCCTATAGACTAATTCATAGTGTTAGCTGTAATTATAGGCCTACTGTAACGTCTAAAACATAACTACCACTTAGCGTATAACTAAAGGCAAAGCTTTTTTTTCTTTAAGTTTTGGATAGAGTGGATGGATTAGAACCCTTGTCAGTTTTTTTTATTGCTTATTGTGTCCTTATTAGGGAGAATTACCTTCTCTATTTAACCATTTTATAGTTGTCACCGTGAGCAAACGTGAAAGAAGTTCCCAAATTTGGGTCATCCCCAGAACAGGAATAAAGGGGAAATCATCCGATGGAGACCCTAGTTCTGGTGACCCAAGAATTCACTTCCTCTTTCGGCCATAAGACAGGAAGTGAGGGGGAATCTCCATGATGGGACAAGCATGGCAAAAAAATCTCAAAGAGGTTATAACCTCTCCTTATTCTATTCAAAACATTAAAAACAAGTTTTGCCCTCAATTCTACCTTATAAAAAACATATATGTTTGACGAACTTAATTATTGAATTATAATAACACTTGAATACATTGTAGTTATTTTTATTTAGAGGAAGCGTTAAACAAAACAAGTTAATCTCCATAGCCAATTCTTCAATATAAAAGAATTAGAGGGGAATGTTTATATTCATGGATTATTTATGGAAAGAAAGCCTATGCTTCTCTCATGTCCTCCCTAAGGGACAAGAAGTATTAGTTTTGGATTGGCCTGTCTCATAAAGCTATGTATTAATCTATCTGCATGGCCCGTCTCTCTGTCTCTTAATAATATTATGAAATACTCAGCTACTTTTGTTTTATTGACCGCAGCGCTATTCTTTCCTCTTCATATGGTCATTAAAGTGAAGCTATCCTGCAATTTCAGTGAACTCATATTTTTAGTTACTACCACCAGAATGTTAGGGCCACAAAAGAAATAACTAGACAAGGGGCCCCATGAGATTGTTACCCATATCACCCTTTTTCTTTTATTGAATCATATTCTTAATAAAGGGCTATGTTGATTGTTAAGTAGGGTATCTCACAAAAGTGAGTACACCCCTCACATTTTTGTAAATATTTTATTCTATCTTTTCATGTGACAACACTGAAGAAATTAAACTTTGCTACAATGTAAAGTAGTGAGTATACAGCTTGTATAACAGTGTGAATTTGCCCTCCCCTGAAAACAAAATAACACACAGCCATTAATGTCTAAACCGCTGGCAACAAAAGTGAGTACATCCCTAAGTGAAAATGTCCAAATTGGGCCCAATTAGCCATTTTCCCTCCCCGGTGTCATGTGACTGGTTAGTGTTACAAGGTCACAGGTGTAAATGGGGAGCAGGTGTGTTAAATTTGATGTTATCGCTCTCACTCTCTCATACTGGTCACTGGAAGTTCAACATGGCACCTCATGGCAAAGAACTATCTGAGGATCTGAAAAAAAGAATTGTTGCTCTACATAGAGATGGCCTAGGCTATAATAAGAATGCCAAGACCCTGAAACTGAGCTGCAGCACGGAGGCCAAGACAATGCAGCGGTTTAACAGGACAGGTTCCACTCAGAACAGGCCTCGCCATGGTCGACCAAAAAAGGTCATATGCAGGGGTTGTCTTTGGGAAATAGACGTATGAGTGCTGCCAGCATTGCTGCAGAGGCTGAAGGGGTGGGGGGTCAGCCTGTCAGTGCTCAGACCATACTCCGCACACTGCATCAAATTGGTCTGCATGGCTGCCCTCTCAGAAGGAAGCCTCTTCTAAAGATTATGCACAAGAAAGCCCAGAAACAGTTTGCTGAAGGCAAGCAGACTAAAGACATGGATTACTGGAACCATGTCCTGTGGTCTGATGAGACCAAGATAAACTTATTTGGTTCAGATGGTGTCAAGCATGTGTGGCGGCAACCAGGTGAGGAGTACAAAGACGAGCGTGTCTTGCCTACAATCAAGCATGGTGGTGGGAGTGTCATGGTCTGGGGCTGCATGAGTGCTGCCGGCACTAGGGAGTTACAGTTCATTGAGGGAACCATGAATGCCAACATGTACTGTGACATACTGAAGCAGAGCATGATCCCCTCCCTTCGGAGACTGGGGCGCAGGGCAGTATTCCTACATGATAACGACCCCAAACAAACCTCCAAGATGACCACTGCCTTGCTAAAGAAGCTGAGTGTAAAGGTGATGGACTGGCCAAGCATGTCTCCAAACCTAAACCCTATTGAGCATCCTCAAATGGAAGGTGGAACATCCACCAGCTCCGTGATGTCATCATGGAGGAGTGGAAGAGGACTCCAGTGGCAACCTGTGAAGCTCTGGTGGACTCCATGCCCAAGAGGGTTAAGGCAGTGCTGGGAAATAATGGTGGCCAAACAAAATATTGACACTTTGTGCCTAATTTTGACATTTTCACTTAGGGGTGTACTCACTTTTGTTGCCAGCGGTTTAGACATTAATGGCTGTTTGTTGAATTATTTTGAGGGGACAGCAAATTTACACTGTTATACAAGCTGTACACTCACTACTTTACATTGTAGCAAAGTGTCATTTCTTCAGTGTTGTCACATGAAAAGATAGAATGAAATATTTACAAAAATATGAGGGGTGTACTCACTTTTGTGAGATACTGTACATGTCTCTCAGGGGATGTTTTACTGGTTCTGTTTTGTGTAAAGCCGCCTGCTGTTGCTAGGAAGATTTACCTCAATTGCTGGGCAGATCTTCAATCAGCTGAGCACCGGTTTGGTTATCAACTTTTTTGGTGGGAAAACATCTGGCCAATGAGTGTAACCATTCACTTATATACTCCCCCCTCAGGGCTGACCCAAGACATTGTGCTGCCTGGTTCCAAGAATAAAATGCTGCCCCCCCCCACCCCCCATAAAAAAATCACGCTCACCAAAAGACCCCCACATCCATTGTTTTATATCATGATAATTGAAACTAAAACTAAATTTATCAGGAAGTCAGATTTACATGCAACAGCACCTTGTCTATATGCAAAATTATATGACACACCAGGGTGTATATAGACAGGCTAGGGTAGTATAAGGGCAGGATGGGGCAGTATAGGGACAGGCTGGGGTAGTATATAGAAAGGTCAGGGCAGTATATAGACAGGCTAGGGTAGTATATTGACAGGCTAGGGTAGTATATTGACAGGCTAGGGTAGTATAGGAGCAAGCAGAGTGGTCCAGTGGGCAGTTATCATGACACACAAAACTGCTGTAAAAATAATCTTGGTCGTCAATTTGCTGGGTAAATAGAAGAGAAAGAGGTGGCCATGGTTCAATTTGCTGCACCTCTCAAAGTGCTGCCTGGGTCCAATGGACCCACTGGGACCCATGGTAGGGCCGGCCCTACCCCCCCGTCACTGGGTGGTGTCAGCAGGTACCTCAGGAGTGTCACCTGGACTTACCTCTGGATTATCTTCAGCCTTCCTTTTGGATCTTTCGACCTGCTCCCCCACTCAGCACCCCCATTTTTTTCCCCATTACAGTCAATCCTTATGAGGTAATGGCGTTTATTGTAGGTGGGCAGTGGCTGGTTAACTGCTATTTTGTGGATTCTTGGTGACTAAACATCTTGGTCTGTTAATGATTAACAGTGGTACTGTTTGTTGTTAAAGGTTAAACTGTATTCTATAATTAAAATCTATTTAAATGTAATAAAGGGGCCCAAAGTTTCCCCACAACCTTTTTCTTGTGTTTACTTTATTTTTTTAGGTATGTTTTTACGGTATGATGGGTGTAAATGGGTTATACAATTCCATGCCTTACCTAATAGCATATGTGACTTTGTGTGTTGAGGCTCACTGAGGTATACTGCATTAATCAGCCTATTCAAAATATATCGACTGCACCTCAGCACAGGAAATAATTAGCACTTATTGCATTTTTTGAAGCACACTGCACTGCAATGTACATGGTTCACTGAGGTGTGTTACAGCACAGGCATTGATGAGGTATTGTACATAGGAATTCTATTCAAAATGAATGGCTTTGCTTTACACCAACCCATATATGGTGTGGTAACACGTGTTATGGTAATACACACTTTACCGCAATATCCTGGTGTGAACAGGCCCTTAACGCAATCATTGTGCTGCACATAATGAAGAGCAGGATGCAAAGTTTCCACTATGCATTGGTTTCAACCATTTCCCGCATGGCATATCATAATAATATGGCCGGACGGGTGCCTCGCTATCCTGAGTGGCTGTCATATAATGTCCTCCTGTTTGCACGCCTCACGCGCACTGTACCATTGTACTTCCTTATTGTTGTACCCGGCCACTATTCGCGGCCCTGGTACCATGTGATCGTTGTGACCAATCACAGCAATCACTTTTTAATTGTATACAAACAATGGCTTGTCATTCTTAGCCATTGTGTACAGTGATCACGTGGTACAGCTATCACAATAGTACACAATGACATATGAATAGATGCCATTCACAAAGTAAAAAATAAATGCTTATACGGTGATCATCCCTGTAATTGGCAACCATAGTGTAGGAAAAAAAAAAGTCCTAATCCTGACACTGTACTGCTCTGGTGACAGTATGCAAAAAAAAAATTAAAATAATGTTTTTTTTTTACATACTGTCACCAGTCAGTGTCCCTGACCACTGCCACAGCCATCATTTAGTGCTCTGGTGACAGTATCTAAAATAAAATTGTGAAAAAAATTACATTTTGCTAAAATTTTTCATTTTCCAAAAAAGTTACTTAACCACATCAGCACCGGGCACGAAAACCCCCTTCCTGTCCAGGTCATTTTTCAGCTTTCAGCGCTATCACACTTTGAATGACAATTACTCACTCATGCAACACTGTACCCATATGAAATTTGCGTCCTTTTTTGCACACAAATAGAGCTTTCTTTTGGTGGTATTTAATCACTAGGGTTTTTTTTTATATTTTGTGCTATAAATAAAAAGAGATTAAAAATTTTGTGAAAAAATGCCTTCTGTCATAAAATTTTGCAAATTAGTAATTTTTCTTTGTAAATTTTGGCCAAAATTTATACTGCTACCAATCTTTAGTAAAAATAACCCAAATAAGTGTATATTATTTGGACCTTGTGTAAGTTATAGAGTCTACAAGCTATGGTGCCAATCATTGAAAATTGATCACACCTGATCACACCTGATATACTGACAGCCTATCTCATTTCTTGAGACCCTAACAAGCCAGAAAAGTACAAATACCCCCAAATGATCCCTTTTTGGAAAGTAGACATTCCAAGGTATTTAGTAAGAGGCATGGTGAGTTTTTTGAAGTTGTAATTTTTTCCCACAATTCTTTGCAAAATGAAGATTTTTTTTTCTTTTTTTTCCCCCACAAAATTGTCATTGTAACAGGTTATTTCTCACACACAGCATATGCATACCACAAATTACACCCCAAAACACATTCTGCTACTCCTTCTGAGTATGGCGATACCACATGTCTGAGACTTTTTCACAGCCTGGCCACATACAGAGGCACATAGAATTACCCACAAAATGACCCCATTCTGGAAAGCAAACACCCCAACGAATAATCTATGAGGCATAATGAGTCTTTTGAATGGTTCATTTTTTTTTCCAGTAGTTTTTGGAAAATGTGGGAAAAATATGAAAACTCATTTTTTTTACACAAAGTTGTCCATTTATAAGATATTTCCAACACATAGCATGTACATAGCAAAAATGACACCCCAAAATACAATCTGCTATTCCTCCCGAGTATGGCGATACCACATGTGTGAGACTTTTACATAGCCTGACCACATACAGAGGCCCAACATTGAACTAGTACCTTCAGGCGTTCTACAAGCATAAATTATTCAT
>BLSH010361762.1:630918-642095 GCA_018402905.1 Glandirana rugosa
GGACAGGAAATTCCTCTGTAAATCGGGTACACGCCCCCCCCCCCAAAAAAAAAAAATGACATGCCAAATGTGGCATGTAAGGGGGCGAGGAGTGCTTAAAGCGGAAGTTCCATTTTTGGGTGGAACTCCACTTTAAAGAAAGCTGATCAATTGGCCAATTGTACTGGTAGGTCCTTGCAATGTAAGAGCTTATACTCACCTCTCTAGTCTCCTATCTTCACTCTATTCCAGACTCCTCAGCTTTAAACATTTCCTGGAATGTCAGATGCCCGTGTCCCCTGTCATGTGGCTCATTCTCTGACCCTACATCACTACAGGACACAGTAGTGATGTAGGGTTCAGAGGTTATAGTGCAAAACCTCTTCTTTTGCAGGAAAGTGTCACAAAGAATCTAAAAAGGTCATATTAGCCAATGATGTATATAATAGTTTGCATAGTTTCCCTTTAAAATGTATCTATGATAACATTTAAAATCATATATTAATTTCTTCATTGTATTTCAATTATTTCTAGCCTACTGCTATTATTTTGAAAAATCTTTTAGTTTGTAAACTTACTGTGTGAAGATCATTTACGACATTTACTTGTAATCACTATGCCCTGTGAGTAGGAACTGCGGGGTCACACATTTCACTGAGCCCACCAATAGAACTAGAGGAGGAGTTTGAGTCAGTATGGGAATCACTGCTTACAGGCTGCAAGGTACCATGGGAAATTGAGAGTAAACAGCAGAGGAGAAGCTGCAAAGAATGCAGGGAATCCTGGAAGTTGTGGAAAGAGTTGGTCAGCAGACAGGCAGAACTTTGGATTGTTAGTATTTTTCCTTCAGCTTGCATAACAGTGTGCTGTCCCTGATATTTCTGTTGTGTATTTAAATTCTAACAATAAACGTCTCTTATCTGTTCCCCTTTGCACTGTTAAATATACAATTGAAAGCATTTATCAAAAATGTAGAACTATACTGTTCCTTGCACACATTTCCTGTGTTAACTCTAGGAGTCTAATTAGCCCTTCTATTACTTATCTTGAATCACATGACAATTAGGGATTGATTTACTAAATCTGGAGAGTGCGAAATCTGGTGCAGCTATGCATGGTAGCCAATCAGCTTCTAACTTCAGCTTGTTCAATTAATCTTTGACAAAAAACCTGCAAGAAACCAGAAGAAACCTTGGCAGGGCTGACACCACTCAGTCCAAAACAATGCTGGGTATAGTCGTTCCACAGGAATTCAGAAGAGAAAGGTGCTTTTAGGGCACATCAGCATGTATTTTTCTGTACTTTATTGTCTTAAAGAGATAAAATAGGGGGAAATGTGCATGCATTGTAGAGATGTACTGAATGTTTTTTTTTTACCCTGAGGTATCGTTAAAAGGACAGTTTCAGTAAAAAAATCACCCCTGCTCTCCTAACTAGACCCCCACAATACAGTAAACTGAGCCACTCTCCCACAGGTCTTTACTTACCCTCCAGGGGCAGGGGCCTTCCTTGGCTTGTAAAAATCTAGTGCTGTCTCTAGATAAGTGCAGGAATGAAAGAAAGAGAATGGTAATAACGGGAAAATATACTTTATATCTGTGGGACATGTGGGTTTCTGCATATTGCTTCCTATGTTACCAGAATAGCTAAGAAAAGCTCTTGATACAGATAATGAAAGCTTAGATGCACATTTCTCTCTTATTTAATGGCATTCGCCCTGTAAAATTTAAAGGTAAAGTCTAACATCCGTCTAATTAATCAACATTTTTTCTAATAAAGCTTTATTTAATTTACCAATAATTTATAGCATATTACTAAGGAATAAACAGAATGCCTCAATCAACTGTCAGTGATTTGGTTGCTGAGAACAGGAGTGCAGACTTTGCCCAGCTACAGGCTTCAGCTACTCTTAAGCCTCGTACACACGGGACTACGATCGTATGTACGATCGTCGCAAATCGTATGTTGCATAATGTAACTTGCATAGTGACTGCACTACACGATCGTACGACCACAGAAAGAACGTTCAGGTGCATGTAATTAGCATCTGCCCGTTCTTGACTTCTGAGCATGCGCGTTTTGCACAATACAACTTGTTGTACCAACTGCTCTGTACACACGATACAACGGTCGTATGAGCGCTTGTTGGTACAACCAAGTTTTCTAGTCTGCTCATACAACTCCCTTGTACGACCGTCGTATGTTCGGCTGTTCTAATCGCGCATACGAACGATCGATATCGCATACAACGGTCGTTAGTACGACCTGTTGTATACGATCGTCGTCCCGTGTGTATGAGGCTATACAAAATGCTAAGGCCTTTCTAGAGGTTTTCATACACTGGGTCAACTATCTGGGATATTATTTTTCAAAAAATAAAAATTAAAAAGAAAAGATAAACTTTCAATGAGCATATATTTTGAGTTATCATTACAGGCTTTATTTTAACCTATTATCATTTTTTGTGGCTTTTTGAATGTGTGCATGCATCTACTGCCATAATTTTTATTTTAAATATGGAAATTTGTAGATGTGCCACCACAGGTAACGCTAGGTGGCTCACCTAAATTTTTGGCTACATAAGATATCAGCCACATATGGAGTGAATTGCTTTAATGAGTTCCCTGAAGTGTTACGGGATGTACACACAAGCCGAATATAGGGCGGTATTAGCCTGTTCAATAGAAACCATCTAGAATTCGGTGCCGTCGCCGTCTGTCAAAGGGGCATGACCGAAAAAGCTCTGTTGATTGCCATTCGATCAGCATTCTCAGCCAATGGCTGAGAGCCCCTACTGGTGTGTTCTAGCAGGGGGGGGGGGGGTGTCCCCCTGTCAAAACACAATAGCTCAGTTGGGGAGATCGAAGGGGCATGACCGAAAAAGATCTGCCGATCATGATCCAATCAGCGCTCTCAGCTGAGAATGCCTACTGGTGTGTTCTGGCAGGGGGGTGTCCCCCTGTCAGAACACAATAGCTCAGCGGGGGAAATCACTGTACTAACATCAGTTTGTCTGTACAGGATCTCCTCCTGAGCTCTTCAGTTATTTTTTCATTCAATCTGCTGAGTTGAACGGTAAAAAAAAAATGGATAGTGCGTACTAGGCTTTAGTTTGCTAGGTGAACAGCCTCTAATCCTAAGTAAAGTACCCCATTTTGAGAAAGCAAAGTAAAGAAGCTGAGCTTGAATTTGCATTAAGAAATATGGCTACCCTTATATACATTTATAATTACTGGTGCATTGATAATTGGGAAACAAGGAATTTAAAACATTGATGCACGTCGATTACATGCTTTACACTAAAGTGAAAATAACATCTCAGACTGCAGTTGTAAACTTTCTTTTCTATTGATAAACCTTTTTTATTGATAAACTAATTTAACCATGAATTTGTTGTATGAAGCACCAAATGTATTTGTAAATTATTATTTTATATAGAATTATTTTTAGTGTTATATTCCAGAGAAGTATGTTCCTCTTACACATGAAACACGCAGGTCCTACAACTTCAGTCCTGGTGTCTCCCTTAGTACAAAAGGCCGATATCTATAAAGTGTTCTATTTAAAATGCTAGTTTGTATTTAATTACAGTACAAAGTGTTTCCACTCACTTTCTTTATATCAAGTTGGCAGCAATTTCATTTTCTATAACAAAATAAACACACATATAATTACTTTATCTCATATTATAAAGTAATGTGTTTGCCCATTTACTATGAGCTACAAGTGATTTCCTGAATCTTATCTTCATATCTCCCACTAGCATGGTTTGTTTATACTTTTAACAGTGAGGAATTCTCTTTATATCTGACATAATACAGAGATAGGCAGTAAACTGCATTGTGGAGGATCCTTCCAACTTTAATATATCATTATTTTTTTACTTTTAATGTGTTAACAGGAAATAAGATAGTATTATCTGATTTATTAATCGTCTGCTACTCAAAGATATTTGATTGTGGCCAGGCATGCAGGTATAGTACTTTCCTGTGATCTTTCTAGAAATATAAAAGGGGTATATATAAGGGGTAGAACCCCTGTTCGGTTGCTGTCTGTGTACACACTGGGGAGATTCCCTGAATTTGATCTGATGACCATTGTCACTGGGTGTGCAAGTTAAAAAATCTAAAATTTTAGTATGGAACTAAAACAAATGTGAACTTTCTGAGAAGGAGTTCATGTCACTTTGGAGTTTTCCTCTCACTTCCTGTTGTGTCTACGGGACAGGAAGCATAGCCTCTCAAATTTATAACTCGGGGACACCTTAGAGCAGCCTTTCTCAAACTTTTTAACACAGAGGAACCCTTGAAATAACTTTCTGGTCTCAGGGAACACCAACTAAAAATGACTATATCTACAACTCATGATACGTTAGTGTGATGGTCATTGGGAAGAATGCTCCTTACACTTGTGGTCATAGGGAAGAATTACTGTCTTACAGATACCTGAAAAGATGAATGGTGTCAGTGGGAACTTATCTGAGAGGCAGAAAGTGCTCATTGCTCAAGAAACCCCTAGCAAACTTTGGAGGAACCCTAGTTGAGAAACCCTGCCTTAGAGAGACAAGGACCTGTGGCATTCATAGCGCACTTGTGCGTGATTAAATTGCACTGGATATTGTGTGTGGCTTAACCAGTTCCTGACCGCGCGCCGCGTTTTCACGGCGGCAGTCAGGATGCTGAGCGCGAATCGCCGTAAAAAGACGGCAATCTGCAATCAGCCACTAGGGGGCGCGCGATGAGCGGCCACAGGGAAAGAACGGGGAACCGTCGATGTAAACACGGCGGTTCCCCGCTCTGTTAGTAGGGGCATGAGAGATCTACTGATCCCTGTCACTGGGATCAGTTAGATCTCTCATGCCCATGTTAGCCCAACCCCCCACAGTAAGAACACGCCCAGGGAACACAGTTAACCCCTAGATCTCCCCCTGCAGGTTAACCCCTTCACTGCCAATGACATTTATACAGTAATCAGTGGACATTTAAATTTCTGATCGCTGAATAAATGTTATTGGTCCCAAAAAAGTGTCAAAAATGTCCGACGTGTCTGCTGAAATATCGCAGTACCACTAAAAATCGCAGATCTCCGCCATTACTAGTAAAAAATAAAAAAAATAAAAACCCCAGAAATTAATTCTCACCATCCGTAAACGCGGCCACTTTTGCGCAAACCAATCAATAAACGCTGATTGCGATTTTTTTATCACAAATATGAGGAATTATATAAATCGGCCAAAAACGGTGAAAAAAATGTTTTTTTATATTTTTTTTTTGGATTTGAATTTTAGCAAAAAGTAAGAAATTTGGGTTTTTTTTGCAAAATGGTCGCTCTTCTTTTGTTTATAGCGGCGATCAGAAATGACGCAGTGGCGATCAAATACCACCAAAAGAAAGCTCTATTTGTGGGGAAAAAAGGACGCAAATTTTGTTTGGGTGCAACATCGCACGACCGCGCAATTGTCAGCAGTGCAGAATCACAAAAAGTGCTCTGGTCCTAAAGCTGGAAAACCTTCCGGTTGGTAAGTGGTTAAATTGCACTGGATATTGTGTGTGGCTTAATAGTGTTTAGGCCTATTCTCATCACTTTTCATAGGTATGCTGCATTCCTTGTACTCACAAAACACTATTACAGTGGCACAAATGTCTTAGCGATACACATATCCCCAGCACAAAGGATCTTTTTCCTCTGCAAAGAATATAGGCAGACAGCTAACACTTTATCTGACCCAAATTCAATAAAATAGTTGGGGACTACATAGCAACCAGAAACTGTTGAGACAATAAACACTGTGGTCAGGAGTATGCAATATACAGCACAGTGTATAGAGTGCACTAGTCAGAACTATATAACTTAAATCACATTAAACATAGCAGTCAGTATTATGTAATGTACAAAATAGCTCATCGAATGCAAGGATCAGGAGTAGAGCATACAGCACAAGATACAGAGTGCAATAATCAGGAGTATGCAACATAGCCCCGCCTGCTTGTCAGCAAAAACCTTAAGAATCAGTGGGAGATAAAATTGCCCCAACATCAGTGGGAGGCAAAACTGTTTTTGACATGTTGGTCACACGCCTGAAGCCAGAAGAGGGGATATAAGGCTTTCCTGCTCTCCTGCATTGGCCCCATGCTGGTCAGAGGTATAGCCTTTTACAGGCAAAGGATCTTGGATGTGAATTTTCCAACAGCCCTTGGGACACGGGGCGGGTCCTGTGGGACCATCGGATTTAGTTTAAATATTGGGGAAAATTCTTGATAAGGGCACAGATTGAAAAAAAAAAAAAAAACCTTACAGTGGATTTACTCATTCACTTATCTATCCAAAACTGAAAAAAGTGTTGGCTTTAGATATACTTTGGATCACCTGCCAGTGTACATATTTATGTCTGTGGAGGATCGAGTGAGGAGAGTAGATGGGGCCAGCTTATCATTGACAGAAAATTATAGAGATAGGCTGGGAAAATCCAACCTGGGTAGTTTTTCTGCTGAGAACTCTTGGCCAAGGTGTGTCTGGAGAAATCACAGCTTCTAAAGACATATGATTATTTTCCAAACATCACCATTTGGATCACATGATCATCATACGTATGGCCAGTATTAAATCAAAACTTTTACATTAGTGACATTTCTTAACTATAACAGTAATACTTATAGACAAAGATCAAAACTATATATATCATTTTTTTAAATTATCGTTTATTGGATCCTTTGATACCTCAAAAGTCCCATATATACACACAGTGAGGTAAAGTATTTGATCCCCATGCTGATTTTGTACGTTTGCCCACTGACAAAGAAATGATCAGTCTATAATTTTAATGTTAGATGTATTTTAACAGTGAGAGACAGAATAACAACAAAAATATCCAGAAAAACGCATTTCAAAAAAGTTATAAAGGGATTTGCATTTTAATGAGGGAAATACGTATTTGATTCCCTATCAATCAGCAAGATTTCTGGCTCCCATGTGTCTTCTATACAGGTAACAAGCTGAGCTTGGGAGCACTCTCCTAAGCTCCTAATCTCAGCTTGTTAGCTGTATAAAAGAAACCTGTCCACAGAAGCAATCAATCAGATGTCAATCTCTCCACCATGGCCAAGACCAAAGAGCTGTCCAAGGATGTCAGGGACAAGATTGTAGACCTACACAAGGCTGGAATGGATTACAAGATCATCGCCAAGTAGCTTGGTGAAAAGGTGACAACAGTTGGTGCGATTATTTGCAACTGGAAGAAACACAAAATAACTGTCAATCTCCCACAGTCTGGGGCTCCTTCAAAATCTCACCTCGTGGAGTTTCAATGATCATGAGAACGGTGACGAATCAGCCCAGAACTACATGGAAGAATCTTGTCAATGATCTCAAGCCAGCTGGAAAAGTCACCAAGAAAACAATTGGTAACACACTACGCCATGAAGGACTGTAATCCTGCAGCACCTGCAAGGTCCCCATGCTCAAGCTAATGAACATCTGAATGATTCAGAGGAGAACTGGGTGAAAGTGTTGTGGTCAAATGAGACCAAAATCAAAGTCTTTGGCATCAACTCAACTCACCGTGTTTGGAGGAGGAGACCCCATGAGAGGCGGTGGATCAAGCCAGAAGGCCATACCCATCACCTTCCCAAGACTTTCAGGGTAGGCCCAGAGATCGTACACCTTACTAATCACACAGTGCAAGTGTACCCGACAATCAAGTGACACAACACTACAAACAACACACAAAAAAAACAATCAAAGTGGGGGAAGGACAGTGGAGAGGTGAAAAGGTGCCTTTGTGTGAGACAAAGGCTGGCCTTGCGGCCAGGAATCAAAAATTCCTCTGGTCCTGGCCAAAAGGCCCGGCCCTAGAGGCAGGTGCGAAAAAAGAAGGTGAATATGGTGCAGTGACCTAGGTGCCATCAACTCAAAGTGCTGCCACTCACTGTGAGATATCAGGCACCCCTGGACTGCCACTCCAGGGGCACATGCACCACGGGCTTCTTTTCATCCCGGCCCTCCAGCCAGACTAGTGTTTCCTCGTACCTACCAGAAGGACCTTTCTGGTTTCCCTGTGAACCGACTAACCGGCCCCCAATTCCTTGGGCGCTCCGGTTTTGGTACCATCCGGTTCCACCATCCAGAATCCAATTACACCGCAGGATTTGCATAGCTGCGCCCTCAGGCCCTAATCACCACGGCTTCAGCTTAGCGCCTCCTTTGGCAACTGATGAGCACAGGTACTACACATGGTCCAGCCAAAAGGCTAAGAAGCTCAGCCCTCCAGCTTCGACCAGTACAGCACCCGTCCAGTCAGGAAGAGCCCTTTCAGCTTTCCCAGAGTAACCTCCACCATCTCCACCCTGATGGCTTTGGCTCCCCTAGTACTTGCCTTCCAGCCTCCTTTACGCCAGGATTTGCATAGCCACTGCTATCCTGACTGCCAGGACAGTAGCACAGTGCCTCCTTTGGCAACTGATAAGAACAGATACTACACTTGATCTTAGCCAAAAGGTGAAAACGCCCCTGATATCACAGCTCAGTTTTGGGGACTCTTGATCAGCTTAGATTGTATTGATCCCTGCACATGCTTCCTCTCAACTGCAGCCAATAGCTAATTGCTTTAGTGCTAGAGCTCCTTGGCTCTCTCCTGTATTTCCTTTGCATCCTGAGCATCCAATTCCCTATTGAGCCAACTACACCCCAGCTATACAGCCATCTCAGTGACATTTTATTGACCATTCTTCTACGGGCATTCTATCTGGAGCCATCCACACAGTATATGTTATGGTGGCGTTTACTGGCACGCGTGTAAGGTGCTATTTGAGGTGGTGGATGAATGGGTGTTGGACGCGTCTAGGCTAGATTATTAACAAAGTTGTCAGTTTTTAATTTTCTTGCATCAGTGGTTGTAATATTTTTGTAATTTGGATCTTACTACTTCAATGAAGGTTACATTTTAATGACTTTTGGTTCTGTAATAAGTGCCTTGGTGATCTCTATATCACATTTTGTATACAGTTTGTTTTTTTGCACTTATGAAGCACACTCCTAAGGGGGTGCGGTCACAGGAATGGGTGAATAAGGTTTATGTTAGCCATCCCCACATCTGCTAGACTGAGTCTGTACGGGTGTATTTTTATATTATTTTCTATGATCATTTCTTTGTCAGTGGGCAAACGTACAAAATCAGCAGGGGATCAAATACTTTTTTCCCTCAGTGTATCATGTTTTTATTTATCAAGTAAATTATTGTTTTGTTACTTTGATAACATATAGAAAATGCTATTTTTTACAACCATTTTAATCACTTTTTACTGATTGTTGACAAATCATTGGGAGTGAAGGTGATTGCAAGAAACTGGAATATTCATATTTCAAAGCCAGTCATGTGGTGCAGGGAATAATCAATAAACTGTAAATGGCATGTTTAGTTTCTGTTTACTCTTTCTAATAAATATTTGAAATAAAAAGGAAACTTATTGAGACTGGCAAATTTGCTACTGGCCTTTTCAGACATTCAATGGAATAAAAAGTCAGACCAAAATGTTGGTCTCATAAAAACCAATATGTGGTTGGCCAGTATAATAATATTTTTTTGTCACTGTGTTAATTGATAATATTATATAGTATGGTATTGTATAATACTATACTATATATAATAGATAGTATTGATGCTATGCTTGGAACTGCTGATTTGAATTTGTATTGCTTTGGCATTTATGTTTTGGGCTTTAGTATTTTCTATCATTAAAATGAAGCAACTAATTTATTATACATTATGAAAATCCAATGTTTGTTTTATGTTTTCCTGACCTTGTCTATCAAGTTATTTATTTTACATCTCCTAAATACATAACTAGGTGACCTTTCCTTCCTATATTAAGAATCCCTTATCAGTAAAGTGAGCTGATACAAGGTTCATGCCAATGGAATTGTGCTGAGCTCCTAGGTACAGTATGAATGATCTTCCATTTATTTACTATCTGCCATGTTTTATAACTTGTTGCACTCTGGCAGTACTAGTGTACACCCATTAAAGTCCTCGGACCTTTCCTCTAAAAACTGAAATAAATTATCAATGTCACTTGAAGAAAAAGCTTCATCCTGCAGACTTAATGTAATAAGGTCATGGAGGCGAGTGGCTTCCGTGTCTAATTAAATGCTTCCTGTAAGTCTGTGCCAATTGTGCATCTTGTAAGTTGGAGTAAGGAACCCTTTGCCTTAAAACCTGCTTCCTGTTTAACAAGATTTAACAAGTCTGGCCAAACATGTACAATGAAAACCTTTATTAACTAAGGCGATCTAGGTTTTTTTTTCTTTTTCTTTTTTTTTTGTGTCTGCTAGTCCCAGGGAGTAATCAGTGCCTTTATACACAGGCCAATGTAAAAAATTGTTTTGGTCAGGAAGAGTTGGTTTCAGATTAATTTGGTAAAGGTTTTGAAGAGGCAGTTGTCACATAATTACAATTTGGTTTGTATAAAAACACCTTTCAATAACATTCATGAATTAATATGTAAGTAATGCAGTGTTTAAAGTGACCCTGTTACCAGACCATTCATTTCAACACCAATCTTCCTATAATATTATCAGTGCATTGACCATATTTACGCATGCTTTTTTACCTGTAAAAGCTTCCCTTGTGTAGACATCCAGAAGTCCTGAGATTACTGGTGGATGCCACCATCACGGATGTGATATATAAATCCTGTATTATAATAATAATAATAATAATAATATCAGCAGCCAAAGCACACTCATAACTGTTCTTCAAGTGGTTCTCAGTTGACACCAGGCGGATTTCAGAAGCAACTTGAATCATCACAATAGAAGTCACATTGTTTTCAATTGTGCCCATTTCACATCAATGCAGCTCATCATGGCACCATTTTGGAAGACGTTTCTTTACTGCTTTGGTGCAATGCCAGCATGATTTTGGCCCTATAAAATATGCAAACCACTTCAAAGTGCCATCAAAGCAGCATCCAAGTTGCATGACAAAATCTCACTGAACATTGGATCAAAAATAAGATTGCAGCAGTGTGAATCTAGCCTTATAGTAATTCCCTCTACTCCTTCCCTGTTTGGGGGCTGTGCTAGGAAATTGACACTTTCTGGAGTGTAATTTAGGTAGGTATTTTAAAATAGTCAGTTTTATGTACTTTTACCTGCATTTGTTTAAGTTGATGACTTTAAATACTGATATAATTAGTGTCGGC
>BLSH010361762.1:642105-659386 GCA_018402905.1 Glandirana rugosa
TTACCCGTGTTAACTTTTGTTACACTGAAGATAACACTACTAAGTTAAACGAAGACTTTAGGCGGACCACAGTTGACTCTTGGTCCGTGCGATCGTTCGGGTTCCGTCCGGACCCGGACCCGGACTTTGTCACGAAGTTCGGACGGACCAGCAGAACCCGAACTTCCAGGTGTTCGCTCAACTCTACCTGTTACCAGACCATTCATTTCAACACCAATCTTCCTATAATATTATCAGTGCATTGACCATATTTACGCATGCTTTTTTACCTGTAAAAGCTTCCCTTGTGTAGACATCCAGAAGTCCTGAGATTACTGGTGGATGCCACCATCACGGATGTGATATATAAATCCTGTATTATAATAATAATAATAATAATAATATCAGCAGCCAAAGCACACTCATAACTGTTCTTCAAGTGGTTCTCAGTTGACACCAGGCGGATTTCAGAAGCAAATTGAATCATCACAATAGAAGTCACATTGTTTTCAATTGTGCCCATTTCACATCAATGCAGCTCATCATGGCACCATTTTGGAAGAGGTTTCTTTACTGCTTTGGTGCAATGCCAGCATGATTTTGGCCCTATAAAATATGCAAACCACTTCAAAGTGCCATCAAAGCAGCATCCAAGTTGCATGACAAAATCTCACTGAACATTGGATCAAAAATAAGATTGCAGCAGTGTGAATCTAGCCTTATAGCAATTCCCTCTACTCCTTCCCTGTTTGGGGGCTGTGCTAGGAAATTGACACTTTCTGGAGTGTAATTTAGGTAGGTATTTTAAAATAGTCAGTTTTATGTACTTTTACCTGCATTTGTTTAAGTTGATGACTTTAAATACTGATATAATTAGTGTCGGCTGGTGAAGTTTCAGGATGGGGGGGGGGGGGTGCCAGGCCACGTACTTCCTTTTTGACCCCTCCTACTTCTCGTTAACCACTCCGTCCCCCTGTATTACACATATTGTGACAGGAGTACACAGCTCAGCATCACAGGACACAGTATACAGCTCAGCATCACAGGACACATTATACACTTCAGCATCACAGGACACAGTATACAGCTCAGCATCACAGGACACAGTATACAGCTCAGCATCACAGGACACAGTATACAGCTCAGCATCACAGGACACAGTATACAGCCCAGCATCACAGGACACAGTATACAGCTCAGCATCACAGGACACGGTATACAGATCAGCATCAAAGGACACAGTATACAGCTCAGCATCACAGGACACAGTATACAGCTCAGCATCACAGGACACGGTATACAGATCAGCATCACAGGACACGGTATACAGCCCAGCATCACAGGACACAGTACACAGCCCCAGCATCACAGGACACAGTATACAGCTCAACATCACAGGGCACAGTATACAGCTCAGCATCACAGGACACAGTATACAGCTCAGCGTCACAGGACACAGTATACAGCTCAGCATCACAGGACACAGTATACAGCTCATCATCACAGGACACAGTATACAGCTCAGCATCACAGGACACAGTATACAGCTCAGCATCACAGGACAAAGTATACAGCTCAGCATCACAGGACACGGTATACAGCTCAGCATCACATGACACAATATACAGCTCAGAATCACAGGTGGTGTATATAGCAGCCAGTATCACAGGAAACAGTATACAGCCCCAGCATCACAGGTGGGGTATATAGCAGCCAGTATCACAGGTGGGGTAAATTGCAGCCAATAACACAGGTGGGATAAATTGCAGCCAATAACACAGGTAGGGTAAATTGCAGCCAATAAAACAGATGGGGTAAATTGCAGCCAATAACACAGGTAGGGTAAATTGCAGCCAATGAGACAGGTGGGGTAAATTGCAACCAATAACACAGGTGGGGTAATTTGCAGCCAATAACACAGGTAGGGGTAAATTGCAGCCAATAATACAAGTAGGGGTAAATTGCAGTCAATAATACAGGTAGGGGTAAATTGCAGCCAATAACACAGGTGGGGGTAAATTGCAGCCAATAAAACAGGTTGGGGTAAATTGCAGCCAATAATACAGGTAGGGGTAAATTGCAGCCAATAACACAGGTGGGGGTAAATTGCAGCCAATAATACAGGTAGGAGTAAATTGCAACCAATAACACAGGTGGGGTAAATTGCAGCCAATAACACAGGTAGGGTAAATTGCAGCCAATAACATAGGTAGGGTAAATTGCAGACAATTATACAGGTAGGGGTAAATTGTAGCCAATAATACAGGTAGGGGTTAATTGCAGTCAATAACACAGGTAGGGTAAATTGCAGCCAATAACACAGGTAGGGGTAAATTGCAGCCAATAATACAGGTGGGGGTAATTTGCAGCCAATATCTGAGGTAGGGGTAAATTGCAGCCAATAACAGGTGGGGTAAATTGCAGCCAATATCACAGGTGGGGTAAACTGCAGACCCCCCCCCCAAGTCAGGACAAAGTCCTGCACTTACCCCATCTATTAGCAGGCTGGCAGTATGCAGAGCCCACGAGCGGGGAGCGTGCTGGCAGTGTGCAGAGCCCGGCGAGCGGGGAGCATGCTCTCCGTGCTCCGGCGGCATCCTCCTTCTCCTCCGAGATAGGCGTCCAATAGGATCGCCTGTCTTCTCTGCTATGCTATGCATGAATCTATCCATGACAGAGGGGTGACAGGAGAGAGGGGGCGGCACCTGTGCGCCCTGATCGACGGGTGCCACTGGATAAAATGGTGGTTTTACATAAATCAACTGTTCTTTTAAATATTCCCTTAAAAGATGATATATATAAATGGGACTGGGTGTGGACACATGTAAAATGAGTCTCCAGCCCTGGGTTCCATCGATAGATGGGTGGGACTTTAAATGAGGTGCATATAGGATGCCCCTCCATCCCGGGTAATTGGTAAAAACAAAAAAGTTTGGGACTTTCAATGAGGCACACGACGGACCATGGAATGAAAATAAAAGCGTATTTAATGTCATAGTGATAATCATGGTACAGGATAATTAATGTATAAAAATTGGCATATATACACTGAAGAACATTTCATATATGTACAGATGTAAACTTAGGTAGGCCACTAGTGCCAGCTGCCAGCATAGGTTCCAAGTAAAGTGCAAGGTGCCGATCAAGATGTAAAATTGGATGAAATTGTCCATGTATAAAAAATTGTATGTAATCATGACTGCATCCAAGGTAAGCCCGACGCGTTTCGTGGTAAACACCACTCATCAGGGGCGAATGCGTCAACAATGTCTAAAACAAAAAAAACATGAGTACTGAATCTGAATTTATGAAGTATAACTATATTGTCATAAAGCAAGAAGGACTATACCATCCGACTCACCCACGTGGAACAAAAACGTGGAACCATGCAGTGTAGTGGGTCCCTAAGGCCATAAGGGAGGCCTGTCCAGGGAGCTGAGGTGGGAATCCGCGGCAGGCGCCGCATACGTCAAACACCCCTTTTTTTTTGGTAGGTGAACTAGTGAGTGTAATGATGAAGGGCTGCCCCATAGTCTTGAAGTCCGTATCTGTGAAGAAAGATAGGGAGGGGTGTATAGGAAGGGTGATGTTGGTAGGAGTAGTATTGTAGACCCATGGTGCCATGGGGAAAAGAGCATGAAAGTATAGAACGGAAAATGAGTGAAAGGTAAGGTAAAGTGAGACAAAAAACAGAGTGTGCATGGTGACCCATACACTAGCTCAGAGTGTCTAAGTGCCATAAGGCGAAATAAGAAGCTGTGGTGAGCAAACTAGGGGTCCATGATAATGTTACCTAATGTAGAGTCAATAGTGGAGTGCACATAAAAGATGACTAAACAGAAGAACGAAAATGTTATATAATGCAGCTCACCAGTCTTTAGATTTGGTGGTTACATTAGTGTTCATTTTTCAGGCTAAGTACATTTTCAGGAAGTAAAACAATACTTGGTGATCTTGCCAGAAATACGGTGAACTTGTCACTCCTTGTAAGCTGCCCAATCCAAATGTTCTCTTTCTTTTACAAACTACTAAACCCATCTCACATCCATGTAATAGAGATGAATAAGGGGATAAATTAATGAAGTCCAGCCTAGGTGGCAGCCATGGCTCCATTCATAGATACAGTGGAGTATGAACATGTCCACCCATAGCTACAGGTTTTGACAGATTTTACATGCTGTGATTATCACACAATATTCATATAAAAGAGAAGTATGGGAATTGTTTTTCTTTAAAGAATCATACTTACCTAGGTGGGTGCAGCATCGGTCTGATGCAGCACCTGACCCCCACCGGTTCTAAGGTTGAGAACCAAACAATCAAATGCTGCGATCACACGGTTCTCACAGCTCTGTGAGCTCTGTCCCCCCCGCGCTCATTGAAGCGATGGGCTGTGGAGGGAGCGGGAGCATCTGGCTCAGGCTCTAAGTAGCAAGTAAGCAAGTAAGTAACTAAGTAAGCAAGCCGTGCCGGTCCATGCATGTGGGTGGATCCCGACCATACAGTTGCGATCTTTCCCGAGCCTGAACCGGCTCTGTGACATCAGCTGACAGCGAGCTTTGAGGCTGATAAATGCATTTTTTTAATATTCACCTTAATTATCCAATTATGGTGGATTGCTTTTCAGAAGTCATTTGAAAGGTATGAGGAGGGAATATGTTGTCTCCTCACTGCCTGTTTTAAAGGGTAAGAATAAATTCACATTTAAGAAGTAGGAGTGAGAAGGCAGATTCTGAACATGTTACATGTTACACCCTAAATATGAGTGTAACATGTTCAGAAAGGTGGACTTATCCTTTAAGCCTAAAAAGGCTGAACCACTTTGCTGCAACCATGTGCAGTGCACAAAGTTGCAGAGCAGTCGTGGCGCAGCCCCTATACACTCAAATCGGTCATGTTCAGTGGTGGTACTATCTGCCAAATGTGATTTGCACTTTATTTTTTGCCACAGCTCGTGTACAGCCCTAAGCGACTGCATGCCCTTTTTTAGGTGGGTGGTTGGAGGCAGTAAAACCCAGCTACACCACCTGCTTTTACCACCCTCCCCATGGCTGCCAATGTGAATGAGCCCTTAGATCTCACTCTGCAGGTACACTATATTGTCAAAAGTATTGGGACACCTGCCTTTACATGCACAGGAACTTTAATGGCACCCCAGTCTTAGTCCATAGTGTTCAATATTGAGTTGGCCCACCCTTTGCAGCTATAACAGCTTCAACTCTTCTGGGAAGGCTGTTCACAAGGATTATGAGTGTGTCTATGGGAATGTTTGACCATTCTTCCAGAAGTGCATTTGTGAGGTCAGGCACTGCTGTTGGATGAGAAGGCCTGGCTTGCAGTCTCTGCTCTAATTCATCCCAAAGGTGCTCTATCAGGTTGAGGTCAGGACCTTGCTTTGTACACTGGTGCGCAGTCATGTTGGAACAGGGAGGGGCCATGCCCAAACTTTTCCCACAAAGTTGGGAGCATGAAATTGTCCAAAATGTCTTGGTATGCTGACTCCTTAAGAGTTCCCTTCACTGGAATTAAGGGAGCAAGCCCAACCCCTGAAAAACAACCCCACACCATAATCCCCCCTCCACCAAATGATTTGGACCAGTGCACAAAGCAAGGTAAATGCATGGATTAGCGAGTTTGGGGTGGATGAACTTGACTGGCCTGCACAGAGTCCTGACCTCAACCCGATAGAACACCTTTGGGATGAATTAGAGCAGAGACTGTGAGCCGGGCCGTCTCATTCACATCAGTGCCTGACCTCACAAATGCATTTCTGAAAGAATGGTCAAACATTTCCATAAACACACTCCTAAACCTTGTGGACAGCCTTCCCAGAAGAGTTGAAGCTGTTATAGCTGCAAAGGGTGGGTCAACTCAATATTGAACCCTACAGACTAAGACTGGGAGCTGTCTCCAGCGATGACATTGCATTGCTGAAAGGCTTCATTTGCAGGTAAGTTTCACATAGTGTGTTAGTATGCGATGCATACTAGCACATTATGAATTTACCTTGCAGGTAAGAAAAAAAACAAACAAACCGTGCTGTGGTTTATAACCGCTTTAACATGTCTAAATGTTCCCTATAACAGAGCAAATTTTCATTTTGAGTGTAGTTTCACTTTAACCGGTTCCCGACCGGTTCACATACATTTACTGCTGCAGAGTAGCGCTGTAGCGCGAATCGCCATCTTTAAAGAGCCGCGATTGCTTAGGACAGAAGAAAAACAGGGAACCGCTGATGTAAACACGGCGGTTCCCCACTCTGTCAGTGGGCATTTAAAAGATCTACCGATCACTGTCACTGCAATCTTTTATATCTCTTATGCCCCTGACAGCCCAGCCCCCTCACAGTTAGAACACGCCTAGGGAACACAGTTAACCCCTAGATCGCCCCCCCAGGTTAACCCCTTCACTGCAAATAACATTTATACAGTAATCAGTGGATATTTAAATTTCTGATCGCTGTATAAATGTCATTGGTCCGAAAAAAGTGTAAAAAATGTCCGACATGTCCGCCCCAATATCAAAGTCCCGATCGCCGCCATTACCAGTAAAAAATAAAAAAATTGTAAAAAAACACCAGAAATGAATTCTCGTGGTTTGTAAACACGGCAATTTTTGCGCAAACCAATCAATAGACGCCGGTTGCGATTTTTTACCAAAAATATGAGGAAGAATATATATTGCCCATAACTGATGAATAAATTTGTTTTTTATATTTTTTTTTGGATTTGTATTTTTAGCAAACAGTAAGAAATATTTTTTTTTGCAAAATTGTTGCTTTTTTTGTTTATAGTGGTGACACAGAGGTGATCAAATACCACCAAAAGAAAGCTCTACTTGTGGGAATAAAAGGACGCAAATTTTGTTTGGGTACAATGTTGCATGACCGCGCAGTTGTCAGTTAAAGCGACGCAGTGCCAAATCACAAAAAGCGATCTGGTCCTAACATGGGGAATCCTTCCGAGGCTGAAGTGGTTAAAGATTTAAAAGAATAACAAGCAAATGTACAGGGTATCATGGAAGGCACAGATGCCCATGGTGTCAGTGAGAAGAACATACGCACCAAGGAAAAATGCAATTCGTTTTCATTGTTCCTATTTGTTTTCAGTCACAAGTAAATTGAAGTCACAGGACAGTGACATTAAACTTCACATTACAAAAAGTTTATAAACTTTTACAAAGAACAAGGACCTGCGTCATCAGCACAAAGTTATTTATTACAGAGACATTCAAACAGAGAATGAAAAATAACACATTCTTCATATTACCATTGTACAATATAGACTTCTATTATGGGATTCACAAAGGATAGAACAGTTTCTTTAATCAATAAGACCCCAGACATCGGGAGCACCAATATTATTATTTATAATGGTATCATTATTATCATCATTATCAGTATTTTTCAGTTATTGACACATATTCCTTAGACATTCGTATTATTACAATAAGCTCAGGGCACTGTAGTTGAACTTTAGTAGATGATGTTTTTGCTAACAATGTCCTAGCATGGATACTCAAGCCATCAGCCAGCTCTAGCCATAATAAACAGAAGGGCATTGTCTGTTGGGAAAACTCATGTGTGGATATCACTATCTGCAGCCAAGGTCATAAATAACTACATTATTCTACATTCATTACAATATGTTGCAAAACACATTGGGAAAATATTGTCAGGTCTGAGCTTTTGACAAGGCAATAGAACGCCAGAGGAGGCTTGGCTAACCTTTTTTTTTTTTTTTGGCTACTAAGACCCCCAGGGCCGGCTCTACCACTAGGCGGAGTAGGCGGCCGCCTAGGGCGCACTGCAGCCCAGGGGCGCCTGGCCACTGTTGATCTGTCACTGGTTGCTCTGCATTGATTCATGTAAAAGCTGACACTGTCTGACTGAGATAATGAGATTGTATTATCACATGCCATTTGCAAATGTATATAGAAATAGTGGCTGATCTGCCAAATATCCCCCCCTCCGCCCCACCCCCCGTGAGGCTGTATTTGATGGGCACAGGTGAAGCTGTATTTGATGGGCACAGATAAGGCTGTATTGATTGGCGCTGGTGAAGCTGCATTTGATGGGCGCTGGTGAGGCTGCATTTGATTGGCGCTGATTAGGCTCCAATTCATTGGCACTGATCAAGCTGGGCAGAGGAAAGGGGGTGGAGTCAGGAGTGGAGCCAAGGGGGGGGCAAAATGAGGTTTCGCCTAGGGTGTCAAAAATCCTTGCACCAGCCCTGAAGACCCCATACACAGGTCAAACCTTAGGAGTTTCAATTTGTATGCAATCAGGCAGGCCCTTGCACTACATGGTTTTGGTAAATCTGAAGACAAAATTCTGCAGAAAATCTAATAGTGTGTATGGGGTCTAAGGGACTAGGACTTCTGGCAAGGCCATGGGGTCAGGATAACCATCCTGCTAGGCACACTTGAATAAAAATACGATTTTGTACAAGCTCTTCTTCTTGTGTAATGTGATTATTTTACTTCACTGGAACTTCACTCTCTCAATCAACATTGATTATTTTTAATCCTTATTCTGCTAGCATTAGTAAATAAATAGGAAAGTATATCATATTTACTTGTTGTATATTTTTTTCACATTTCTTTAGTCACTTCCTGGTTTCTATGCCTAGGCAAATGATGTCATACATTCCAGGAGTCTTCAGGAAGGGAGGGGCAGTTTTCTCAGCAAGGCATGCCCTCTAGCCTGCATGCCTGAGTTAAGGGAAGAGTAATTCCAGGAAGTAAATGCGACATGAATCATCTGCCCTTACTCAAGATGGCCACGGCCAGAATTGCTAGGGGGTGTTTTTCAAAGATATTTCTCAGCAAAATAAGCATGAAGACACGGATGGATGAGGGAATTTGCTTTGAATATCAAAAATGAATTAAATAGTGTTTTTGGTTTGTAGTGCTCAGATGCAGTGTAGTTCTACTTTAAAGTCTCAAGGTTTTTCACCTTAATGCATTCTATGCATTAAGTTGAAAAACCTCCTGTAATGCAGCAGCCCTCCAGAGACCCCCTAATACTTACCTGAGCCCGATCTTTCTTGCACCAGGGACAAGACACCCACTCCAGCCGGTGTCTCTGGTCCTGATTGGATAGACTGATAGCAGCACAGCCATTGGCTCCCGCTGCTGTCAATCAAATCCAATGACGCGAGAGCCATGGTCGGGGACGCAGCAGCAGGACTCGGGAGCGCTCCTGCACGGGTGCCCAGAGTTACCGCTTCTCCGACGAGTCACTTGATGCGGGGAGGAGCCAGGAGCGCCGCTGAGGGTCCCCAGAAGAGGAGGATCAGAGCCACTCTGTGCAAAACCCTTGCACAGAAGAGGTAAGTATAACATGTTTGTTATTTTTAAAAAAAGTGAACCTTTCAACCACTTTAAAATAAACACTAAAAGAGTTAAAGTGTTACTAAACCAACAACAGTAAAGCCAGTCTGTATATGTAGTAAAGCATGCTTGTTATACTCACTGTGGAACCTAAGGGGTTAATCCTCTGCTTTGTGTAAGAGGCTGTTTGATCCTGTCTTCTCTGATCCTTCCACAGTCCTCAATCCATCTGCTGATAGAACAGAGACTTGGGGACAAGCTACACACGCTCAGTTTGGTGTGTATTGCTAGAGAGTTTATATTCTTGGGAGAGTGCATGTGATCAGCACAGGGCCAAGTAGTGCTGTCTAGACTAGCCTTTCTCAATCTTTTCAACACTGAGGAATCCTTGAAATAATTCTTTGGTCTCGGGGAACCCTGCTAAAAATTAAAAAGCTACCACTCATGATACATTTGTGTGATGGTCAATGGGAAGAATGCTCCTTACACTTGTGGTCATTAGGAAGAATTACCCCCTTACAGATAGCTATAAAAGATCAATGGTATCATTGGGAATTTATCTGAGAGGTAGAAATTGACCATTGCTCAAGGAACCCCTAGCAACCTCTGGAGGAACCCTGGTTGAGAAACCCTGGCCCAGACAGAGGGTCAGGAATCCTGCAGCCTCATAGGACAATTAGGGGAGAATGAAAACTCCTGATAGACTGACACTGATAGAAGTCACAAGACGGTTCTAACTGCTGATGAGAAAAGGTATTTAGCAGTTTATATTTACTAAAACTTTTGCATTTCCATGTTCTGTGTACTGTGGAAGACCTGATATAGCAAATGCAGGCTCCTGGGTTTTGGCTAACACTTATACATACTGATCTGACTAAACTCCGTATTAACAATTTTTTAAAGCAAATATAAAGGCCAAACTTTTCTTTTTTTCTTTTTAGATGCAATTGGAAATGTCAGGTTTCATCGGTGCCCCATTGGGGATACTTTATTTCCTGAGAAGAAGTATCTCCAAAGGAAGAAAATTCACTCCTACGCAGTTGTCCCCATTGACAGATTTTATGAATTTTATTAATTTTTCCTTGCTTGTAGTACCGGTGATTTTGGTAGCCAGAACAAATAGAAAGGGTAAATTTCCCTAACGGAGACACAGACAGCAATAGAAAATGTAGAGAGGTTCTAAGCCCTACACATTCAAAACTATTATACAAAACTAAGAAAAATTTTAATTCTGTCAAAATGATTATAGTGCTTCACTTGAGTTGTGGTTAATAACAATTCTTGGAGCAGAGGTCTTTATTTAAACCTTACCTGGTTGCACCTGTTCATATAACTATAGTTTTACAACAGTTATTTACAGTTTACAATAGTTATTGTTCTATCATGGCAGCAGGGCTGGTGCAAGGATTTTTGACACCCTAGGCGAAACCTCATTTTGCCGCCCCCTTGGCTTCACCCCTGACTCCACCCCCTTTTCCCTGCCCAGCCTGATCAGCGCCAATGATTTGCAGCCTGATCAGCGCCAATGAAATGCAGCCTCACCAGCGCCCATCAAATACAGCTTCACCAGCACCAATCAATACAGCCTCACCTGTGCCCATCAAATACAGCTTCACCAGCGCCAATCAATACAGCCTCACCTGTGCCCATCAAATACAGCTTCACCAGCGCCAATCAATACAGTCTCATCTGTGCCCATCATATACCACTACACCAGCGCCAATCAATACAGCCTCACCTGTGCCCATCAAATACGGCTTCACCTGTGCCCATCAAATACAGCCTCACGGGGGGGTGGGGGTGGGGGCGGAGGGGGGTATTTGGCAGATCAGTAACTATTTCTATATACATTTGCAAATGGCATGTGATAATATAATCTCATTATCTCAGTCAGACAGTGTCAGTTTTTACATGAATCAATGCAGAGCAGCCAGGGACAGATCAACAGTGGCCAGGCGCCCCTAGGCGGCAGTGCGCCCTAGGCAGCCGCCTACTCCACCTGTTGGTAGAGCCGGCCCTGCATGGCAGTAAGCACTAGAGAGATCAAGTCTGTGATCTTCATTGTTTGTTGCCCATGTATGATCATTTAGGAGACGTTCTAAAAAAATGAATGATTAATGCATGTTTTGTAATATATAAACATATAATATACAGTCCTGTCCTGGGGGGGTTGCCAATTCTGTTCACCACCTCACCATTGCAGCATTCCAGCCTGTCCATAGTTGGCTTGCCTTGGAATTAGAAGAGCCGTATTGTGCGCTGTAACCTCTAACAACCAGTCAGTGAGCGGTAATAATATGCTGTAGCCTTTGACAACCAATTGCAGTAGCTGCCTGATTCTCTGCAGTAAACTGATTTTGAGCCCAGCTGCTATTTATTGTATGTCTCAGAGCACCAGCGTGATCTTTAACTCAGGGCAAAAGGGATTTGTTTTGTAGGATGTTGGGGTGGAGAGCGAAATTGCATGGAGGGGGGCCCAAAAGAATGTTTGCCCAGGGTCCAGTTAATATTAAAGACGGCCCTGACAGTATAGTATGCACTCAATACTTTATCAGGGCTCCTTTTGCATGAATTACTGCATCAATGCGGCATTGCATGGAGGCGATCAGTGATGATTTGGGGAGCCATGTCATTTGCTGGTGTTCTGCCATTAAAAAAATATTTTATATAAGTTATTTTGCTACAGTAAATATATTTTAAAACCAGACTAATTGAATAACAATTGCACACTACAGTTGCATTTCATCTGTGCATTAAGTTTTTTTTTTTGAATTTGCAGATAAACTCCCCTTCATATTTGCATATTGGAAGGCCAAGTGGACAATTCTATGTCCTGACTCCTGAGATATCAGACCCAAAGCTCAGGGCTTGCACCCCAGGTCTCAAGTCTTCAGCTAATACCTTCTAAGAAAGAGGTCTTGGGTATCATAGCTGCAAAGGCAAAAACTGTAACAAATGCACAGACAACCTTGTGTGCCCAACCTAAAGTGTTTTAATTTGTTTTAAAGGGTTCCTGCCTGGAACTATAAGCCAAAAAAGGAAAATAGACTTTTCTATCTATCTAAAGATAAGCACTGCTTAAGGTCTTAGTGGAGAGGAAGGAAACCTGAAAAAGGGTTAGAGAATATGAAATGTCACAGTGGCTTGATGGTAAACAATGCTGTCGTGCAGCCAAGGCCACAGATCGAAATCATGGGGTCTCATACAGCTTACCTAATGGGGCCCCCTTCAGCCCCACCCTCAGCCCCACCCCTAGGTCTGCCCCAGACCTTGAAACAAAGTGTTGGTTGTACTGGTTTATCAGCGGCCCTGTCCCGCCCCCTGCCTTAAGACCCAGTGAAAGGGCTGAGATGGGTGGGAAGGGGTTAAAGATGTCAAGAGGTGCCCATGTCTTACTTTGTAAAATTACAATCCGTTTATTTATATGAATTATATTAAAGCATGCAGGAAAGTCAGTATAATTGGCAGAAGATGCAGAAATGTAGGCTCACAAAATATATCTATCTAGTTCAACCAATAAAAACCATACAATCCCATATACACAATCCTATACCCACAGTTGATCCAGAGGAAGTCAAAAACTCCAACAAAGCATGATTCCTATTTGCATAGCTCTTTACGTTTGGAAAATTGCTACTGCCATCAGGACCTTATCACACAGGTGTTTTGCTACATGACAGGGTCACTTAAAGACATTCAGTGATGACAGAAATATGTAATCAGCCATTGCTGACCATTGCTTTTGAAAATGCTAGTTGCTTTATTGGAATGCTGATGCATTGGCTTCAATACATTCCGATTTATAAACCAACAGCAAAACAAATTAAAGTGTATCTTATATTACCACCAAGGTTGTCAAAAACAAAAAAAAACCAAACCTGTGGGGAAAAAAGTAGATTAAATTTCTTGCAAAATTTACTAAACCCGCAGCTTATATGCATGCGCTCCAGCCATGATGAAGTCCAGCTCCTTCTGCTCCTTGTCAGCTGCCTGCCGCCGCTGCCTCACATAAACCTCTCGTTCTCGGCTACTGAGTGCGGAGCTGAGAAAGATCACTCCGCCAGGGAAGGTAACGGGCAGCCGCAGTGGCAGGCCTCCAGGACTTGAGCAGAGTAGCCAGCAACATGCGGGGATGGAGCGGGCGTGGAAAATTGGAAAGAAAGTCCCTCGACTGCTCCACCATCCATAGCATTATCAAAAAAGGGCCCTAGCAATAGTAGTAATACACCGCCCTAAGCTAGTAGAAGCAGCCAGTGGGAATGTCATTTTTTTCCCACTAAACTGTCTATGGAGCTGCCTGGGCCCCCCTTTTGAGCTGATGACGCTGGCCCGATACAACAGAGCCGGTTGTACTGGCTTATTAGCGGCCCTGCTTGCAGCACTGGGGTCCTCATTTAAAACCCCAGCCAGACCACTATCTGCATGGTTTTCCTGCACATGCATGGTTTCCCCCCCACACTTCATAGACATGCTGATAAGTAAACTGGCCCTTGTATGTGTAAGATAGGAACCAGGGACTAAGGTAAATTTACAGTATGTAAAGTGCTATATAAATACCTGTAATAAATAAATTATAGAGAGAATACTAATAGACACGGGCACTGTTTACTGCGGTGCTCCACTTTTCACTCCATGAGACTATTAGAACCTGGCAATGAGTTTCGTGAGCCCAGTCCTTGGCAGCAAAATTGGGACCATAGTCATGGAGTTGTACAGTAGCTTCCACAATTCTGTAGAAACATCCTCAATTCATAGTACGTTGGTGCAAACTGACCCCTGGAGAGACTCTTCTACAATGGGGGATATACCAGGTACCACTTCTTCTATTTTTGTTGGATAGGATTAGGTCTTCTTCTGCTGTAGCAAGATGTAGAGGAAATTCTCTTGGCTTGTTCTACAGCTTTGTTTTATTTTCTTCCCCTTTTCAATCCATTGTAGCATACAGAAAAACAAACAGAACTGTTGGGAAAAATAGATAATAAATTAGAAATGAGCTAAAAACATGGATGTACAACAAAGTGTAGATTGCCCAGGAGAATCTACTGAGAATTGAAGGAGTCCATAAACATGGGGATCATTGTCTGATCTGGATGAGTGTCATCATTAGGCCACCTTGACAAGTTGATGCCTTCTACCCGAATTAATGCAGATTCAGGATTTAGAATTCATTATAAACCCTGGAAAAACTTCAGAATTAATTTCCCTTCTGGGTGATGGGCAAGGTCTTGTGGCTACCATAGATGTTTATAGGTCTCTTCTGCTGTTCTGGTAGTTGTAAACTGCTTATTTAGTCACAAATACTTAAAAAAGTCTTAAATTGTACAGTATTTATAGCCAACACTTTCAATTTTAGTTTTTAGAGTTTTTAGAGTAGGGAAGCGTTGCCTTAAAGCAGAGTTCCGCCCACCCCTCTCCAAAAATAAAAATCAGCAGGACACTTACCTGTCCTGGAGTCCATCGGCTGTCGTGTGCTGCCGCCACCATTGCCGGTAAGGGAACCCTTGCGGCTTCACAGTCGGGTCCCTACTGCGCATGCACAAAGCGAGCTGTACTCTCTTACTGGCCCAGCGGCAGGGGAAAGAGGAGGGAGGAGGAGAAGACCAGATTTCTGACTTACCTGGCCGCGGCGAGGTCCGACAGAAGTGGTGACAGGGTACCTGCTCCCCCCTCCCCCTGAAAGGTGCCAAATGTGGCACTGGAGGGGGGAGGAATCAGATAAGCGGAAGTTCCACTTTTGGTTGGAACTCCGTGGCTCTAAATTTAAAACATTTTTTTTTTTACTTTAAAGCATTCCCTACAATAACCACCCCCGACCACTCATAGTATATATACTGCGAGCAGGTGGCAGGTGCAGGCACAATCACATACCTGTGCGTTAGGGTTTTCTTCCGGGTTTGGGGCATGCCTGCCTATCCCCCCTGCCCACCCGTGCTGTGATTGGACACAGCATGAGTTTGGCCACAGATTTCAGCCAATCATTTTGTCCAATCACACACACAGTTCTGTGTTTAGAAACACACAGAAACCTGCGTGCATAGGAACAAAGATCTGGCTGTTTTTTCTTCTCCCTGACAAGCAGCAAAGTAAAAGCAGCAAACATTACATACATTACAAGTGTTAGGCACACACTTAACTCTTTGATTGCCCCTAGATGTTAACCCCTTCCCAACCACTGTCATTAGTACAGTGTCAGTGTGCAGTATTATCACCGATCACTGTACTAGGGACCTCAGTTAGTGACTCTCCCAGATAGTGTCTGTTAGCGCCAGATTGCCCACCACCCTATCACCGCCATTACAGTATAGTGCCTATAGGTGCATAAATTCCAGTATATATCATATATCATATTTTGTAGACGCTATAACTTTTGCACAAACCAATTTATATACACTTATTGGGATTTTTTTTTCTTACCGAAGATGTGTAGCATTCTGGACAATACCCCACCCTCGCGAGAGGGAAATAGCAGTAGTAGTAGAAGGTTGTAGATGTAGATGCTAGAGTTTACAGGACCAGCTGATCCACCCCTGTGAGGGCAAGTTGTGTGTGAATGTACATGTATATGTATATGCTTTATTCTTAAAATCAATAAAAAAAATAAAAAAAAAAAGATGTGTAGCATAATCCATTTTGGCCTCAATTTATGAAGAAACTAGTTTTGTTTTATATTTTTTTGGATATGTTTTATAGCAGAAATTAGAAAATATTTTTCAAAATTTATATTTCAGTTTATATAATTAAATGAAAAAAAAACCCAGTGATTAAATACCACCAAACAAAAGCTCTATTTGTGTGAAAATAAAACAATATAAAAATGTAATTTATGTACAGTCTTGCGTAACCACATAATTGCCAGTTAAAGTAGTGCAGTCCTGAATAGCAAAAAAATGCCCTGGTCATGAAGGGGGTAAAACGGGAGGTCAAGTGGTTAAGGTAAAAAGTGTTTCACCACTTGTTTTGGTTTCCCCCCCAAAACACTTACCTGTCTCTTCTCACAATTCAGTGATGTCCCAGCTGCAGTTCTACTGTCTTCACTTCCTGTTCGTGTTGGAGACACTGAGAGCAGCAGGTGTCATAGGCTGCTGTCAGTCAAATCCTGTGAGTAGGGAGCAAGGGCATACCGGAGATGCACTGTGTGTCTATGGATGCACACAGCCCGGATCGAGAGTGCACCCGCATGGCTTGTTGAGGGGGCACCCGGAGGAAAAGAGGAGTGGACAGCGCTGGTGGGGGACCCCAGAAGAAGAGGTGAGAGGCTACTCTGTGCAATACTGTTGCACAAAGCAGGTCACTATACCCTGTTTTTGTTAAGTAAAAAACAGCAAAAATTGGCGTTACAATCACTTTACCTTCCTATACCATAGATCAGTGTTCCCCAACCCTGTCCTCAAGGCCCACCAACAGGTCATGTTTTCAGGATTTCCATTATTTTGCACAGGTGATTTGATCAGTTTCACTGCCTTAGTAATTACCACAGCTGATTCATCTGAGGGAAATCCTGAAAACATGACCTGTTGATTGGCCTTGAGGACTGGGTTGGGGAACACTGCCATAGATACAACAGAAAGTGAGAGGAAATCTCTACAAAGTGAGAGGAAATTTGGGACCTGTCAGTTTCCAACGGGTGACATAAAGCAAAAGGCGATCAGTGTTAATTTTGACATCAAATTTTAATTTATTTTAGTTATAGTCTTTGGACTAAAATGCCATTTTAGTTTTAGTCCTATTTTAGTCATCTGAATTATTTTAGTTTCTTGAGTATATTTTAGTTGTCTAAAATCGAATGGGTTTAGTTAATTGTTAATGCATTATTTACGCATTTATTTAGAATTTCCAAACTCATTATATACTCTCTCTTGGAGTACAAATCTAATAACATGTTATTATTTATGGTATTAAGGTTTGAACATGCACTACAGACACAGATTTAGAGTCCTTTCACACTGGGACGGTTTTCAGGCACTGTAGC
>BLSH010361762.1:664300-676208 GCA_018402905.1 Glandirana rugosa
ATCTTCGTATTACCCGATGATACGTAGCGTATCATCGGGTAATACACAGTGAATGGACGTTTGTTTCGGACACTGAAGGTCGCTACAGGGGACACGTCCGTCACAGGTAGAAGTCGGGGAGAAGAAAGGCCCTGGCGCTGAGGCCGGTCAGTGAGGGTGCGTACGTGCACCCTCGGTAGTCAGTGCCGTGCTAGTGTCACTTCTTTCCCGTGCCTCCGGTAAAGAAGTGACGCGTACACTGCTTTACTGCGGCCGTTACGATGATGAGACATATAGAGGACTTGGCACGTCCAAACCCCCTATACGTCCCGTGGATGTATATTCGGCACCTCATGGCAAAGAACTATAATAAGGCTTATATGTAGGTGCCCTGCATATCCCCCAAACCTGCACGGTTCAGGAGATATACAGAGTAGTAGCATTGCCGGCGTCATTTCGTCACATGCGCAGTGAAGAAATGGCCTCCGTGCCCTTTCTTCACTGTGATCGTGCCGTGACTGATGGCTCCCACGTGCATGCGTGGGAGTGACTGGCCGGAGTCGCGGTCCCGGAAAGAAGAGGGGCTGAAGATGGACACTGCCTGCACAGGGGACATCGCTGGAAGTCACAGGCTTTGTTTGCAGGTAAGTGACACATAATGGGCTACTATGCGATGCATAGTAGCCCATTATGCTTCTACTTTACAGGGGAATATAGAGGAAGTTTACTTCCTCTTTAAAGTGTATGTCCAGCTAAAACTGGAGAGTGCAAAATCTGGTGCAGCTGTGCATGGAAGCCAATCAGCTTCTAACTTCAGCTTGTTCAATACGCCCTGGTTCACACATATGCATTTTTAGTGCATTTTCAGTTTTGCAGAAACACGTTATTGTCCATTTAACATAGTTTCCTGTGGGTCACTTTCACATCTGTGCATTTTATGGAAAGGGCCAGGGACTTTGACTTCAATGGATCAAAAACGTGTATTGAAAAATGCAAACTGCAATCTGCATAGGTGTGAAACAGGCCTAAGTCCCTGGCCCTTTCCATAAAATGCACAGATGTGAAAGTGACCCACAGGAAACTATGTTAAATGGACTATAGCGTGTTTCACACCTATGCAGATTGCAGTTTGCATTTTTCAATACACGTTTTTGATCCATTGAAGTCAAAGTCCCTGGGCCTTTCCATAAAATGCACAGATGTGAATGTGACCCATAGGAAACCATGTTAAATGGACTGCAGTGTCTTTCTGCAAAACTGAAAATGCACTAAAAAATGCCTAGGTGTGAACCAGGTCTTAGGCTACTTTCACACTGAGGCAATTTACAGACGCTATTTAGCTAAAAATAGTGTCTGTAAAGAGCCTCAAAAGTCCCCCCAAATCCACCCCAATGTGAAAGCCCTGAGTGCTTACACACTGGGTCGGTGCGCTAGCAGGACGTTACAAAAAGTCCTGCAAGCAGCATCTTTGGGGCGGTGAGGGGAGCGGTAATATACTGCTCCTCTACCGCCCCTGCCATTGAAATGAATGGCAAGCGTTTCCAAAGCGGCTGTACACCGCCTTGGTAGCGATGAGCGCCGGCACTTTTAACCCCTTGTGGGGGGGTTTAAAAGCGCGGCGCTCCGCCCGCATAGCAGAGCCCTATCGCTGGTGAAACTCTGCTAAAACTAGCGGGGTTTTACCACGACCGCGGCTACTGCCTCAGTGTGAAAGTAGCCTTAATCTTTAAAAAAAACAAAAACTGGAAGCTGAGTGGGTTTTATGCAGAGCTGCACCAGATTTTGCACTCTCCAGTCTTGGTAAATCAACCCCTGAGGTTCAGCAGTATCGAGATGATTTGGTCATAAATTTGATTGTATTCCATTGATCTGCTTATGAGGCTGCTGCTGGAAACAGATACTATGAACATCTCACAACTGTATCTTCTAACTATTGATTGAGTTCCACTTTCCCATGTTTGGCATATTGATTGTGTTGTCAACTTTCACTCGATTGTTCCTTTCGGAAGAGATCAATGAGAAAAGATATCCACCATTTATCAAAGGGTATATGGCTGCCATAACTGAGGCACAGATAGCAGATAAAACCCATCAGATGTTCTAAACCAGGGGTCTCAAACTGGCGGCCCTCCAGCTGTTGTGAAACTACAAGTCCCATCATGCCTCTGCCTTTGGGAGTCAGGCTTGTAACTGTCAGCCTTGCAATGCCTTTTTGGACTTGTAATTTCACAACAGCTGGAGGGCCGCCAGTTTGAGACCCCTGTTCTAAACATTCCCTACTCTATCCAAAGCTAGAAAGAAAGCTTTTGAATTTAAAGTAAAAAATATACAGTACATGAATGTTTTGTGATCTCTTCAGGTGGTAGTTAGAGCAGAGCTGTAGTGTAGAATGTGGATGTCAGTGCAAGGGTGGTGCACATTATTATACTGAGTACTCATCAGCCCAAGGGAGACTAGGTTTTGGCTGCTAGATTTGAAGTTCAGTTTTCTATCCATTTGGAAGTAGAGTGCACCATGACATCATAATTAGGGGTACAGCTGGTAATCAACCCTGAAATGTGGTTGTACATTTGGAGAATAGGGTTTAGGAGCCAATCCCAGAGGGGTAAATTGACAATATATCGACTTGTGTACAACCAGCTAGCCCATACATAGATCAAAATTCAGCCAGTCCCTGCTGAACCGGCCGAATTTCAGTCCATATATAGCTAGCTTTAGATGCTGCTGCTCAAAGACACAAGAGAAAAGAAGTGAAAGCGCCTGTAAAAGCAGACTTTTATCACATTTATTGTTAAAAGGCAGGTTTGCCAAATGGCCACTTACAAAGATATATATATATGTAAATAAGAGGCACATCTTATGGTATGGAAGTCTGAAGACGCAGAGCAGGATGGACACTGGGGGTGGGGGGTGCTAGGGACCACTAACACTTTGTAAGTAGAAGGGGGAAGCTGGCTGGAGAGCTCCAAGATGGCATTGAACCGCATGCATGGCCCGCAGCGTCGCAAGGTGACGTCACCGGAAAGGAGACCTAGCTGCCCAAAGACACAAATTTAGCCTTCTGTAATGACTGAGTGCCATCAGTCTCAGTAATGGCAGCAGGATATGGCAACTGTCAGTGGAGATTGTCATCAGTTCATGAGCTGTTACCTGTCTAGGGTGGTCTTATATTGTGAAAAAGTTGTATTAGGTCTGATAGCGAGCAGATATGATTGATATGTTTTGGAGAGAGGTGACAGTAGTCCAGGGGAATTTTAGGCTCATTTGACATTCAGGTGTGCAGGAGGTTTAATTCAAAGGAAATATTTCCTAAGGCTGGATTCACACCTATGCATTTTTAGTGCTTTTTGCGTTTTGCAGATTTGCAGTACAGTCCATTTAACATGGTTTCCTATGGAGCTCGTCCTGCAGTGCAAATCTGCAAAATGCAAAAAGCACTAAAAATGCATAGTTGTGAATCCAGAAAATTGGAAGCTGCCAATGCTGACTTCTTGTTCTTCATGCTGGTTGCCTGGCTTTTAGTCTGACTATTTCAATGTTTTGAGTCACTGACGTGGAACAAGTATGCAGACAAGGATTTCTGACTATACCCTGATTTTCCATTTTTTATGTCAGGTATTTTTGTATAGTGCCAACAATTTACACAGCACTTTACACACACACATAAACATATATATATATATATACTGTATTTATATATATTGTACATTCACATCAGTCCTTGCCCTCGAGGAGCTTACAAACTAAGGTGCTAACAAGCATTCATACATACACTAGGGTCAATTTAGACTGCAGCCAATTCATTTATCAGCATGTCTTTGGAACCTGGGAGGAAAGCCATGCAGGCAGGGGTAGAACATGCAAACTCCAGGCAGGTAGGGCCATGGTTGGGATGGGAACCAACAACCCTATTGTTGTCAAGTGACAGTACAAACCACTTATCTACTGTGATGCCTGTCTATACATGCCAGTAAGCATTTATATTAGCATTTGTCTCTCAGGAAAGGCTTACTTTTTTGTAGTACAGATGAGTGAAGTCAAAAGGGCAATTTTAGGTTTTGCCTATCTAGTGAAGCTGGGCATTTCATTTTGGGATTTTGGATGTTAAACTACATGTGGGGGTATCATGTATCGGTAAGAAGCCAACATCTATAATGTAAGGGATAAGAAATGAAGACTTTACAGACTGTGATTTCTTAAGCCTTGTACACACCACTATTTTTTTCCATTCAACCCAGCGGGTTGAATGAAAAATACTGACAGCTCAGGTCAGAGCCGATGTACTAACAATCCAATGTTAGTACAGCGATCTCCCCTTCTGTGCAATTGTGTTCTGACAGGGGGACGCAAGAACACTCCTGAGAGCACCGATCCGGAGCCATTCGGCAGACCTTTTTCGGTCATGCCCCTGCAGTACACATGGGCCGAATATTGATCAGGCCGATGCCGCCCAACATTCGGCCCGTGAGTACTAGGCTTTAGATAGTTAACTCCATTTGAAGATTTCACCTAGTCCTGTGTTGAGTCAAACCTAAACAGACGCCCTGTGTGCATGAGGCCTAAGGTGAGAGAACCACACTGGATGAATGTAGGCACTCAGGATTTCATCAAGGATCTAATTTGCTCTCCCTGTGACCATATCACCTACATGTGTCATGTACAACATACAGTATGATCAGGATCAACATATGATTCTCACAAGGAAAAAAACACATTTTAGACAAATTAAGCACTAGTATTGATATTTGTGGTGGTGCTTGTGTTATGAAATCAGCAATAATAGAAATCAGTATTGAAAGAAATTGGGAGTATTTGATCATTTGTAACCTACATGATGTTGGAAAGCTTCTTTACAAACTCTGCAAACGGCATAAAATATAATTTGAGGGGAGAGCAGCTTGACTTGGACTTTGAACTCATGGCCTTAGTGGTTGCTAAAGAACAGGAATTTGAATAGATCGGTTTTAAATAACTGCCATGGATAGCCAGCTTTACGGGTGTGGCTGGCTTGTGTTTAATGTCAGATGCAGCATGCTTTCAGGGGCCATCAGATTCCATTTGAACATGTGACATGTTTCTGAGACCATTATGAGTTCCTTCACATGTGCTTCTGACATCCTTCTGGCCTGCAATTAATGTGAAACTAAGCTATCGATTTAACTGTTTTCCATAACAGTTCCATTCATGGAATGCCATTATTGCTGTCACAGTTGCATGTGCCCTCAACTGAACTGTCAAACCATCAAATAACTGCTGTCATAACTGAACATATGTGCAGCAAAATGGCAATTGCAAATCAATTAGAGGCTAAGATGGCAGCTTCCTAGGCTGTAAAGGTTTGGAGGGTTAAGTTCAGCTTTTTGATGCAGTGTCCTCACCGACCAATGACATCTTTGGGCAGTCTTCTTCTTCCGGAATCTGATCTTCCACCATTTTGATTGGTCAGACTGAGGTGACGTCACTCCCAGATGTATGTGAGGGTTAATTCATATCGTCAGGTGCCAAAATTGTACACAGCACAGCAGTTGTGCGCAGCTCAGTATGCACTGCAAGCAGGCAGGTAAGAACAGCTTAATGCAGAATAGACATAGTGTGGTTTGGTTTACTAAAGGCCAATAAACTGTCCACTTTACAGGTGAAGTTGCAACCAGCATGACCGAGAAAACTCTGCTGATCAGCATCCGATCAGTGCTCTCAGCCACTGGCTGACAGAATACAATAGCTCAGCAGGGGAGATCGCTGTACTAACATCACATAGTTAGTACAGTGGCTTCACCTGAGCTCTTTTTTTTTTTCTTTAAGCCCACTGGGTTGACTGGAAAAAAACTAATAGTGTGTACCAGGCTTTAGGCTGACCATACATACATTCAATCATGTAGTGAAAGGGTCTTCCTAATTGCATACAAATTGAAAGTGTTTACGTTTGACCTCATATTATATGGTTTTGGTAATTTTAAAGGAAAATTGTACAAGGAAATTGTATAATGCATGGCAATCGTTAGTATAAACTTTAAGGTGTTAATAAACATGAGACAATTTCAGTGTGATCAAAAGATGACTGTTTTTGTTTTACATGCAGATAGTGGTAGACATTTTGCTCAGGGAAGATGCAATTGGCAGAGTTGACTTTATTTAGACATAACATATTGTTGCTACCCGATAAGAAAAGTCACGGGGTGTTTGGCTGCTCTCCTGCCCTTTCCACCGTAGACACCAACATGCATGTTTGGTAAATACAAGCAGAATTATTTATATAAGACAATTGCCATGTCATCTGTGATCAGCTTTAATACTACATCAGGCATCCCCTTGGTTAATGATTATCATTATTATGTTTTTGTAAATGTAAGTATACATTTCAGGAAAATATATAATATAAGATGTGCAGAAATGAGGTGCCCACATATAACGGAATGATCTGAAATGGTAGTGCAAAATAAACTGCTAATAATACGTAATGGAAGGAAATTAAAACTAGATCACAGATCACAGCATATATTTGTTTTGGGTTTTTTTGCAATTGACTAAATCGTATATGGACTAAGCTATATAAAATGTGTGTTATCAGGGTAGTTGCGACATATGTCTGGGAGGATTAAAAGATGGACTCAAAGTTACTGAACAGAGAGCAATAGCACTGACCCCAGAGTCTCTGTGATGATATGGACATGGCTAATTGGGGTGGTCTGACACACCCCAGACACTGGTGTAATAAATAGCTTTGTGAGGCTTACAGATAGCAAAGTGTGTATTACAAGGGAGTCCTGATGGTGCCTATAAAGGTGGTGACATGGGAAAGGCAGAATGGAATCCTTCCCTTGTGGTACATGTCACCTTATCAATTTTTATCTACAGTGTTGTATTACACTTACACATTATTTATCCCAAATGTAGAATTAAATTTCTATATATATATATCATACTGTATATACAGTATACACAGAAAAGAAAATATCATTTACCTCTTAGTTGGGGTTAATCGCAACTTTTGTGATTACTCTTTATTCTGATTTTACATTGTTCATATTAGGGGCGATTTAAAGGGACACAATTAACAGTCACAGAGCCCATGTATAAACGTAAACAGGCATCACTTAGGTTAATACATTATATTGTTTAATAAAAGAAAAAAAATTGTTTTAACACAGAAAAAAACCCAGCAATAATAAAAAAGGATAGGTATGTGTTTAAAAATGGTAAAACTCATGGGTTTTATTATAATAAAGTTCCCTAATAAGTTGGTAGATAAAAATCCATAAAGACCTATAAGAGCTGGAAAGCATTCATGAAATAACCAATTTCAGACACAAGGGGGTGATTAGCAGATCAATAAACAATAACAATCTGATTGATCAAATATCTGTTCAGCAATGTTCTGCAATAGGGAAAGTTTTCCAACCTGAAGCCCTGTTGATTGCTCACCATACAGCATGCAGACAGATAGCAGGGTTAGCGATCTCCTTTAGAGATGAGATCTATGTAGATATCATTGATGGGCTCAGCTTTTGCCACCTCAGGTCTATGATAGTTAGGGTTGAGAACATGTTCTGTTTCTATTCCTTGATCTCATGGATCCATGGAGTTTTGTTTTTTGCACCCTCTGGTTAGACACAATAATATCTACCCCTCTCTGCCAATCCCTCCATTGGCTGCCACACGCACAACAAATTAAATTCAAAATACTAACAATCAGCTACAAAGCCATCCACAACTCTGCTCCCAGCTACATCACCAACCTAGACTCAAAATACCAACCTAATCGTCTTCTTCGTTCCTCCCAAGACCTGCTCTCTAGTTCCCTCATCACCTCCTCTCATACTCACCTCCAAGACTTCTCCCAAGCCTCTCCCATCCTCTGGAACTCCCTACCCCAATCGGTCAGAATGTCCCCAAATCTATCCACCTTCAAGCGATCCCTGAAAACTTTTCTCTTCGGGGAAGCCTACCCTGCCACCACCTAACTACACTTCTTATTTTCTCAATCAGCTCATCCCCCGCAGTTATTGCCCTTTCGTATCATTTAACCCTCCCTCTTAGATTGTAAGCTCTAACGAGCAGGGCCCTCTGATTCCTCCTGTATTGAATTGTATTGTAATTGTACTGTCTTCCCTAATATTGTAAAGCGCTGCACAAACTGTCAGCGCTATATAAATCCTGTATAATAATAATAATATTGACTGAGTAATTTTTAAGATCCTAACAAAGACGCTGGTATTAGATCATGAGTACCAAATGCCAAAAAGCTCCTTTAGTGATTTCAATCCTCTTAAAGCGGTTGTCTATCCATCGATTTGATAGTGTCAAAAAAGAGTTAATATTCCTGGCATGCCAGAAATTCTAGCTGTCTCCTTGATTGTGCTCTCAACCAAACTAGCAAACCATCCAATGGGTGGTGTCATAATGGATCACATGTTCAGCATCATGGCAGTTGCAGATTAAACAGAGGCTAGGACGTCCGCTTCCTTCGCTGAAAACGATAGGAGAGTATACAACCACTTTAAGGAGATGATACAACATTACCAGGCATGATATCCCAATGGAAAGATCTTTTTTTTTTACTCATTGTCACAAACCAGCATTAGAAACATGCACTCACACTGTATGGGCAAAACTTGGACACCTCTCCAAATGATTGAGCTCAGGTGTTTCAAGTGAATGGTACTGTTAATGCTACAGTATACAAATACATCTTAGAAAATTGTGCAGTTCTAACCTTGTGGTAACAGTTTGGGGTAAGCCATTCTCTTCCCAGAAGAAAGGAGGCTATTATAGCCACAAAAGGGGAGGGGGTCCACATCAGTCAAAGGGTTTTGAATTGGATGTCCAAAAAGCTCACATGGTGGTGAAGGCCAGATAAAAATATATACTGTATTTGGGCTTAACCTAAGGGCAGCACAGTGGCTTGGAGACTTTAAGCGTGCAGTGCTGGGTTTATTGGTTGGAGTCCTGACCAAGACACAATATACATGAAATTTACATGTCCTCCCTGTGATTGTGTTTCCTTCCAAATGCCAAAGACATGTAGGTATGCTAATTGACCACTGTCTAAAATGGCCCTAGTATGTGTATGTATGCATGTGACATAGGGACCTTAGACTATAAGCTCCTTGTGGGCAGGGACTGATGTCAATTAATATTATATAATGTGCTGCATAAATTGTTGGTGCTATATAAATACCTGTTATTTATAATGGTAAGACTGAATAAAGCTAGCCATAGTTAATTTTTTTTTTAACAAATAGATTCCTCCATCCATACAAGCAAGGAGGATAGAGGATATTGTATTCTGACAACATTCCCATTCAACAGAAGCCAATCTAATGATCAATGTCTGTCAAACAGGAGTGGCTACACATTTTAGGTCCTTCCTACTGAACCCAGCCAAATTTCGAACCATCTTTGGCCAGCTTTAGGGGGCTAAGCCAATGCTTAGTGGCCAGGCATAAATGCCAGTGTTATTACCATTCCACAACTCACATTATAATTTTGCTGGATTTCTTTTTACAAATGGCACTATTTGTGATGGTTTATGCTCAGATTCTACTAAAGCACACACTGCTTCTTTTATTCCTTACTCTATAGTGAGGGTCAACAACCAGTAGATCGCAATCTACCAGTAGATCGCTGCCAGGTGATTGGTAGAATGTGGTCTGGGCTTGCTGCAGAGGGCTTGCATAGAGTGCAATGCAGAAGGACTACTTGTAAAGTTGGAGCTGTAGTAGGGAGCAAGAGCCACATAAGCTGATGCCTCCTCTGTAGTGTTGGCTCCTGTCCCATGAGGAGTAATACCAACTGCATTCCACATCTTATCCCAGCTAGCGGTCTCCAGAGTGGTGCCAGCAGCAGAAAAGAAGAGATATTCAGGTCAGTATGAAGCAATACAATAGGCAGAATAGTATAGGGCTGCTTTCACACTAATGTGCTGAGGTTTACCCACACCTGCCAAGCATGACCCATTCAAGTGAATGAGGTTGCTTTGCACATGCCCTGCAACCTTGTACAGCAAACAAGGGGTTAAAGCAGGTAGCATAGTGTTGCTTTTTCACCATCCGCTTTTTAACCCCTTGGACCCTGCACAAGCATGCAGTTGCGGGGCACTTGTAGAGTGGCCCCGTTTACTTGAATGGGTGGTGATTGGCATGTGGTAGTACCCACCAGGAGCAATAGGGGATTTAATTCCTACTGCGGCATGTGTACACCTTTGGTTGCTGCCTCAGCAGCTAAAGTAGGTAGGGATTTGGAGTAGTAAACTGCGAATCAACCATAGAGTTTTACCACCCCCAACTTTATGTGTTAAGGGTGCTGCTGCCGAATGCAACTAAGGGATCATTCACAAGTACAGCAGGCACTGCTGCTCCTCTGAAAAGTGATCCGAGTGTGTTTGACAGATGGTGGGGAGGTGTTATGTTGCCTCCTCATCACCTGATTTAAACCCAGAATTGCCATGCAATGCATGTGATTGTGACACGGTTGTACGGCAATTAGAGGTTTAAATCAGGTGTGAGGTGGTGACACTGTGCCCAGTGATCTTTGACTTCTCCCATGTTGTTCAGGTAGATCTCCACCTCTTTAAGGTTGCCTACCCCTGCTCTATAGAAAAAGCATGATTCATAGAAGTCAGGTTATGTTACAGAGATTTCTGAAAAGAACAAATGCAGTATCCCCCTTGATATAACCCAGGCCCTTTCACTTTTATGTAAATTAGCTATCACTGTGAAACTTGTGTATTTACAGTTTACACAACAATGCTAGCCTTGGGTGGTAATATTTGCTTTCAAAATATATTGAGTCATATTTTTATCGAGTACATTATTGAGAACTCAGTGACATCAACACTTTGAGAGACAGCAGTGATAATAGGACTTACTAACATTAAAAAGAAAACTGGGGACCAGTTAAACGTTGGGTATATGTGTCTGCTGTAAGCTAAAGTGTATCTAAGCCCAAGAAGAAAATGAAGAAATTGTAGTTTACCAGTCCTTTATTTAGCATTTTTCTTGTTCAAAATTTTTATTGAGAATTACAAAGTATAAACAGGGGTACAAAAGTACATAAACAGTCTCACACTCTTAATCGTGATGACAGAAGAGCAGAAAGATGGTCATGCAAACATTATTTTGACAAATTGGGTAATAAGTAATCGCTCAATGAGTGGTGTAGTGGTATAAGGTGGGAGAGGTACAACCTAAAGGAGATTGCTTGGTGGTGTGCTGCTAGCTAGCGGGCGGGCCCGGAGCCAGTCCACCCGTCTCTGTGCCCCAGCGGGATCAAACTGCGCCTAGACAGGAAGGCCGCTCCAGGTGCCGTCAGATTGGATTTAGGGGTCCACCAGGTAGTGAGCCCTATAAGGATTTGGTATGGACCTCTGAGAATGGGGGACTTTGTCAACGGAAACAGACTTATTGTCTGCTCTGTTAAGATAAAATTGTTGAGATGAGACGAGCTGTAGTTGGGGTGGGTGGAAAAAGGAGAGGGGGGGGGGAGAGAGAGGTGAAGGAGAGAGGGAGAGAAAAAGGGGAGGCGAAGGGGGGAAAGCGGGAGGGGGGGGAGAGGGGGGGCGGAGGAATGTGGGGAAGGATGGGGGGTATCCTGCGCCTTATCGTAATAGAGGTTCGGGTTGTTTACGTCAGAGGTTTGCGGTCTCCCACTGGGATGACCACTGGGTTGTTCAAGGGGTCAAGAGACTATGATCAAAGTTAGGGGGAAGGAAGAATTCCATCCATGGTTTCCATATTCTCTCCTGGGCTACCATCTTATCCAAAATTATTGCTTCGATTCTCGCATGGATCATGGCTCTAGTAACCCTATTTTTCGTTTCAGCAATATTAAGAAGAGGTGTTTTCCACGCCTTTGCTATCGTCTGTTTAGCTGCTGTCGTAACCTGCAAGAGGAGTTTAAATTGTGTTTTGGTAACGTCCTCTGGTTTCTT
>BLSH010361762.1:696038-712799 GCA_018402905.1 Glandirana rugosa
CCTGTCTAACCTGTGAAAACTGATTTTTACCCCCCAAGGACGCGACCCTATCGTTTATATACGCAAATTTTTCTAAAACAATACTTCTGACGACGGGAGGTTCGGAAAGGGACGTTTCGTTCCATTCAAAACAATTTTTTACCCCATACATAAACCTTTACCGCGACAGAGAAATTAATGACTTGAAAATATAAGTATTCACATAATAATTCAATCATATTTTTCACACATTTTTACACGTTTTTAAGTAGTTTATTTATAGTATATGGGAAGTTCTTAACATTCACATATTTTCTACTCACTTATTTTATCTTTTACACTCCTTATATATCTCTTACACTCATTCAATATATTATTCTATACTAGGCATTTTTAACACTAGGCACTTACTCACATTCTCTATATATTCCTCACATTTTCTATTTTATTCACTCATCTTTTATACACTTACAATTCTTGAAGGGTATATGATATTTATTTGATGAATTTTTGCACATTTTTACACACTTTTTATACTAACTTAATAATACACTTATGAATATAAAAGTTCAGTAATTAAAGAGACAGCGCCATTTCCAAATACATACCCCATTTTTTAACAAAACTTACCTTGCTTTGCAGGGAAAGGCTTGGAGGGCAGCAGTCTTCATAACAAAATCTTTTTAAACGCATATATTTGCTATCCCAGCGCAGGAACCCCCCATTTTTAGTCAAAAGTGTCCAATCTGTCCACTGCAATATCGCAGTCCCGATAAAAATCGCAGATCGCCGCCATTACCATTAAAAAAATTAAAATAAATAAAAATGCCATACATCTTATAATTTGTAGACATGATAACGTTTGCGCAAACCAAACGATAAACACATATTGCAATTTTATTTACCAAAAATATGTAGAAGAATAGATTTTGGCCCAAACTGATAAATAAATTAGTTTTTTTTATACTTTTTTTGGATTCGTATTATAGCAAAAAGTAAAAAATATAGTTTTTTTTTCAAAATTGTCGCTCTTTTTTTTGCTTATAACGCAAAAAATGAAATACCAAATACCACCAAAAGAAAGCTCTATTTCTAGGGAAAAAAGGGTGCCAATATTGTTTAGGTACCACGTTGCACAACCGCGCAATTATCAGTTAAAGCGACGCAGTGCCGAATCGCAAAAAGTGCTCTGGTTAGGAAGGGGGTAAATCCTGAAGTGGTTTACTCCACCAAACTGGTGATTTGCCTCCTGCTGCGCTGCAGCGACCTCTGCGACTTGGCAGTTGGTTTCTTGCTGCTGGTGATTGGTTTCCTGCTGGGTTGCAGTGGGTTACGGTCTCCTCTTCCCCTGGGGGGTGGGGGACCCCACCATCTCCGACTCAGACCTCGCTTTTAACACATCCTCCATCTTTCTACTTGTTTAGGAAGATGTGCGCTGACAACCCACCATCTGTGGGGAGTTAGCTTAACCATTTCCCTACCGCTGTATGCAGAATGACGGCTGGGAAGTGGTTGAGTTATCCTGACTGGACATCATATGACATCCAGCAGGAAAACATGCCGGCGCACGCCAGTCTGACCCCCCTGCATTACCGATCTTGGTAAATCGCTTTCATCGGAAGCACTTTATCATGTGATCAGCCATGACCAATCACGGCTGGTCACAGTGTAAACAGGAAGAGCCATTTATCGGCTTTTCCTGTACTCGGGTCTGCAGACCTGAGTAGAGGAGAGCCGATCGGCTGCTCTCCTGACAGGGGGGGGTCTGTGCTGATGGTTTATCAGCGCGCCCCCCCTCGGATCACCACCGTAGACCACCAGGGAGCCTGCCCAGGGACCACCAGGGATGGGCCCAGCCAGGACCACCAGGGAGCTGACCAGGGACCACCAGGGAGCCAATCCTGACCACCAGGGAGACCACCCTAGACCACCAGGTAAGGAGCTCAGTGCCCAACATGGATGGCACTCAGTGCCACCTTCAAATGCCACCCTAGACCACCAGGGAAATGGCCCCTATCATTGCATTTGTCACCTGCTGCCCACCAGTGCCACCTATCAGTGCCCACCAGTGCCACCCACCAGTGCCCATCAGTGCCACCTATAAGTGCCCAGTTCCGCCTATGATTGCCAATCAGTGCTGCCTATGAGTGCCTATCAGTGCTGCTTGTCAGTGCCCGTCAATGCTGCATATCAATACCACTTATCAGTGCCCGTCAATGCTGCTTATCAATGCCGTCTATCAGTGCCCATCATTGCTGCATATAAGTGCCTCATCATTAGTGCCCCCTCATCAGTGGAACCTCACCAGTGCCAATCGGTACTGCCTCATCAGTGCCCGTCGGTGTAGCCTCATCAGTGCCCACCAGTGATGAAGAAAATGTACTTATTTACACAGAAATAGTGACAGAAACAGAGAAAAACGTTTTTTTCCCCAAAATTTTCGGTCTTTTTTTATTTGTAGCCCAAAAATTAAAAACCGCAGAGGTGATCAAATACCACCATACAAAAGCTCTATTTGTGGGAATAAAATGATAAATTTGTTTGGGTACAGCGTTGCACGACCGCGTAATTGTCATTCAAAGCGCAACAGCACTGAAAGCTGAAAATTGGTCTGGTAGGGAAGTGTTCAAAGTGCATGGTATTGAAGTGGTTAAGGGGGATCACCTTCCCTGGGAGAAAAGGCAGTCTAAACAGCAGGTTTTCTTAAAAGCTGACTTTTAGCCAGTTTTATTTTAAAAGGTTGCATGAAAATAAAACAAAAAAACAGAAGATAAATCCTTGCCATCCAGGCTCTTACTAAACGCCGCCTCCCCATCCCTTCTCCATCTTGCATCCATGCACCCGGCCCCTTTTCAGGATGAATTACAATTGCGGCGGTGGACAGAAGTGTTTTTGGGAAGCACACTATAAGGCTCCATGCACACTGGACGCTATCTGGGCTCTCTCGGCATCAGGCAGGAGACGCTGCTTAGAAAACGTTCTATTGCAAAGTTTTGTAAGCAGCGTTTATTGGCGTTGGCGTTTTTTTTATTCTTCATTAGCTTCCATTGACTTCAGAAAACGCTGGACGCCGATAAACAGCCATTTACCGGCGTTCATGAGCGTTTAGCGTTTTTTGTGGTCAAAAGAACGACTTTTGAACGCCAATTCGGGCGTTCAGATAACAGCCCAAAAACGCCACTGCTGATAAACGACAATTAACATCCATGTGTGCATGGACACATAGGATAACCTAAAGTGGCGTTTTTGGGCTGTTAAAAAAAACGCCCAAACGACCAAAAACTGTCGTTTATCAGATACAGTGTGCATGGAACCTTAGAGCCAGAGGCTCTAATAAGACTTCACAGCCCACTCAGGACCTCCTCCCGGCCAATCAGGTAACAGATTTGGCACCTGTCACCTGATTGGCTGAAAGCACAGGCGATCCTATTGGACGCCTAGGAGCCTGGAGGCATGATGGAAGCCACCGTGGAAGACACTGAGCCGATGCACATTACTCGCCTAGATGGGGTAAGTGCAGCGGTAGAATGGGGGGGGGGGATAAGTTGGTCTCTGTGCTGATATAACTAATGCGAGTGCTGCTGGCATTACTCTAGTCTCCAATCATCTACAGAACACATTATATTCACAGAGCAGATAGTCTGCTGCATTCAGAAGCACCTAATCCTCACCTCTGGACATACCAGCCCTGTATTATGGATGTGTACTCCTCTGGTCATGCTGTATACCCCTCTGGTCATGCTGTATACCCCTATCTGGCGAGGCTGTATACCCTATCTAGTGATGCTGAGCTGTGTACTCCTGACACAATGGGTGGAATCTATAAGGGGTGGAGCTTATGAGAAGTGGGAGGGGTCAAAAGTGCGGGTCTGTCGCCCCCATCCTAAAATTTCACCAGCTGCCACTGGGTGAAGGGCTTTTCCCAGTCACCCACAAAACAAAGAAATGCAAACCTTTTTGTTTCAGTCATAAAGCAAACTTCAGTTCAAGCTCTCTCAGGTTTGATGGATCCTGAGTCCCAGGCCAGAGCAAATCATCTGATCCAGACCTGCTTCCGGATTCCACCTTCATTTCCTACAAGTGAACGCATGCGAGGTGAAACATACCGTCCATAGGGTTGCCACATCATCCCTTTAATCCAGGACACATATGAATTACACAAGTTCTGAGGCTAATTTAATTCAGATAAGGTACCAAGTGAGTTTAATTACCACCTTAATCAGCCTCAGAACCTGTGAACTTAATAGGTGTCCTGGATTAAAGGGATGATGTGGCAACCCTAACCGTCCATCAATCACCACGCCTTTTATAATGCCACAAAACCTATAAGCACAATAGGGCAGTTCAAATTACAGGCCTTTAAAAAATTAAAAACTCATGTTGCATTTGTGTATTTTTTTAAAGAGACCCTGTCACCAGACCATTCTTGTCAGCAATAATCTCTTCAAAGGATTATATGTGCATTTAACATGTTTTAGCCATGTCTTTTACATTTAAAAGCCTCCATTGTGTAGATGAGAGATGAGCTTGGGTGTGGTCCAAACTCATGTTTGGCCAAACCCGTAAGGGAGCTGTCAGTGCCGTCTCAGTCAGCAGTGGCCAGGAAATCCACACCAACCCCCCCTGCAGCTGCACATACACAAAAGGGTTGGCATGCTTGTGCCATCATTGATCAAAAATGGCCACATGGCCATATTGAGTCAATGACATTGACCCAACAAAATATCAGAGTGAGAAGAACCGTATGGAACCAGAATTAATAATATCTGAAACCCCCTAGGAGTGTTGGATGTCTGGTCCCCCAGTGCACGCTGTGTTTCCAATCAATGGCTGCTATGTCACTACCGCACTGTAGGGGCACAGTAGTGACCTAACAATTGGTGGAACAATAGCAGGTATTGGGGGTGCAGACTAGGGTTGCCATATCATCCCTTTAATCCAGGACACATGAATTACACAAGTTCTGAAGCTAATTTAATGCAGATGAGGCACCAAGTGAGTTTAATTACCACTTTAATAAGCCTCAGAACCTGTGTAATTAATATGTGTCCTGGATTAAAGGGATGATGTGGCAACCCTAGTGCAGACATCCAACATACACATACATATGTGTGTTAGATGCTGAAGACTTTTTGGCTGGTGTAGCTCCACAAAAGAGCGAAGAGGCCAGCAAGACAGGTAAGTATTATTCCCTTTATTTCTTCTTTTTTATTTTGTATTTTTGACAAGAGTTACTTTAATGGCTTTTTAAACAATTACAAAACCGTTATAAAAAATATTGTTTGAAGTAATGTTGACTGTCTTGTAGTCTATAATTAAGAGTAAAACACAACTGAACCAATAAAAATGTAATACAGCCTATACTACACATCTACATAAGCATACTGTGCCATATGTAGTAGTTACTGTTAGTACGTTTAGTAGTAATGTTAGTGTGTTTAGTGTTATCAGCTATTAACAGAAAGTAATGTTGCTGCAGGTGCAGTCCCGTTAAGGTAAATTATTTATATGTAACATGCAACACACACTTCATAAGAAGTAAAACAAGGAACAACAATGTATTTTACTAAGCAGTTATTAAACTACCAAGGTAATAATTAACATGCTGTATAATATGCATATCCATTGCCAGCACTAAAAAATAGATAATACTGCTTCATATTTCTTACTAACTGGTCATAGATCAGCAATGTTATAGGTCACACTGCTACTTTATTACTATCAGAAATATTCATCCTGAACAAATTTCTCATCTGCAAACATATCAAAAGCAGTTTACTCATATTTGAAGATAGATCACATGATGGTTTAACATATCGGTATTGGCTTCATGCACACTAGCGGTTTTCATAAGCTGAAAAAAAGCTAGAAAAAAAAGCTGGGTGAAAAATGCTGATAATATTTTTGTGCCAGCTTCTAGTAGCATTTTAGTAGCTTTTAGAAGCATTTAGAAGCGTTTAGCATTAGCATTTTATTAGCATTTATGCATGACATGAAGAAAATAAAAAAAAAGCTAAAAAAAAGCATTTTAGTAGCAATTAGAAGCAATTAGGAGCAAATGGCTCCATGCACACTAGCGTTTATTTAAGCTAAAAAAAATGCTGGAAAAATCACTGGATAAAAAACACTGGTAATAGCTTTTTATAGTAGCGTATTAGCAGCATTTTAGGAGCCTTTAGGAGCATTAACATTTTATTGCCATTTTTGCAGTAAAAAAGCAGTTTGCAGAAACGCACTACAGTCCATTTAACATGGTTTCCTATGGATGTAGTTCACATCTATGTGTTTTGCGGCGTTGCGTTTTTTGGAAAGGGTCAGGGACTTTTTTTCTCACTGCAGTTTGCGTTTTGCATACAATGCAGCTGCACCAGATACACAAGTGTTTTTTTTTTTGCCACGTTTCGCGGTTTTAAATCTGCCTAGCAAAACCCCCCCCCCCCCCCCCAAAAAAAAAGCGCAAAAAAAAAGGGGGAAAAACAAGGTGAAAACGCAGGAACAATGCAGAAAGCGCAGTTACATAGGTGTAAACCTACGGTAAGGAGAGTTTAGCAGCATTTAGGAGCGTTTCTGCTAGAAAAATACTCCAGGAAACTTTTAGATAGAGTGCTGTTTGTTCTGTTGAATATTCTGTTCATTGAATCTTCAACTGGCTTGTTCTAAATTTGACCACATATACATCATCTCACAAAAGTGAGTACACCCCTCACATTTTTGTAAATATTCTATTATATCTTTTCATGAGACAACACTGAAGAAATGACACTTCTACAATGTAAAGTAGTGAGTGTACAGCTTGTATAACAGTGTACATTTGCTGTCCCCTCAAAATAACTCAACTCAGGCATTAATGTTTAATCCACTGGCAACAAAAGTGAGTACACCCCTAAGTGAAAATGTCCAAATTGGGCCCAAAGTGTCAATATTTTGTGTGGCCACCATTATTTTCCAGTACTGCCCTTACCCTCTTGGGCATGGAGTTCACCAGAGCTTCACAGGTTGCCACTGGAGTCCTCTTCCACTCCTTCATATGGACATCACGGAACTGGGGGATGTTAGAGACCCTTGTGCACCTCCACCTTCCGTTTGAGGATGCCCCACAGATGCTCAATAGTGTTTAGGTCTGGAGACATGTTTGGCCAGTCCATCACCTTTACTCTCAGCTTCTTTAGCAGTGGTCGTCTTGGAGGTGTGTTTGGGGTCGTTATGTTGGAATACTGCCCTGCGGCCCAGTCTCCAAAGGAAGGGCACCATGCTCTGCTTCAGTATGTCACAGTACATGTTGGCATTTATGGCTCCCTCAAGGAACTGTAGCTCCCCAGTTCCGGCAGCACTCCTGCAGTCCCAGACCATGACACTCCCACCACCATGCTTGACTGTAGGCAAGACACACTTGTCTTTGTACTCCTCATCTGGTTGCCGCCACACACGCTTGACACCATCTGAACCAAATAAGTTTATCTTGGTATCATCATACCACAGGACATGGTTCCAGTAATCCATGTCCTTAGTCTGCTTGTCTTCAGCAAACTGTTTTCTTGGCTTTCTTGTGCATCATTTTTAGAAGGCTTCCTTCTGGGATGACAACCATGCAGACCAATTTGATGCTGTGTGCGGCGTATGGTCTGAGCGCTGACAGGCTGACCCCCACCCCTTCAACCTCTGCAGCAATGCTAGCAGCACTCATATGTTTATTTCTCAAAGACAACCTCTGGATATGACGCCGAGCATGTGCACTCAACCTCTTTGGTCGACCACGGCGAGGCCTGTTCTGAGTGGAACCTGTCCTGTTAAACTGCTGTATGATCTTGGCCACCATGCTGCAGCTCAGTTTCAGGGTCTTGGCAATCTTCTTATAGCCTAGGCCCTCTTTATGTAGTGCAACAATTCTTTTTTTCAGATCCTTAGAGAGTTCTTTGCCATGAGGTGCCATGTATAAATTCCAGTGACCAGTATGAGAGAGTGAGAGCGATAACACCAAATTTAACACACCTGCTCCCTATTCACACCTGAGGTCTTGTAACACTAACATGTGACATAACACCGGGGAGGGAAATGGCTAATTGGACCCAATTTAGACATTTTCACTTAGGGATGTACTCACATTTGTTGCCAGTGGTTTAGATATTAATGACTGTGTGTTGAGTTATTTTGAGGGGACAGCAAATTTACACTGTTATACAAGCTGTACACTCACTACTTTACATTGTAGCAAAGTGTCATTTCTTCAGTGTTGTCACATGAAAAGATATAATAAAATATTTACAAAAATGTGAGGGGTGTACTCACTTTTGTGAGATACTGTATATAGTATAGGGGAACTAATGATTTTTCTCGACACCAGAACTTCAACTATGCAAACAGGATTAATGGTTATAGCACAAACTCATATTTTTTTGTTTCTTTTTGAAAAATGGGAAAAAACAAAAATAAAATAAAATTTGCATAATTTACAGCGTCTCAAGATAAAAAAAAAAAAAAAAACTGACAGCTTAAATTCATTTTTTTTCTCTTAAATTGGGCATGAACATTTTTTTTCCATTTTTGCTGTTTTTGATTTTTTTTTTTTTTTAATTGCTGTAACATTGTCCTTCGGGCGGCTGAGGAAGTTTCATATTTTCTTTGGACATCATTAGACGTCGCAATTAAACTGGCACAGGCTGCCGGAGAACTGAGCAGTGGATATTTTTCACTGCTTCATAAATGGACACCTAAGGCAGCACACTAGAATCTGAATGTACAATCTCTGTACAATCTCATTTAAATTGTATCCAATTGCACAGGTCCCTACATTTCATAGTTTTTGGTAGCTCTAAAAGAGGTTGTCCGAACAGATTGTGTAGTGTACTGCCAGCTTTAACCACTTGCCGACTGCCTCATGTAGATAAACGGCGGCAAAGTGGCTCCGCTGCGCAAATCGCCATCTATAAACCATGCGTTCTCGTGTCCACTGCATGCTGCGTAAGTGTGACTGTGGGGTGGGAGGACTCGATGCCCGCCGGCGACCTGCAATCGCCTAATACAGAGGAAGAACGGGGAGCTGTCGATGTAAGCGCAGCGGTTTCCCTTTCTGTCAGGGGACATGACAGTGATCTACTGATCCCTATAAACTGGATCAGTTAGATCTCTTATGCCCCTGCCAGCCCAGCCCCCACACAGTTAGAACACGCTGAGGAAACACACTTAACCCCTTGATTGCCCCCTGCAGCTTTACCCCTTCCCTGCCAGTGACATATATACAGTAATCAGTGGCTATTTTTAGGTCTGATTGCTGTATAAATATCAGTGGTCCCAAAAAAGTGTAAAAATTGTCTGATCTGTCCACCGCAATATCACAGTAAAAATCATAGGTTGCCACAATTACCAGTAAAAAAAAAAAATAATAAAAATGCCATAAATCAATTCTCATAGTTTGTAGGCATGATAACTTTTGTGCAAACCAATCAATAAACGCTTTTTGCGGTTTTATTTACCAAAAATATGTAGAAGAATACATTTTGGTCTAAACTGATGAATCATTTTTTTTCATATATTTTTTTTTTGGATGTGTATTATAGCAAAAGTAAAAAATATTGTTTTTGTTTTCAAAATTGTCGTTCTTTTTTTGTTAATAGTGCAAAAAATAAAAACCGCAGAGGTGATAAAATACCACCAAAAGAAACTCTATTTGCGGGGAAAAAAAGGACGTCAATTCTGTTTGGGTACTACGTCGCACGATTTTTGTCAGATAATTGTCAGTCTAAGCGACATAGTGCCGAACCGCAAAAAGTGCTCTGGTCAGGAAGGGGGTAAAGGGGGCTGAAGTGGTTAAAGAGGTTGTAAACCTCAAATAAAAAAAACCTGCAAGACATGCTTCGCATACTAGCTCATTATGAAATCCTTACCTTAGATTGAAGCTGTTGCAGTGGTCCCCGCACACCACTGTGACGGCCGCCATGTTTCCCGGAGCTTCTTCCAGGCTCGCGGGTTCTGTTGCTGTGATTGGCCGGTGCCACGACGATGTCACTCCTGCACATGCGCGCGGGGGCCGCCAGTCACGGCACGGGTCCTGAAGAAATGGCACCAGTGGGCCGTTTCTTCAGTGCACATGCGCCGATGTGTCGGCACAAGTGGATGCAGTGGATATCTTCTAAACAAGATTTCAATGCATTTCAACAATTTCTTTACGTGATTGGGTAAAATGTACCCTTGCAGTGGGACCCTCCCACAAAGGTGAAATGCTTGTTTAGTTTAGGGGTGCATTAATATGGAGTAGTATTTTCCTTATTCATTGCTCCAGCAGGATTCCTCCAGATCGATTGATCAACTTGGTACATTCAGCCTGCTCATACATGGTTCAAATCTTGGCCAATCCCTACTGAACTGGCCAAGATTCGATCTATCTCTGGCTGGCCTAGGTAACTATATACTCAAGTAGTCTACAGCCTAGCACCATTGACTTTGGAACTTCTTCTTCAAGTTACATACTAAAGACAAACAGATGGTTGTGGTACCTTTATTCAAAGTCAGTGGCGGCTGGTCCATTAGGGGCGCACAAGCACCATCCCCCCTGTCCCTGCATCTGGCCCCCTTCTCTACATACAGGGCACCAGACTCATGGATTCTAATGGCGGGGTGTGTTTTTTTGAAGCACGTGATTTGAGCCAGAGGTTGCAATAGGCTTCAAAAAAGGGTGGGGGGGGGTGCAGTGATCCCATCCAGTTGTGTGACAAATGTGAATGAAAATTCGCTATTTTCACACTGATCCTCCTCCGCGCCAATCAGGAAGCGGGTCATGAGACCTGTCACTTGATTGGCTGAAAGGAGATCCGATTGGCCACCAGGAGGAGGAGGGAGGAGAGACTGGGGAACACCCCACCCACAGAGACCCGCCCACAGTCCGGAGGAAAGCTGCCGCAGCCTGGAGCTCTGGCCGCAAGATGGGGTAAATGCTGCACTGCTGCCCCTGACTTACTGACTGACCGATGGGGGAGAGGTGCGTTTTTTTTTTAGTTTTTTTTTAACACTGTACATTTACCAATTTGATATTTTGTAATACAACATGTTATTGCTACATGTGCCATTTATATTATTAAAAAAAAGAGAAAGTTACAAAAACAAATCTAAAGTAGGCCAAAAAAGAGCTGAAAACCGAATGAAAATTCTTGTTAATCTCCAGGTTGCTCGTTTTTCGCATCATTAGTGTACCAGCTGTGACACATGATTTCCATGTTGCAATCAAAACTGCCTAATCCAACATGCTGGGGTTTTTAAAAAAAAAAACAAAAAAAAAAACGAATGTTGCCATTTACATTTTTCGAACGACAGACTGTTCTGTTTTTGACTCGTCTATGGCTGGCTTTATTTCTGTCAGTATTTCTGTTGGGGAGTTCCCTTCACATGCTATCTCATAGAACAGTGTTTCTCAACCTTTTTCCAGGCATGGTGCCCATGAAAAGTATTTTCTTTCTCAAGGCACCCCACCAAGGCTTTGTTCACATTACTGCATATCGAGGAATGTGCGCAAAATGACATGCGTTCCTGACATGCAGACCAATGCGCTGCTCTTTAGCAGACACACAGGGGTGCCATTAATTCTTAATAGTGCCCCACACATTGGCAAACGCAGTGCATTTTTAATTAAAAAGGGTTGTAGACTTCTTTCCCTATGTTTCTGTGGGTAGGGCAGCCCATTGAAATAAATGGACTGCCTCACATGCAGCATGCAGCCGCACAGATGTGAACCAAGAGCTCATTCACACAATAGATCGGAGGGGGTGGTAAAACCACAAAGTTCAGACATTTTTACTACCTCCAACTGCTCCCCTTTAGCTGCAGAGGCAGCAGCCAGGGTCGTACACATGCTGTGGCTGCAGATGGACATATATCCCCAGGTGAATAGGGCCGCACTTCAACTTCTCCACAACCACGTGCATTGCAATAGACCTGACAAAGTATGAAAAGCCTGAAAAATATTGTTCCTTTGCCAAGCCAATGATTTTAATTCTATGTTTGATTTTGAATTGCACATGTGCATCACGATAAGTATGATTTTCTCAAACTAAAACCGCATTCACAGTTAGAATTTTGTCTGTTGGAGAAATATTTTACAAACGATAGCCAATTTGACCATATTAAAGTGATTGTAAAGGTTTTCTTTTTAATAACAAACATGTTATATTTACCTGCTCTGTGCAATGGCTTCGCACAGAGTGGCCTAGATCCTCCTTCTGAGGTCCCCTGACGGTGCACTATGTTCCTTCTTTTCTCCGTAAGCCACCATAGGAAGCTACTTCCTATGGTGGCACATGTTCAGGTTTGATCCCAAGCTGCGCTGTGTGTGTCTATTGACACACACAGTGGAGCTCGGCCCCACCCTCTGCCTCCTCATCACTGGATTTGATTGACAGCAGCAGGAGCCAATGTGAGGTGGGAGAGAGGACAGTGATGCTGCTTTCAGGCACAGCGCCGGATGGAGATCAGGCTCAGGTAAGAATTTAGGGGGACTTGGGGGAGCTGCACATAAAAGTTTTTCTACCTTAAATAATAGGTAAATAAAACCCTGAGGCCTACACAACCACTTTAACCATTAGAAAATCGAGCGAACACACCAAATATAATATTTTCAAACAGAATTCTACTGGTGTATGGCAACCTTAAATTGGCCCTAGTATGTTTGTGTGTGCTTGTTAGGTAGGGATATTAGATTGTAAGCTCTTTGAGAGCAGGGACTGATGTGAATGTACAACATGTAAAGTGTTGCATACATTGTCAGCACTCCATAAATATGTCTAATAATCAGGTGGCGGCTGGTGGCTTTTTTTTTTTGGGGGGGGGGCGGCAAACAACCTCCCCCTGGTCGGCCGCTGGCACCCTCCTGGGTCGGGTGGTTGGGGGTCTCGCAGTAGGTCGATCATCCACTTACCCCATCTAGGTTGCGGACAGCCTGCGCTGCTATGGCCAACGGGCGGGCGTCTCCTCCTCCTCTGCCGTGCATCATCTCCTCCCTCCTTCTCCTAGGTGTCCAATAGGATCTCCTGTCCCTTCAGCCAATCGGGTGATGCATCTCAGGACCCGCTTCCTGATTGGCTGGGAGGAGGATCAGTGTAAGAATAGCGAATATTCATTCGCTATTGCCACACAACTGGGTGGGCTCGGAACGCAGTGCTCTGTGTCCCGAGCCCAACCTTTCTTGAAGCCTATTAGAACCTCTGGCTCTAATCAATTGCTTCAAAAAAACACCCCCCCCATTGGAATCGATGCGTCCGGCACCCTGCATGTAGATTAGGGGGCCGGATGCATGGATAGGGGGGGACAGTGCCCTTGCGCCCCTAATGGACGGGCCACCACTGCTAATAATAAATAAAATAATAAGTATGGGCTAGGCATGTGATTTTTTTTTTTTAGCGCCAGCTCAGCATTGGCGGAGACAGAAAGAACTGACCATCCATGAACAAAGAGATGCTGGCCTGGCTACTGCCTTTGTAGCTCTGACACCCTAAACAAGACAACTCAAGACACACAAGTATTCCAGCACAGAGTGAGACAGCAGGGCCAGGATGACATTTGTAGGCAGTCTTGGTGCCAGCTTATCTTAAAGAAAGCAATAACAATTGCTCAAGGTCTTCCAATCTGCCTGATCACTTTCTCAATGAGTGAGGTCATTAGGATCTGCTGTGTGCTAACCTACAGTCATTAGATTTTCTCTTCAAGCATCCAAAGAGAGACTATCATCAAATGTCTATAGTCACCTAGTCATGAAAAAGAAGTTATACTGAAAATGGTGGAGAATAAACCAAAAAATCATGTAGAGCCGGAGGATCTCTCAATATAGCTCTGTGGGCATTGCAATCATTTTTTTTTTATTCAACTATTGAATAGAACTACTAGTTATTACAATAGTATGTTTTTTTATGCTGGGAAGAGTAAATACCAATAACAGTCTGGTATGCATTTTGCTCCTGGTACAAAAGTGACAATTGTCATGATTTTTGATCTTCTGCATCACCATGTGAGCCGTGTTGTAGTCCACTTATTGCAAACTTCCCCAGAGCCTGCAGGCTGTGTTACATCACCTTGGATCTCTGGTTGTGCTCACACAGCACAATGCCAGGACTTATGCAAATGAACTTATCAGATGGTCAGTCAATAGCTTAGAAATGATTTACTGTTTTAAAGTCAACCAAAAACACATTGCCATTGTGTTCACGGGGTAAAAGCATTATATTCTTTGTAAAATTTCACATTTGATAATTAAACGAACCTGTTCTTTTCAAATGTATTAGACTTTCTAATTAGTACCATATAAACATCAAAGGTGATTTACAAAGAGAAGTGAAAAAGCTCCAAACCAAAAATGTAATATATTGCAGCTTATCAATGATTAGATTAAAGTGGTTGTCAAATCTTTAAAAAAAAAAAAAAAAAAAAAAAACACCTGCAAGTGAAAGGCATAATGAGCTAGTATGCATAGCATACTAGCTCATTATGAAATGCTTACCTTAGATCGACGCTGTAGCAGCGGTCCCCGAGCACCACTGTCACCGGCGATATGCTGTGTCCGTTGTCTTCTGGGATCCCAGGCGCCGACCAATCACAGTGCGGACTCCAGTGCTGTGATTGGCAGGAGCCGCACTGGCGTCACTATCGCGCATGCGCACGGGAGCTGTCATTTATGGCACACTTTGCGAAGAAAGGGCCCAGTCGGGTCTGTAAAAGTAAAGAGATCTCAGGGTTCTGATTGGCTGTTATCCATATATTTCCTTTGTACTATAAGAGCAATTAAAAAACAAAACAAATGCAATTTATTGTATTTATTGACTGTAAACTTTAAGCATCGAAAAACCTTAAAGTAACAATGTAGAAAAAAAAAGTTGTGCCAGCTGGTTGAATTTAAACATAGCCATACATTGGTATAATACACAGGATCACACCATAATCTTAATATTATCTTAAATATTATGTTATTACATGCCACCCCCTGCAAGGTCTATCCACCCAGAAACCCTCACGTTTTGTCATCTGCTAAATTGTAGGAGAGGTGCCAGTCCTATAGATGTGCTAAAGTGCTGAGTAGCAGCAGTCTGGGTGCTGTGATGAGAGATAATGTGATAATTTCTCCACTCAGGTACACTGCACCAAAGGGACAATTACATTAGTGATCCCTCCTGCTGGGCTCTCCCTGCTGGCTTCATTCACAGAGGCTTTGGTGTGGAAAAATAAGCAGCTTTCCTGACATTTGCCTCTTTCTACCTAATATGCTAATGAGCTGAGCAGACAGGCTAATCAGCACTGCCTATATATGTGGATAGCTGGAGATAAGGCTCAGGTCACCTCCAAGTCAGAGACCTCTACAGGGGATGGATGGTCAGAGGATGGACTACAACTGCTGCAGGACAGACATGAAGAACACCTATCTGATCCACAAAGTGCTCTTCCCAGCAGATTTACTAAAGCTGGCCATACACTCTACAATCGGATTGTATAACCTTTGTACAATTTCACTTTAACCTTACCAACATTATGTAGTATCAAGTGATATCTAAATAATCCATTCAAATAGCATAAAATAATGCAGGCCCTTACACTACATGCTAGCTGGTAGATCTAAAGGAGATTGTACAATGCAATTCAATGGAGTATGGTAAGCTTAAGAGACATTTTTGACCCACTTGAAATCGGGTTCAGTATGATTATTATTATTGTTAATACTACTATTAATAATAATAGTAATTATTATTTATAAATGATGATTATTATATTATAATAATTAATATTATTACTATTTGTATTGTGATATCATCGTTTATAAATAATTATTATTATTGTTATATCATCATGATCATTTATAAGTTATTATTATTTATAAATAATGATTATTATATAATAATAATCATTATTTATAAATAATAATAGTAATTTATAAATGATTACGATGATATAATAATAATTATTATTATTATTTATAAACGATGATGATATCACAATACTAATAGTAATAATAATATTTATTATTATTATATAATAATCATGATAACTACTATTGTTATATCATCATCGTTTATAAATAGTAATAATAATAATCATTATTTTATCATCAGCATTTATAAATAATAATTATTATTATTATAATATCATCATCATCATCGTTTATAAATAATAATAGTAATTGTTATTATTATAAGGTTATTCCTGACTGCACATCTGAAATAAAGAGCTACGTTAAAATCATAATAATTCAGTACATCATATTATTTGGGGTTTCTTTTCTAGGTAGACCATAGGAAAAGCTGTGTTCCAGTTCAATAATTCAACCTTGTGGAAGCACACATTCTGGGGGGTTTTTTTGTGTTTTTTGGGGGGATTTATGTCTTGCACATGATAAGTTAACATAGTTTCACTGTATTTACTAAACTAGTGAATGTTCCCTTTCCAATGCAAAGATTCACTATGCTAAGTGGACAATCTCTACTCCCATTCCACAATTTGCAAGGTGGATGTACATTTGGTGAAAAAGGCGGAGCTTTGTTCACTTTGAATATCCAATCAAGGAAAAGAAAAAAAATATTTTTGGTTGAACTTGATTCACCCTATTCACCAATTAAAGGAGCCTTCACTTTGCTAATTGAATGTTCTCTATTTATGTAATAAACCGACCCTAAAGTTATTCTGCTGCGGTGCTTTCAGGTGCAGATAAGAACATTTACATACTGAAACTGATTCAAAGGTTTTCCCAATTTAATTTCTATTTTTGGAGGCAATGCCTCCATATATATATATATATATATATATATATATATATATATA
>BLSH010361762.1:734371-766790 GCA_018402905.1 Glandirana rugosa
CGCCCGATTTCGGACGACAACCGATTGTAGTGTCTCGACGAAGTCCGAGACCTTCCTAGGACTGGTATAACGATCCTAAGTGGGTCCACTGACTAACCGACGACCGAGTCGGAGAGTCACGCTGTGATTCTCGAACTCGGTCGACGAGGGTAGAGGAGGTGTCGGACCGTGAGGTTACTCGAGACCTCCCCGTCTCGTCTCTCGGCCACTGACAGAGACGAGACCCTACTGACTCTTAACTCGTTAGTCGCGGTACATTAGAGAGTCAAGAGACCGAATCTCGGCCATCCCCTGTCGACGTCGTAATGTGTCTACGACGTGGTTCCTCCACTCATACATACAAAAAATAACAAAATACATTTAGTGTTTGACAAGGTGAAGAGGGGGGTTTGTGGCGGGCGGATTGTTTGCCCCCCTCCCTAGAAAAAAAAAAACAGGCGCCACTAGGTTTAAAGGAACAGTTTGTGATTTACATAAAACAATAAAAAACATACATACTCACCTCCTTGGTGCAGCATCTGTGTAATGCTGCAGCTGTCCCCTACCGGCTCTAAGCCAGAGAACTGAGAGATTACATGGCGCTGATTGCTCAATTCTCAGTCATCCCAGAGCAGAGACAGTCACCGGCTCTCTGCTCTGCCCCTCCAGAGCTCATTGGAGTGCCAGGCTGTGGAGGAGATGGGAGCAGCTGGCTCAAGCTCTTAGTGTCGCACTGAGAGGCTGAGCCAGCAGCCAATCAGTCACCTGGGTGAATCCTAGCAATATGGTCAGGATCCTTCCAGAGCCTGAAGCAGCTCTGTGATGTTAGCCAACAGCAGGCTTTAGCCCGCTGTCAGCAGATTCTGGGTCACAAGAGAGTACAAGAAAGTGCACTCCTGTGACTGAGAAAAGAAGTATGGCCAAAAAAGCCTTGCTATTCTACTCTTTTGAAAGGGTAAAAAACTCCCAGCACAGTTCAGAGAGATTAGGGTAGGTTCAGTAACTGGCGGTAGGTTAACCACTTAGGAAACAATGCACCCAGAATGTGTGATTTTTCCTGGAACTCCCCTTTATATAAACATGGCAATAGAATTATGACATTCACAGTTTATGATCATCTAGATTGCTAAACTCCTGTGCAGATCTGAAAAATCTGTGCATATTCAGAGATTCACAAGATTTAGTTATACCAATTGACTGGCATTTTAGTACTCCAGTTGTAGACTGGCTAATCCTATTTCTGTAAAATTGTATTATATATGAATGATGCCGCCTTTTATTACTTTGCAGCCATTTTTTTAAAAACACTAAATATATTTGTGGGATTTTTACCTGTTTACTATTAGACCAAAGACCAGACTCTTATCTTTCCTTGAACAGTAGTTAAATATTCCATCATGGAATATGTGGACCAGCGCCATAGCTATGCACTGAACCCGTAACGATTTTTTGCACCTGAAACTCATGTTTCTAAACATTAAATGATTCAATAAATTGACTAAAATACCAAGTTATAAAAACCAAAGAAAACAAATACTTTAGTTATTTATTGATTAAATAATGTTACCGTTGACATAAATATTAGATTGTTAAGCACAAATGCAATAAAGTGTAACTAAATTCAATTTTTTTTTTTTTGGATAGAATGCAGATGGATTAGAACACCTGTCAGTTTTTACTGCTGTCTGTGCCCCGGTTAGTGAGATTTATCTTTTCTATTTGTCCTGTTTACCGTTATCATTGAAAGTGAAAGGAAAAGAAAATCCCAAATTTTGGGTTGGCATCAGAACAGTAATAGAGGAGAAATCTTCCTATGGGGACACTACTTCTGGTGACCTTGGTGTCACATCACGATTCCCTCACTTTTGAGGGTTTTCCTCTCACTTCCTGTTTTGGCTATTGGCTTTTGGACAGGAAGTGAAGGAAAATTTACCTATGGAATACAGATTGCAAAAAACTGACAGGGGTTATAACCCTCCCTTACGCTATCCAAAATAAATAAAACGTTTAGTTACACTTTAAGCATGAGCCTGTAAAATCAAGCTAAAAAAAGTTTTTTTTTAAATTTCTTAAAACATTTCAACTTTTTGAATATCAACAATTGCGCTTAAATAAAAGCTACTTTCGAGCAACTACTTACTTAACAATTTTGAGGAGCTTTCGATTTGAGACACTTGTGAGGGTAAAATATGGGTCAATTAATTGCATGAGAGTAAGAAGGTGCAAAACAAGTTGACACAGTCCATTCATAAAATGCAAACATATACCTCTTAGTATTTATGTTGCACTGCAGGTGTAAAAACACAGGAGTATGGTTCACTCTTTTACATTTAGTACATTAGCTTTGATGACGTTCTTCCCAGTTTTATCTACAGTGAATTTTGTATTGTAGCATTATTATTCCATAGCATTAGCCGGCAGGGCAGACACATGTATTATCTAACTGCTGCATGTCCAAGCACTTTTGCCCTGGTGAAAGGTTCCCAGTAAAAGCTAGCTTATGTAAAAGAGCACTATCATGAAAAATACACATTAACTATATGCGGTTGCTACATAAAAATATAATATTCATAATTTTTGACATAAATAACAAAAAAAACACAATTTGCTAATTAAAATGTATTTTGCAATGCATTATAATTTGCATATTTTTTTTTTATTATTATCTATGTTATATTTGTTTGGGCATTTGAATGTAGCAGCAGTGAGAGGGTTTTCATTTACCCTTTAGTAGTCATATAATTAGATTCATATTTCATTGCACTTGTTTGAGCATGGGGATATATTCATATTTTTTTATGGACCCATACCTGATTATCTCCATTTTTACATGCAAGCCAAGCTGACCAGAAGATGTGAAGCTCCTTGCACAGTAATGTTTTTTTTTTAAGCTCAGAAAACTCTGGATGGAAAACGCTAATAATAGCATTTTTGTGCCAGCTTGTAGAAGCATTTTAGTAGCTTTTAAATCCTAAAAAATGCTGAAAAATGCAGCGATTCCGTGTTTATGAGTGTTTTTGAGCCCTAGACTTTTGCATGATATAATTTTGGTAAAAACCACTAATGCTTCCAAACTCACATTTTTAAGGCACAATTCTACAGCTAAAGCTACTGGAGTTTTTTTCCCCAGTGTGCATGAGGCCTTGGGCTCCATGCACACTAGCTTAAAAAAATGCTTCTAGTAGCAGCTTTTAAACATTTTTTTCTGCTTCTAAAAGCAAATAGTGTTATCCTATGTGTCCATGTACACTATTTTTGTCTAGAAGCGTTTTTAAAGCTTCAGCTTCTATGAGTAGGGAAAAAATTTTTTTTTGCATTTTTTGGGAGCAATTTGACAGCAGAAAAAGCTGAATACTCCTAACTGCTGCTAAATGCTTCCACAAAAATGCTATTATCAGCATTTTTTATCCAGCATTTTTTCTGGCATTTTTTTAGCTTATATTGTGCACGGGTCCAATTTCCTTGGCAGAAAAAAAAATTTAGTGTTTTTGTACTAGTGTTTAGGAGTGTTTAGTGTTTTTTTCTGCCAGAAATCTGCATAGGGGTAGAGACTAGCTTTAAAACTGCATTGCGAGTTGCAGCAGCAGTTTAAAGGCCCATTTAGATCTATTAGTGTGCTTTCACAAGGTAATTATTTGTAAGATTAGGCAGGTACATTGGCATACCTCAACATGCATTTCCTTTGTGCTTTGACATGCATTTTGTATTTTTTGAATTTGGAGTGGTTAGGGGTAACAACATGACCAAGGCTTGTTAATACTTGTTGCCAACACATCCAAAAAATGGGCTTGACTTACTGTGCACTTTTGCACTCTTTTTTTCTTAATAAATGTGAATGTGGCAAAGCTTCATTTTGTAAAGAATACCCTCTCAGGGGCACGGATAAAAAAAAAACATTTTTGCTTGTGCATGATTGGATGATAGAAATCAGCAGAGTTTTACCATGCTTACTAAGCTCTGGACAAAATGAGTGCAACTGCACTTGCAAAGCTATTTACAAGATGAGTGCAACTGCACCTGCAAAGCTATTTGCCTTTAGTAAATCAACCTCAATGTTATATGCATTTGATGTGATGCCATTGACTTCTTTTGGTTTCCCAGCAATAAAATGCAGAAAAACTTAGCATATCTTTATGCTTTATCATTAGTTATGAGGAACCTGGACACGTGTTTTAGTGCATAAGGGTCCTGATTAGTCTTGAGAGTCTATTCACCTATGCATTTTAACACATGTTAATGCATGCACACAGGGTAACCATTTTTTTAAACAGTTCTAGTTCTTATCTATGTAAAGTGTTGATGTGTGTTGTCTACTGTTTGATGCATCAGCAGATGTTATAAGGCCTATTGATAGCAACAATAAAGAAAAAAAAGACATGTCTTATTTTTTAAAAGCACTGCACTGCTGAGATGGGAACACACACCATCATTATAATGAGGAACCAAGATATATGAATTTTAGCATGTCAGGGTCACGCTTAGCCCTGAGGATCCCTTCACACCTATGTACTTTTAACACATGTGAACACATGCACACATGTTACCATTGGTTCTAGTTTACATCTGTATAATGCATTGAAGTGCATTGTCCATTGTTTGATGCATCAGCAAGTATTATAGGGCCTATTGATGGCAATGCCAGAGCATGGAACTGCATATTTGTTAATAAAACACATGCAGGTGGAAATGCAACCTAAAACAATGTGAATTAAAGATGGCTCATGTAAGCACCTGTGGCAGTTTTATTGTTTGTCCCAACCATTATCACTGTCACTTTGACTGGACAGCTTGGTCTGGGAGATGGGGAGAAAAATAAGAAAGTGAACTATAACATTAATTTACTAAAAAAAACAAACCACTAAACAATATATATATATGTTCGTGGCCCTCCGACCGAAGATAGATGTGGTGTGCATTTATGTATGTATATATATATATATATATATATATATATAGTCACTGTGCATTTATCAAAATTCTGTATTTTTCATTTTATTTATCCCCTAAACAAAAGAAAAAAACAAATTCTATAATGGCAGTTCTGAGCAGCATTTTTCTGGGTGAAGATGCCCTGTAAGAGGAGATCATCTATAGTAACAGACATTTATTTTTACCTAATAGGCAGTATTTATCAGGTTCACTGGGCTGAGGAATTTTTAATGAACAATTCCCTAAATGTATTGTTATGTGACCATAGTATAATATACTGTATATTATGCTGAAAGAACAGCATCTTGTGATGAAATAGTTGTATAATAAGATTGTACATAACTCTCAGAATGTGCGTACAACATATAAATAGACATTGCCTGGGCATTTTACTAAAGATTTGTTATCCCAGAAAACCTGGATTTAGTAAAGTAACTAATTAGGTTGAATATAAATGTATATATAACCAAATCAAAGAGGAAACTGCAATGGCAAAAAGCCAGAAATTTCTAAGGAACATTTTCCGAAGTTGTTTTAGGGCTCACAAGGAGAACTGAGCGGGCATCAAAGCCTTGACATTTGTTCCATTTAGCAGGGTAATAGGATAATAAAATGCCATCTTCTATCAGTGACTAAAATATGTGCCAAAGTCCCCATATCTGTGCAGATGTTGGCATATTTCACATTGTGTTCACATTTGCTAGGACACTTAGTGCAGCCGGTGTCCTTCAGTTGTACCGGTAAAGGGAAGTCAGATGTGTTATAGAAGACGTTTTGTGTTGTTTTGCTGAGAGCACTGCAAAGCAATTCAATAATAACATATCGTACTGAAGGATTTGCAGTGCCCTTCAAAACTCCTCCTGTGCTGTAAAATACTATAAAGTATTTTAAAATAAACGTATTACAAACCTTGATGATGAGTATGACCTAATATATGTATAAAAAATGTTACTGCATGTCTTAGCGCTTAATAGATCCAGAAATATATGCACAAGAAGTTATAGGCATTTCTTTCCATTCTTGACTTTCATTAAAAAAAAAAAGTAAATTTCAGCTGATATATCTGGATCTGCTAAATGTTTTTTTAAAAACATTTTCTTTGGAAATATCCTCTGCTTATACATGTTTTAATCATATTCTCACTCTGAATGGCCCAGGCTTGTGACAGCCTATTTAATTGCAAGATTAAACGTGAATTATTATTATTGGGAATTGTTACACAAACCCAGTGAAACAGTTTTTGTTCCATAGACCAAAGGCGTTGAAGGGATACTGGAAACATGTTAACCATTTAACAAAAATAGATAAATAAAAAAAGGTTGCTGTAGAACATTTACCCCCAAAATCAAACAATACTGTAATATCGTTCTTTAGCTGATGACAAGTAATAGAGGTGGTTGAGTTGATAAGCTTTATGTCAGGAAGAACTTTTATCTTCATTTTACTGGAAACAGAGATAAACATAAAGAATGACTTTGGATTATCTGATAACTGCACTGCACATTATAACCATTAGGGATGAGGTTCAGATTCACCACTACAATGCATTTGAAGCAAAGTCTGCAGGTTCAAGATTCATGGCCCTGGTGATTTTTTGTGCACATGCACCTGGGAGAATTTTTTAAACCCTAATGTACTGCATGGCATTTGAACTATGGCCAGCAAGCTGTAAAGGGCCAAAAAGGGTGCTTTTGGATAAGACAGCCCTCTCCCTATACAATGAAGGAGTGTAGAGGTGGGCCCACGACAGCCATGGTGTGACAAGCATCTATAGAAAAGGCATAAGCTTTTACTTATCTGTACTTTAATTATTTCCAAAAGTGCAAGCCTCTTGTGGCGTCTGCCCCCAGCATGGCCCCTTTAGATTTTTGAAGTGCTCATAGTGCAGCATTTATTTCTTATTGCCCATTTGTTCTTGGAACTGCTGATTTTGCGCCTAAAGCACCTGAAGGTATATCAGTCACATTTTCTGCAACCCCGTATCCCTATATGAAATAAAAGTTAGACATACACAGATTAGGCCTATTATCCCTGATTAAAATAGTCCTGTTGCTGCATCCCTTACAGTATATTTATTATTGTAGTAATGTCACAACCTGTTCTCTTTGTCTCTAGTAAATTTGGGCCTAGCCTGCTGCTGCCCAATTTCACACTGGCATAAGCAAATTACTGGCAGGTCTGTTACCGCTTAATGAAATAACATGCGTCACTGCTAAAACTAACTGTACATTTTTTTCCCCAAACCAAGTTGAATCAGATTAGGGGGTTGCTGCTCTATGTAAGCCATGTTAATTGTAAAGGGAAAAAAATTCATAGCCAAATATGCACTGCCAGCGTGTGTTGTCGCTTGTTCGTAAAAATACTGTTCCAAAACCCAAGCATAGTTTTTTATTTTTAATTAAAATTTAATTCAAATTAAGTTTGTGTATTTCCAATGTTGCTTTCAAAGCCACATGGAAAGATCCCTTTACTGATGTATGATTTTTTTTTTTGCATTGCTATATGTCCCCTATGCCAGTGTCCAGTTGACTTTTTTGGACGGTATATACTTACTATCCGTAAAATTGACCAGAATTTAATTACAAAATTTGCCCCTACAGGCTTCAATGAGATTCCCTACTAAGTTTGGGTTCACAAATCGAACCTGGGCAGATTCAATCATCCCTACTATTCTTTACTATTCATCCCTACATCCTTTACTATTCACATGCACAATATATTTTTTTAGGCTTGGTTCACATTAGCCCGACTCCAAAGTCGCACGACTTTCAGTGCAACTTTGGAGTCCAACTTTGATACGACTCAGTGTGATTTTTTACAATCTGTGGCATTGAAGTTGTATCAAAGTCGAACCAAAGTAGTGCAGGAACCTTTTCTAAAGTCGGCCAGACTTGTCTAGTATCAGTTATGATGGCTCTCATAGGGAAACATTGAATTTCACATGTCATCCAACTTGAGGTCTCACAAGTTGGATCCTATGTCGAATCAGTGTAAACCAAGTCTAAGTCTATGTTGGTCCCTTTAGTTCTAGTAAGATATTATAGTGTGTACAGAGAAAAACACCTGTTTTATAAATTTTTTTAAATTTGCTGAAATAATCTGATCTATTTCCTTTTGTTTTATCTAGCCATCTTCTAGAAGAATTGGCTTGGCTTGTGCCAACTGTCATACTACCACAACAACGTTATGGCGTAGAAATACAGAGGGAGAGCCAGTATGCAATGCCTGTGGCCTATATATGAAACTACATGGGGTAAGTATTATTATTGTTACCTTGTAACAGTCACATCCCTGCTTAGTTTGTTGTGGTTACAGGAGTCAGTTTTTTTTTCAATGTGGCCTGCTGCTTTTAACACATACTGGCAGGTTGAATCAACCGCTGGTGTTTTATGACTATTTTGGACCTTGGGTGGTGAGATTACCAGAGTTCACAAGGCAAACCTTGTAAAAAAAAAAGGGGTTGTTAAAAAAAAAGGGCTAAAGTACCTTAAAACAAACCCTATGCCAACATCCTCATGTCCTCCAGTTGTTAAATATTACAGACCTAAGACACACGCTTTGGCCCACCCTATAGCACTACCTAATAGTATACTCTTCAACACTTTAGTATACTGTAATCATTAAAGCTGAACCCCAGGAAATCAGATACACACACAGATTAATTTCATATAATGGGGCTGTTTCACCTACCAAAGTATTTGTATTTCTGTCTTATCCTGTCCAGGGATTTACTGATCCCTGCTAGTGAGCACAGACAGATGGAAGACACATCTTAGATAAGGAATACAATGGTGTCCTCTGTCCACCCACAGCCTGCTGGTTGGACAATGGAAGAACAGCAGCACACTAATACAATTACCCCATTACTCACTCTGCTCTTTCCTCCTATCAGTAGGTTTCATGTCAACACGTTGGGATGCAGCACACTTGATCGGCTCTCAATCCATTCCCTCCCACATCCAGTCTTGGCATATATAAAAAACTGTTTGTGAATATTTTTTCTGCTTTCTGTAGATAACAGTCCATTCTGCACCTTAGTTTGTCACAATAAAATAAAACTCAATGAAGCACTGTATTAGACTACAGCAGGGTTTCTCAACCAGGGTTTCCGTGGAACCCTTGGGTTCCTCCAGAGGTTGCTAGGGGTTCTTTGAGCAATGAGCAATTTCTGCCTCTCAGATAAAAAACATTGATCTTTTTAGCTATCTGTAAGATGGATAAAAAGCATTCTTCGCACTGATCATCACACTAATGTATCATGAATTGTAGATATAGTAATTTTTAGCAGGGGTTCCTTTAGGGTAGAAAGATATTTTAAGGGTTCCTCTGTGTTGAAAAGGTTGAGAAAGGTTGGACTACAGTGTTGAACACTATATGTTGTGTTGACAAGAAATAGTTACCACATCACTCTTATGCAATTGGTAATAAAGTGAACAGGCAAAAACATATTGTAGAAATACAACATTTTAAAGAACTTTCATAATCTCATAAAATACCTGCAATGTTAGAACAACAGCAACCTTTTCTATGTAAAAACAGTGTAGGTTGATCAGGTGCTATGTGATTGTAAAAGTCATAATGTGATGAATTATAAAAATTAGGAGCCCTGTCGATTCAGTATGTCATAGCTGTTGAGTTTGGACACGTGAAGATATGGGATATCTCTTGCTGACTACCAGTACTCTTATAGGAAGGTTATAATGGGGTTTGTTAAAACTATTTTAAGTATTAAATGTATTAACTGATCTTTTTGTTTGATCTTTTTTTTTTACTTGTTTAAAATCCTAATTTTAGAAATGTGTATTTGAAACCGAAAGCAACTTTTTAATAGATTTTTTGTATAGCACTAGGGAGAAGATAGAAGTTCTGTTAGGTGTTTATTGCAGCATGTGCCCCTGTTGGGGGAATTTTTGCTCATTTCATGTCTCCTAGGACAGAAAATGAGGCTAAACTTTTCCAAAAGAGACACAGAAGTCAAAAGCCTACTGATTTTATTAGAATAGGGAAAGTTAGAACATTTATTGACACCCTGTGCATTATAGTTTGACAGGGTTTAATGAGAAATCTTTACACAAGGGCACAAACAGCAAAATGAAAAAAATAAATAATTGAAAAAATAGCTGAAACTGGTCTTTAAGGCCTGATTCACACCTATGCAGGTTGCAGTTTGCATATTCCAGGTGCATTTTGCGTTTTTCAATGCACATTTTTGATCCATTGAAGTCCATTGAAGTTCCATTGGAATCAAAAGAACAGAAAAAAATCCCTGGCCCTTTCCATATAATGCACAGATGTGAACTACATCCATATGAGACAATGTTAAATGGACTGTAGTGTGTTTCTGCAAATCTGAAAACGCGCTGAAAAATGCATAGGTGTGAGCAAGGCCAAATACCATGTTCTGCCATGCCTCTGTGTTTGCAGAGAAATCTGTGACTTAAAAAAAAGATAGCCCAGCAAAGCTGCTTCCTTTTGGACAGCTTCAGAAGGAAGCCTCTTAAAGTGGAGTTCCACCCTTTCCGAATGTTTATTAAAAGTCAGCAGCTACAAAAAGTGTAGCTGCTGACTTTTAATAAACAGACACTCACCCGTCTCCCGGATCTATGATGGAGCTGCACGGAGCCTTGCTCCTTTCCCCCTCCGCGGTGCCGACATTGCTACTGTGGGCACTCGGCTGCGGCTTCACGGCCAGGTGCACACTGCGCATGCACGAGCAGCACTGCACATTGTGATTGGTCCCGAAGTCTTCTAGGACCTGTCCTGTGTCCCAGAAGACTTCGGGAGGGAGGAGGAAGGGGACCTTCCACTTCCGATCTCCTAAGGTGACCGGAGCGGAAGTACCCGAAAAAATCGGGTATCCCCACCCTTCCTCCTACCCAAAAGCTCAGTTTCAGCATCTGGAGTTGGGGAGGAGGACTTAAAGCAGAAATTCCACTTTTGGGTGGAACTCCGCTTTAAGCATGTTATCATTAACAACATATTGCTAATTTCTGCATGGCTTCAAAAAATATTATTGAACCACCAATGTAAAATGAAACAGTTTAAAAATGCAGGCAGGCTGGTTAACTCAATTTTAATAATATACTTTTATCATATAATAATTGTTCTTATGCTATTGCAGGTACCACGGCCGCTGGCTATGAAGAAAGATGGAATTCAAACTAGAAAAAGAAAACCAAAGAATCTAAATAAGTCAAAAGCATCCTCTAGTAATGGTATGTAATTTCTCATATATGTTACTATATACATAACATTGGTAGAATTATTTTTCATCCTTCAGTGTTGGGCATGCTTGACTAACCCTGTAGTGCTGTATCTGAAACGTAACCTTATATTACAAAAAACAGGCACAGTCATTTACTATAGGGAATCACTGTTTTGTATGTACAGTGGATATGTGAACCTTTTAAAGGGAATCTATATTTTTTGTACTTTACAGTCTGAGTAATGCTTTCCAAAGAGTTACTTTTAATAAGACTTTATCATGTTTTTCTTGCTTTCTGTATCATATTTTGATTATTGTACTTCATATACAGTTTTACAAATGCACACTCTAGAGGCCATTTGTATATCAGAGAATGCTATTAGCATTTCCTGTTCACCGGATGTACATATATAGCGTATTTACAAATTAAACACAGAAACAAGGTTTGTAAACTTTAATGAAAAAAGGTGAACAGCGCTGGTCTACCCCTATTACCCTTTACTATATGCCATTGTGGGTAAATCTGAGCTATATGTGCTTACTGTGAAAACATTGTATTTACTTACAGTGAAATTATTGCTTACAGTGATAATGGTAAATCAATAAATAAATATTCAATATATACTTTGCTAGTAAAGTGCTTAAAGTGACACAACGTGCAGTTTTGTGCAATCCTTTGAATAAGTGCAACAAATATCTTTAAAAGTGCTCAGTGCTCTGTGCTTCTTCAAAATAGGGTTCCTGGTGCATTCACTTAGGTCACAAATAGAGGGTGCATCTCACTCACCAGATACGTTGGACTTGTTAACTTTATGGTAACACAAGTCAGAAAGGCTTTATGTCTCTTGGGGGAGGGGGGGCCTTCCCTCTGCAGTGGATGTCAATGGATCCTTCCGGTGTCCAAGGGTTGCTGCTGGTGTCTTGTGAAGGGGAGGTGATTAACTCCAAATGGTGTGATAATGTTTAAAAATGTATTATAACATTTAAAAGCATGTAAAATGTTCCAGATAATCCTATAAAAGAACAGCTAGTAGCTGTCCATGGCGTTCTTTTCCTCCCTCCGGGGCTCTGGTAATGTGTGTGGATAGAAGCTAATATCTGCACACGTTACCAGAGCCCCAGAGGGAGGAAAAGAAAGCCATGGACGGCTACTAGCAGTCACCTCCTCCCACTGCAAAAAGGTTCTTTTATAGAATTATCTGGAATGTTTTACTTGCTCTTAAATGTTATAATACATTTTTAAACATTATCACGCCATGTGGAGCACTCTTTGATTACCTCCCCTTCACGAGACACCAGCAGCAACCCTGGGACACCGTAAGGATCCATTGCCATGCACCATTGCAGAGGGAAGCCCCCCCAAGAGACCTAAAGCCTTTCTGACTTGTGTTACCATAAGGTTAACAAGTCCAACATATCTGGTGAGTGAGATGCACCCTCGGTTTGTGACCTAAGTGGATGCACCAGGAACCCGATTTTGAAGAAACGCAGAGCACTGAGCACTTCTAAAGACATTAAATTCAAAGGCTTGCACAAAACTGCACGTTGTGTCACTTTTAAGTACTTTACCAGCAAAGTATATATTGAATATTTATTTATTAATTTACAATTATCACTGTAAGAAATAATTTCACTGTAAATAAATACAATGTTTCACAGGAAGCACATATAGCTCAGGTTTACCCACAAAGGTATATAGTAAATGGTAATAGGGGTAGGCTAGCGCTGTTCACCTTTTTTCATTTGATTGGTTTTGTAACAGAGTAACCCTTACACAGCAGCAGGTTATTTAATTAATACATTTTAACCACATCAATTTTCATACACCCTTAATTTGGTTGGCGCGGGTGCATATATACATTTTGTAAACTTTAATGCTCATTGATAAAATGGTTTGCATACAGTCCATTGTTTTTACATATATATGTAAAAAAGCAGCAAAGAAACTGGCTTTCTTTTCAACACCCATTGAATCAGAACGAAAAGTTCCACTTTTTTTTCCCCTAATGCTTCCAAGAGGTCTATCACTTCTGTACAAAAGCCTACAAATCAAAATTTGCTAGCAGATTTAATCCCATTGCCAAAGTGCTACAAAGTTCCTTCCTCTCCCTCTATCACTTCAGGCTGCGGGCGGTTCTTCATTGTCATCTCACAATGAAGGGCTATTAACCCTACATTGTATGTGGATGAAGCAAGCATGCAACTGCGGCCAGAAGCATCCTTGGGGAGGCTTTGCGGGACAGGTTGCACTTCGGCAGGACACTGCTAGATCGTGCAATGAGTATTCTTCTACTCAGGCAAAAGTGAGCATGTAATTCTTGCAATGTGGGACGCCCCGCTACAAGGGTAATTTTTTTTCTTGTGCCCAGAGTTAGACTATAAGCAGCTTCATAGTGTGAATTTAGACACTGTTCATAATAAACAGCATTTAATTCCTATGGGTCCCTAAGGATGTTTTAAAAACAGCTTTTGCTACCTGTGCGTGACTTTTGCACTGCTCAAAAATATAATCATCATGGGTTCCATTGATCCTTATCACGGTATTACACAGTATTAGGGCCTACATTGACTGGCTTTGAGCTTGTGTCGATGAGTAAATGTAGCAAGCTTAAGGCTTAAGGATGTTTTTTGACATTTTTACAGCAGCTGTTTTTAGCTGAAGATATTTTTTGCTACAGTCAGTAAACTCTCCATCATGTTATCCTATGTGTTCATGCACACATAGGCTGTTATCAACTGTTTTTGGCTGGGGAGTTTTTGAGCTGTAAAAAAAACCCAAGACCAGTGGGTTCTGAGAGATGTGTTTCAGCTGTAAAAACACTCAAACTTTAAAAACGCTCAAAAACGTGGCTAACCGCCAGTCCCCAACATTTTTGGACGTTTTATATCAATTGAGAAAAAAAAATGCTGGTCCTTTAAAAATGTGAAAAAAACCCCGCAAAAACGCCGGTAATATAACGCTAGTAAAAGCTGAAAAAAATCTTGATAAGCTACTGATGTTTTTGGGACTTTTTTAACGTCCTGTGTGCATGAAACCTTAAAGTGTATTCTGCTTGCATTTAAAATCAGTCCTACATTTACCTTCCTATAAGTTGCTTCCCCTCATTTCAAGCTGCATTTGCTTACACATAGAATTGCATGAGAAGAGACATAGTAATAAAGTGTACAAAGGTCTGTTAATAACACACCCTTAATATAGTATGTGTGCACAGGACACACAGCTGTCATCATAATTGCAAGTCTCTTTTTGGTGCCTCGCCATAAATGAACAGCTTCACTTATATTCATCACCCAATATTTTTGAATTATTTTGCATTATGGAGATCATCTTGAACAACACTAATTATTTTCATTATAGGGTCCCTGTTCCAAGTTTCTTGTACCCCCGTAGGCCTGGATCTCTTGCTTGTGACGATAATCCACAGAGTGCCAGAGTATTACTTGCTAGTGTTTAAGGTAGTGCAGAGCATCTGTGCTGAAATAGGAAAGACACTCTCCCTGTGTGCAGTTCAGCAAATAACGCCAGGTAGCAAATATTTTAGGAGCTTCTTGGCTGACACTAGAGTCCAAACAATACACAAGAGAGATGTTCTCTTGAAAGTCTTGACATAGTTCTGTGTTTTTCTCCAAGAAGGGGAAAGTGGAAGACGTTAGAAAGTGGAAGAGAGGAAGAAGAGGAGATAGTAAATGAAGGGGTGTTTGCAAAATACTAAGACAGACAGATTGTGGAGGGGGGAGAGAAGTTGCGATCCAACCCATAGTCCATAAAACGTGATGCCTGGGTCTTTTTTAAAAAGGTGGCAATGCTCCTGGTCATCGGCTTTCAAATGTAGACAAATATGCAAATTCCCTCTTTGTCAATTAATTTTGTGTTCAGTGTTACTAAACTGTTATATTTAAATAAACAATTGTACTTTTTCAGGTACCAGTAGCCACCAAATCCCTATGACTCCAACTTCCACAACTTCACCAACAAACTCGGATGACTGTATAAAGAACGGTTCTCCTAGCAATCAAAGCACTGCATCTGGGGTAAATGTCATAATGATAGCTTAAGAATACAATACACTGTCTTATCTCTCTCCCTATCTTATCTAGGGGAAGTTATCTTAGCAAACATTTAGCCTTCTATACTTGATAGTATGTTTGAAAGAATTTCATTTGTTCTACCTGAACACATGGAAAATATACATATTCAAACAGAAAGTATATATTTACATGCTGACTTTTTTTTCCAACATTCGACTATCAGATATGAATATGGTTTTGCAAAGAACAGGGAGACAATAACAGAGAATTGCTGCCTAATGATATGATAAGCGTTGATTAGTTCTTTAATTCTGCTGAATTCCATCACTTGGCATTATCATCATGCTCTAGCTTTTTTTTGCTATAATGGTTGGTTATGGAGCTAAACTACTTTCCACAATGTACTGATGGTATAGTAATTAACTTGGCGCTGCATTCCACGTCTAGATAATCATAAACAGGTTTCCAACATCCCTAACAAGCATGAATGAAAGAATGTGAACCCCCAATTTGGGACTTTAGCAGAAACCAACCTCCTAGAGGAGCAAAGATCAAACCAATCTAAATGAAAAAAGTTTATTGAATAGGTTAAAAATACACTGATCAGGCCTATACAAAAAGGTCTGTCATCAAAGGGATAACATTGGCAAAGGTACTGGACACTAACATAAATTACAACGTGAAAGACAAAACAATTGACAAAATTTAAAATACAAGACACAAAAGACCACTTGCATCGCCACTGTATTTTTAACCTATTCAATAAACTTTTTTCATTTAGATTGGTTTTGATCTTTGCTCCTCTAGGAGGTTGGTTTCCGCTAAAGTCCCAAATTGGGGGTTCACATTCTTTCATTCATACTGATGGTATAGTTGTCTTGCCATTTCGTCTCCAGACCAGTAAACCAGAATAACTGAAGTCTTGCAAGTCCCAGGGTGACTGACAGTTTGTGAGATGTAGTGTGTCATACTGCGCAATACCACAGGTCTTATACCATCTGTTTCTGTATGCAAATATATGCTTGATAATCTCCACAAGCACAGGAATAGGTGTGAAGGCTCTATATACCATCTAACAAGATACAAGGTAAAAACGTCCTGCGTCTCTGAAAAGGTTTTTACCCTTCACTACTCTACGCAAAACTTAAATGTTTTGGCTTTAGATACACTTTAATGAAGAAAAAGTGACAGTTAAAAAATTGAGCTTTGTTAGCCTGGAAAACATGATTACATTTCTAGCTTATTTATTTTCCTCTTAACCACTTAACCTAACTGGATATTTACATTTCATTTAAGAAACAAACTTTATTTCTCATGTCAACCCCCAAGGAGATTTCCAATAGTACATACAATATATACAAGTAAAGGATGCAGGTATAACTGTATTTTGGTGATGCAACCTAAGGGACACAGATGGCAGTTGTTTAACTTCTGCTCACATCTGTATTGTTACATATTCTCCCAGGATAATCACGCATGTAGAAAACTGCTGGATTACAGCAATCTGTACAGCATTGCTGAGTCGAACTGAAGGAATGCTAAAAGAATTTACTGTTTAGGGCACTAAATGGATTTATTGCAAAACAGTTCCCAGCACTGTGAGATTCTGGCATAAATCCATTCACTAAAAATTGGTGTCAGCACTTTCATCTTCATACCACAGATATTTTACCTACACACCCAAATCTTCACACACAGGGATGCTTAGCTGTGTACCAAAGCCAGCAATATGGATTTTCATGTTAATATGTAGAGTTTTAACATAATACATTAACTATTACTACATACGTGTTTGCATGATATTCTGGAGCAAAGTTAAAAATTATTGATCACCGATTCAGACTGCCAAGCAAAACCCACATCTTCAAGGTCCATCATATTTATTAACATTTACTTTTTTTATTAAGCTTAAAGTGTGCTAATTGAGTACATTGTAAAAGAGTAACGTTTACTTCTGGCCCTTTGCATCTATCTTAATGTCTTTGCAGATGATAAAACTGATCTCCCCATTAAGATAGCTACACACGAAAGTCCTCTGAACAGCCAACCTAGAAATAAGAATTTTGCATTTATTATTACTGAGTTTGTCAGGACTCACGTTCTCATAAAAATAATAGCATGATCTAAATGTCAGCTATCAGTATACTGGTCCCTAATACCCCTGCAATCATTATGGCGGCTCACTCTGTCAATGCAGTAATGCCAATTATATCAAAGGCAAGATTGTCACTAACATTTCTTTAAGACTGGTGTTTAAATTTAACTTTTTGCACATTTCTGGTTAACATTAGTGTGACTCTAAAGTCCTGCAATTTCCTGTGCAACATTGCAGTGTGACATTCATAGGACTTATTACACGCTATGGCATTCAAGTCACATCAAAATAGTAAAGGAACCTTATTTTTTTAAAGGGGCAGCAACTTTAGCCGCATAGATTGGAACAGATGCCATTGAAATAAAATTGGTTTTGGCTTGTCATGTGACTTTATGTGTCGAATGACAAGTCGCACTAGTGTGAACCAAGCCTAAAGGAGCTAGTTAATTTGTGTTTTTGACAGGTACCAGTTCCCACTTCCGGGACGTCCCTCAGAAGTTCAGCCCCCCTCCTTCTTTCTCAGCCACTGGCCCAGTTAGAAAGCGCAACACGCCACGCGCAGTAGGGAACTGGCTGTGAAGCTGAAATGTTTCACTGCCTGTTTCCCTGACCACGAATGGCGACGGCAGCACCTGAGAGCCAATTTGAAAATTGGCTGGGATGCTGACATTGTGGGATCCCTAGACAGATAAGTGTTCTAATATTAAAATTCAGCAGCTACAGTATGTGTAGCTGCTGACTTTCAATTTTTTCATGGGGGGGGGCGGGCAGAATTCATCTAAGCAATTTTAGAACATCTGACCTCAGGTTCATTAATAAATCTATTGATGGGCCCCCTTTCCCTGACCAGCTCAAGGGAAGTTGAATTCCTATCCCTTTATCTGAAATGTCTCCTGTGAAATAAGCGCTGGTTCACCCTGCTAACATAAAAAACCTATTATATTAAACAAAATGCATGACTGGTTCACTTTAAGAAGGGTGGAGTATGGGTAATTAATTAAAACCTCAAAATGGGAATAATGGAACTCAATAATATTGGCCTTTTACTGCAATTCCATAGTTATTAGATCCTTGCAAACCTCGATGCCATAATTTACAGTGACAACTTAAGTCTAGCTGCGTGGAATTCCTAGCGGAGTGTGCCTGATATGTCTGGCTGTGTGAATTCCTTGGAGAGGCAAAACACATATCTATCTTGCAGCTTGAATTTGGATGCCTTTTCACAAAGTAATAGATATTGTTGAGAAAAGTAATGACTTAGGTTTCTAGTGCAGCATAAATAACAACAGTAGATAAAAAGGTTATGTCCCAATCCCAATAGATTCTTTCATATTCACATCTCCTCTCTCCTTATAAATAATTTGTTGGCAATGACCAACAGCGTGTTAGAGTATTTCTCAACATGGCGGATAAGGAAGGTACAAAGGTGTTGCTGCAATGGCTTGCAATAGTTTTAATGATTCCAAATATTTTACAGCACATACAGTTCATCCGCAAGCATAAACCAAGATTTTGTTTTATGAGTTGTAATAATAACTTACTTCCAGTTACTGCTGGATTTATTTTTTCTTACTGATCTATTGTGCAACCTTCAGAAACACATGTAAAACGTTTTATTACCATGAGTTACTTTTATATCTTAGATATTTATGAAATACTCTGTTTGGAGAGCAGCAATATAGATTTAAACAGTTTACCCATGTTGCCCCGCAGCAAACACTAAACTGACACCTGAAAACAGATTGAGAAATGTTGTATTTGTACTTATGAGAGAATATATAGTAAAAGCAATAATGTTGTTTTTGATATGCAGAAAATGCTCAAAAATAAATTGAATGTGTTGATATCAATTAATCTGTGTAGCAATAATATAATATACAGAACTGTAGTATATTAATTTTTTTTTTAAATACACATTTATTAATTATGTGAATGGCCTAATTTGTACAATCGCCTTAAGTGGTGCATTTTTAAAACCTTACCAGAATATCAATATGGATTTCTATGAAAGAAAAAGTATACCTAAAATAAAATAATTTTTGTGCTAATCTGTAATATTTTCAATAATTCTTGCATATCCCTAATTACAAATGGTTTGGGTGAAAATACTCCTTTACTAAATCACTCTCTCTCTTTCTTTGTATATATATATATATATATATATATATATATATATATATATATACACGCACAGTATATATTTTTTCTTTATTTGTTGAACTACAATAAGCAGAAATACATAAAATTTTCACAGCATCTACATTACTATTGAAAATTAGCATTCATTTTCATAAGTAGGTTGATTATTGATTCTTTGCCCATTTTATTATCTCATTTTATTTGGCAGATACAGGAAAGTAATAGGTAATACGTTTAATATTAAAGAAAAAAAAGTTAAGCTGGTTATACACTTGTAGAATTCCATTCGAAATGTATCATTTTAAGAATGTTTGTTTGATTTTCTAATAGTTAGTGGGATAAAATCAGGGTTCATTTTCAACTGCAGTGACAAGAAAATTCAAAGGAGCAGGATAGGATTTTTTTCTGGAACAAAAAAATTTATTTTTTAACACTGAATGTGATTTATGTTCGTAAAATTACATTCATTCCAAAACTTAATGTTAAAAGAAATTGAAATTTTGAATTACTTTCAAACAACATTCATCTAGTCATCGAATGTGCAAAGAATTTTTGAATATACAAACATTTGTTCAAAAATATTCTAATGTATAGCCAGCTAGGCTGAGGTAGGGGTAGAGGGGAACGCGTTGTGCCAACTATTCTCGTTAAGGATTTTTTTATCTTTAACATATACTTGCAAGATAAACACTTGTATAGTTTATATAATGTAAACATTTCATGTTCTAGAGCCATCTAGAATTAGAGGTAAAGACAAATGGTCAAATGTAAAGATAAATGGTGATTGAAATCTTCAGCTGACCTCGAAATGTCCCTTACATATATTAGATTGTGTTTGTGTGATGTGATCAGATGTGAATTGAAGATTGTTTTATAGCTAAAGTTTGTGTGATGTGATCAAATGTGAATTGAAGAATATTTTATAGCTAAAGAGTAACTCGCATGTTCTTACATTTCTGTAAAGGTGGGGTCGTCCATGATGTCTTCACAGCAAAGTGGAAGTACCAGTCCAGATAACAACACATTGAAATACGCAGGACAAGATGGCCTGTATTCAGCAGTCATTTTGGGATCCTCATCTGACGTTGGGGGATCAGTCAGACAAGATACATGGTGTGCTTTGGCCTCAGCTTGACTTTTACCACCAAAAGGGCAACCTCTTCATTCATGAGTGCTTTTTATAGCAAGTTGATGGACCTCGGATGCTCAAAGAACCTTTTCTCAATTTCCATAAAGAACATTATCTTCACTTTTTCATTTTTAGTGTTTCAGTTTAAGTGGAGCTTTGTGGGGAACGTAATAATATGATCTTCATCTATGCAAGAGGCTTGGGTCTGAGACACACACCTTACTTATTACTTACTTTATAAACCATCCTTGACCGAACGTTCAGACATAGATGAATGCAATGACTGTGTTAGAAAGCCTGTATACTCCAGCATGCATTGAGAAATGCTGCCTTTTGAGAAGAAACTTGACCCAGTTTTCTTTTAGAAGTTCGCAAGTAATGGATTTTCTTTCTGATGCCTTATCTACTATGTTTGGTTGGATCCAATGTTTAGATCTCTATGATAATTTCAATAAAGGTTTACAGTCACTCCTGTCACTACACCATTCAGATTACTTATCACAACTTCAATATAAGCTTCTGATGGGGAATGCAATATTGCTAGACAGACATACAAAGAGCCACAAAGATCTTTCAGAAGCTTACCTTAAAGTAGATGAGCAATTAAAGCACCATAATGAAAAAGATCAACATGAGCTATAGCAGTTAATAAATAAATCTAGCACTACTATATCCTCATGGTGCTAGCCAGTTGGGTTTTCCATTATACACGACACACTACTAGGTGAATTATCTATTTATACACTACAAGAAAACAAGGAAGTGTCTATTATCTAATCTTTCTGTTGTATGTCACGTCCTAAAAATCACTGGCCCCTGCAAAACATATGGCACTGGCAAGCCTACATTAATTTACAGCATGTACCTGTAAAAAAGTACACTACTAAGTTTTCACTGCAATTTGTTATGGCGACTTATATCTGATTAATCCGATCCACCATAAAACGAACTACCATTCAACGTCAATGATATTATCAGTTATGAAGTTTGCTAAATCTCATTAAAAATCAAACAGTTCTTTAATATATAGCTTACATCAAGTCTTTAAAAGAGACAAACACATTAATATCTTGTTATTAAGCAAGTAACCCATTATCCCTCTTTCTGAGTTGCATACTTGCCTCAAACTCATGACTGTGGCCTCCTGAATTATTTCTATCCAAGTCTATGGGGATCTACTGTGCAGGCAAAACCAGTGCACAACAGAATTCCAGAGAAGGATGGCATGGAGGAAGGTATGCATCTGGGGAAGGGGGAATTAGGGTACTTTAGGTTGGGGGTGAACATAAATGATAAGTGCATTTGTTTGTAGTTCCACTTATACTTTAAATATGTGTAAGTCATCATCTAGAGAGTTAAAAAGATATGCATAAAAAACAATATAAATTTTCCCAGTGATTGTCAGTCTTTTTTCCCTTAAAGTAGAACTCCAGCCAAATTTATATTTATTAATATTTTTTGTTAGTTTATTCTTATACAGATTATGCACTGGTTTAAACCACTGTCAATTTTTATTGTCTGTGTTTATATTAACCTAAACTGATAGTGGTTCTAACGATTCTCTGCTTTACTAGTAACAACATTTGTTGCTGCTTGGGTCACCACTGGAGAGATTCTTTTTACTTTCTATCTCGTTGACACAACAGAAAATGAAAGAAAAACTCCCGGGCTGTACTAAATCCGAGACAAAGTTTTTAGCTTTTTTTCCACTCTATTCAAACTTTTAAAAAAAAATGTCTGGAATTCTGCTTTAAAATGACTGGCTGCGTGATGTGTATTGATATTTGTTTTTTTCCCCAAACCATTAGTTTATCTTTTCAGTAATGGTGGTGACCAAATATGTAGAGAAGGATGGCCTTGTATTTTCACCTGTAGTTACTCTTATATTTGATCATTTCCATTGCCATACAGGTGTACAGAAATCTCTTTATGATTCAAACAAAACTTGTATCCATGACATTATGCAGCATTTCTGAAGCCAATGTTCAGGTGGAGGGTTTTTGTGTTTATGAAGTAATGTGACCGGTTTAAGCCATCTCTATTAACGTACAGGGTAGAAAATTGTATTTTTTTTCCATAATACAATACTTTTTTGAAGAGAAAAGAAGTGCAATTTCCATTGCAGCAATCAGTGTTAAATCATTTACATAAGATTTAACAACTTTTGTATCAAATGTATACAATGTAACTTAATGGTACTTTTAATTATTTAATAATGTTAAGCTGGCTTTTTTTTTTATAATGTTCCCCATTTGTGACAGGCAACCCTTTTAGAAGAATGAAGCTAGCATTTTGTGTTTTCTATTTCTCTAATTTTAATTTTTGAAGAACAAAGATTCTCAGGAAAATGGTCTTTATTGTTGAAAAATGCAAATAACCCCACTACCTATTTGCTGTCAGATGTAAATGCGTACAAAAGAATGCAATATATTTGAGAAAGTTCATCTGGTAAATATGTATATATGTTTTACGGTAATGAACCAAAATTAAGCGACTGGCACATTGCTAAGTTGGTTTATGTTTTTTTTTTTTCGTTTTTTTTTTTTTTTTTTAAATTGGAATGTTGTTTTGAACAATAGACCTTCAAAAATAATAAAAATAGCATATTGTTTTTATTGACCCTTGTGATGTTTGTCTTGGTTATGACATTATACGCTAAATGTTCTACAAAAACAATGAAACCCTATCATAATTTTAGCAATTCCAACCATAAATTGTGCATATTTTTTCTTTAGAGATTGCAGTGACAGTATGTGAGTAAGTGATTTCTAACTTGTTTAAAAAAGAAGCAAGCATTGCTAGTGCAAGTGTTACTCTCAACAAACACTACATGACATTGACAGTACATGCAGACAGAAGTCAAATGGCAAAGTACACACGAGGGCTTGGCTAAATATCATCCTTATCTTGATCAGCACACTACTAAAATAAATGCACTGTAGTATCTGCTGTAAGCATTAGGCCTCATGCACACAGGACATTTTTTGATGTTTTTACAGCTGCTGTTTTCAGCTGCAGACGTTTTTTTTCTACAATTATTAACCACGTCAGCCCCGGAAGGATTTCCCACTTTAGGACCGGAGCACTTTTTGCGATTCGGCACTGCGTCACTTTAACTGACAATTGCGCGGTCGTGCGACGTTGTACCCAAATGAAATTTTCGTCCTTTTTTCCCCACAAATAGAGCTTTCTTTTAGTGGTATTTGATCACCTCTGCTTTATTTCTGATCACAGCTATAAACAAAAGAAGAGCGGCAATTTTGCAAAAAAAAACAAATTTCTTACATTTTGCTAAAATACAAATCCAAAAAAAATATAAAAAAACATTTTTTTCCATTGGTTTTGGCCCATTGATATTCTTCCTCATATTTTTTGGTAAAAAAAATCGCAATGAGCGTTTTATCAATTGGTTTGCGCAAAAGTTGCCGCATTTACGGATGATGAGAATTAATTTCTGGGGTTTTATTTTATTTTTTTACTAGTAATGGTGGCGATCTGCGATTTTTAGCGGTACTGCGATATTGCAGCGGACATGTCAGACCATTTTGACACTTTTTTGGGACCATTGGCATTTATACAGCAATCAGTGCTATAACAATGCACTGAATACTGTGTAAATGCCATTGGCAGTGAAGGGGTTAACCTGGAGGGGGCGCTCTAAGGGTTAAATGTGTTCCCTGGGCGTGTTCTATCTGTGTGTGGGCTGGCAGGGGGAGGTGAGTGATCACGGCCTCCATATACAGGAAGCCTGTGATCACAACCCTTCCCCTCTAACAGAACGGAGATCCGTGTTTACTTACATGGACCTCCATTCTTTCACTGTGGGGGGCCATCGCTGGTAGCCGGCGGTGATCGAGTCCAACCCCCCCCCGGACACAGTGAGCGCGCCTCTGGCGGCATATGACGTCAGTTTGCGATAATGAGCCGCTTTGACGCCGTCAGTCGGCAAGTGGTTATGCCCTCCACCATGTTATCCTATATGTTCATGCACACATAGGCTGTTATCAACTGTTTTTAGCAGTGACGTTTTTGAGTTGTAAAATAAACCCAAGACCAGGGGATTCTTTTGTACGTTTTTCAGCTGTAAAAACGATCCGACGCCCAAAAACGCTCACTAACGCCACTCACCAACGTTTTTGGACAAATAAAAAAAAAAAAAAAACGCCCATTGACGCCAGCGCTAAAAAACTCTCAGTAACGCTCAGTAATGCTCATTAACGCCCATTAACGCCGGCGCAAAAAACGCTAAAAAATATGAAAAAAAATCACTGATAAGCTACTGACGTTTTAAGACTTTTTTTAACGTCCTGTGTGCATGAAGCCTTGATGTTGGTGTGGCTGTTTATTAGTGTTGCTCAGTATGGAGGACTAGATAGTTATATTTTACTCAGGCATTTTGGTCTAGTGTGGGTAGCACCCCCAAATATTCCTTTATATATGAAGGCAATAAAAATAACAGAAATAAAAATCAATAAAAGAACAAGTGAAGAGGGAATAAGTGCATTTTAATAATATCAAGAGATTTCCATGACATTTGTACTAGAGTGTATTTGTATAGCCATAAAAAAACATACAGGGGGTTGATTTACTAAAAAGAGAGTACAAAATCTGATGCAGCTGTGCATGGTAGCCAATCCACTTCTAACTTCCGCTTATTCAATTAAGCTTTGACAAAAAGTTGATTGGTTTTTATGCAGAGCTTCACCAGATTTTGCACTCTCCAGTGTTTTAGTAAATCAACCCCACAGTTACAAGTGTCGCAAAAATGTCTTGATTTACATGAAAACACAATTATTCATGCATGGTCCCTCTTCAATATGATTTTTTATTAAAGTAATACTAAAGGCTCATTTGTTTCATTTTATGATAACAAACATGTTATACTTACCTTTTCTGTGCCATGGCTTTACACAGAGCAGCCATGGTCCTCCTCTTCTCGGATCCCCCACCAGTGCCCCTGGCTCCAACCCCGAATGCCCTTCCCGAGCCCTGCTCTGCATCTTCATAAGACACTCAGAGGGGGACTTGGCCCTACCCCCCGCTCCCTCCTCACTGGCTCAGATTGACAGCAGCAGGAGCCAATGGCTTCTGCTGGTGCATCTGAGCCAATGAGGAGTGAGATACCCAAGAAAGTGAGAAAGCCAAGTGCGTTAAGTAAAAAAAAAACCTTCTGCTTTTAGAAACACTTTTTAACCACTTCAGATCCGCGCTATTGCCAAAGTACGTCTCCAGCGCGGATCTGAAATGCCCGGAGGACGTCCATGGACGTCCTCCACTGCGCACGCTCCTGCGCGCCCCCTGGCGGCAGCGGCGGCGCGCGCGCCCGTGGGTCCGCCCGAGACCCGCCGATCACTTTTAGGAGCCTCAGAACGGGGAACCGCCGTTGTAAACACGGCGGTTCCCCGTTCTGTGACAGGGGACAGGACAGATCTACTGATCCCTGTCACCGGGATCAGTTAGATCTGTTATGTCCCGGCCAACCCATCCCCCCCACAGTTAGAACACACCCAGGGAACATTTGTTAACCCCTTCACTGCCCCCTGCAGGTTAACCCCTTCACTGCCAATGACATTTATATAGTAATCAGTGGACATTTAAATTTCTGATCGCTGTATAAATGTCATTGGTCCCAAAAATGTGTAAAAAATGTCAGACATTTCCGCCCCAATATCGCAGTCCTGATAAAAATCGCAGATCGCCGCCATTACTAGTAAAAAAAAAGAAATAATAAAAACGCCATAAATCAATTCCCAGATTGTACACGCGATAACTTTTGCGCAAACCAATCAATATACGCCGATTGCGATTTTTTTTTTTACCAAAAATATGTAGAAGAATATATATCGGCCAAAACTGATGAATAATTTTTTTATTGGATTTGTACTTTAGCAAAAAGTAAAAAATATTGTTCTTTTTTGAAAAATTGTCGCTCATTTTTTGTTTATAGCGGCAATCAGAAATGACGCAGAGGGGATCAAATACCACCAAAAGAAAGCTCTATTTGTGGGAAAAAAAGGACGCAAATTTTATTTGGGTACAACGTCGCACGACCGCGCAATTGTCATTCAAAATGTGACAGCGCTGAAAGCCAAAAATTGGTCTGGGCAGGAGGGGGGTTTAAGTGCCCGGTAAGGAAGGGGTTAAAGTAGACGTAAACCCGATTTATTTGAGCTGGGCACATATACTGTATCTCGTACAAGTGAGTGCACCCCTCACATTTTTGTAAATATCTTATTATATCTTATCATGTGATAACACTGAAGAGATGACACTTTGCTACAATGTAAAGTAGTGAGTGAACAGCTTGCATAACTGTATATTTGGTGTCCCCTCAAAATAACTCAACACACAGCCATTAATGTCTAAACCGCTGGCAACAAAAGTGAGTACACCCCTAAGTGAAAATGTCCAAATTGGGCCCAAAGTGTCAATATTTTGTGTGGCCACCATTATTTTCCAGCACTGCCTTAACCCTCTTGGGCATGGAGTTCACCAGAGCTTCACAGGATGCCACTAGAGTCCTCTTCCACTCATCCATCATAACATCATGGAGCTGGTGGATGTTAGAGACCTTACATTCCTCCACATTCTGTTTGAGGATGCCCCACAGATGCTCAATAGGATTTAGGTCTGGAGACATGCTTGTTCAGTCCATCACCTTTACCCTCAGCTTCTTTAGCAAGGCAGTGGTCGTCTTAAAGGTGTGTTTGGGGTCATTATCATGTTGGAATACTGCCCTGCGGCCTAGTCTCCGAAGGGAAGGGATCATGCTCAGCTTCAGTATGTCACAGTACATGTTTGCAATCATGGTTCCCTCAATGAACTGTAGCTCCCCAGTGCCAGCAGCACTCATGCAGCCACAGACAATGACACTCCCACCACCATGCTTGACAGTAGGCAAGACACACTTGTCTTTGTACTCCTCACCTTGTTGCCGCCACACACGCTTGACACCATCTGAACCAAATAAGTTTATCTTGGCCTCATCAGACCACAGAACATGATTCCAGTAATCCATGTCCTTAGTCTGCTTGTCTTCAGCAAACTGTTTTCAGGCTTTCTTGTGCATCATCTTTAGAAGAGGCTTCCTCCTGGGACAACAGCCATGCAGACCAATTTGATGCAGTGCGGCGTATGGTCTGAGCACTGACAGGCTGACCCCCCACCCCTTCAACCTCTGCAGCGATGCTGGCAGCACTCATACGTCTATTTCCCAAAGACAACCTCTGGATATGATGCTGAGCATGTGCACTCAACTTCTTTGGTCGACCATGGCAAGGTCTGTCCTGAGTGGAACCTGCCCTGTTAAACCACTGTATGGTCTTGGCCATCGTGCTGCAGCTCAGTTTCAGGGTCTTGGCAATCTTCTTATAGCCTAGGCCATCTTTATGTAGAGCAACAACTATTTTTCAGATCCTCAGAGAGTTCTTTGCCATAAGGTGCCATTTTGAACTTCCAGTGACCAGTATGAGAGAGTGAGAGCAATAACACCAAATGTAACACCTAAGACCTTGTAACACTTAATGAGTCACATGACACCCGGGAGATAAAATGGCTAATTGGGCCCAATTTGGACATTTTCACTTAAGGGTGTACTCAATTTTGTTGCCAGTGTTGTCAACCTTAATGGCTGTGTGTTGAGTTATTTTGACGGGACAGCAAATTTACACTGTTACACAATCTGTACACTCACTACTTTACATTGTAGCAAAGTGTCATTCAGTGTTGTCATATGAAAAGATATAATAAGATATTTGCAAAACTGTGAGGGGTGTACTCACTTTTGTGAGATACTGTATCTGCAGTGTTTTCTTATCTCTCTCCAAAGCAATAAGTCACGCGACTTTCTCCTGCTCCATTGTTCTGTTATCAGCATGATAACTTCTGAGAAGTTCTCTGACACATATGATAAAACCAGCCTGCCTTTTGTGTCGGGATAGGTGCTAAATAGATTAGTAGAAAGCTGCTCTACTCACAGCACAGCTCTGAACGTCTCTGCCAATGTGGGGGGGGGGGTGCCTTTCCTCCAATCGGCTGTCTCCCAATGTAATCCAACACTACACTGCAACTGCTGAATGAGTAAGTGAAAGCTGAAGACAGCAGATATACATGTTTAGCCATTGCCCCCTTGGGGGTTGCTGAATGCAGTGGTCCACCTGTCACTTTGCCCACTGTTTCCTTTCATCTGGAGTCACGGATAAGGCCGGTACTTTGTTTTTTTTATTATTTTATTTATTAGGGGATTAAACTTGGATGGGGTAGGGATGATTATGGGCTGCCCAGTAGATTGAACTTGAACGGGACCTTCTATATACACTCCTTCCTCCTCCAGCACATCACTTGCTCCAGTTAACACTTCTTCCTCCAGCATGACACTTGCTTCACTTTACTCCTGGTTCCTCTCACCAGCACTTCACTTAGTTCTGGCCTAGCTAGCACATGATGAGGCCTGCTGGTATTTTAGCACAACCTCTGAACCTCCCATTACAGGCAGGGTTCGCGGGCCCCCAAAGTGTAGCAAAGCTCATGCGTGCTAGCTAGCTTTGATGTATTACTGCTCCCAGCCCATCTTCTTCCTGGCCTCATCAGCCCTCCTGGCTGCTCCACTGCCCAGTGACACCACTACCCTTATTGGCTCTTGTAACCTTCTCAGACTGTCCACTGTACCCTCCCAGCCTGCTCCGGTGTACCTCTTCCAGCTTCCCAGGGTGTGTTACTCACTGACACCGGTGGATCCTTTACAAAGCCTTTTCCTGCAGCACCTCTCCGTTGCTCTCTTGCTCTCTTGGTCAGGATCCCTCTGTGGTTTGTATGAGGGGTCCTTTCCACTTCCCAAGCCTCCAGACCCAAGGTCACCCCCCAGACTGGGTACTCCCTCAGGGGCTCAGCAACCTCTGCTACATCTCCAGCTCTTCCACCAGACTCTCAGACTGGGCTGACCCATGGTATTTAAGGAGGACTGCCCCCTGCCAATTCAGGTTGGGGATTGGTCAGGGCTCCTCAAGATACCTCAAGCAAATCTACTTCCTTTTCCCCACCCTTTCTACCAGTACATTCTGAGCCCAAAAGGAGGGGTTACCAAGAAGTGTTATTACCTGCAGTCACCAGTCCTCCCTGGGCCACTCCCCTGGCCGGAATCAAAACAAATCAGGAAATCAGGCCTGTACTTAAGTCAGGCCTGACCAAATTTACCTCACCTACACAAAAATCTGTCTCTAAGCACCTACCTAACAGTAGAGGGTGCTACACATGTAAAACTTAAGTAGGAGGATTTATTCCACCTCTGTTCACTTCACTGGGTATATGTGAGGGTTTACACCCACTTTAACTTTCATTTTGTTTTTCAACTGTTATTTTTCCTGCCTTTATGTTTTAATTTTCATTGAGGAGTATGTTGCAAGATCATGGGTAGAGTTGATCGACCTCTGGAAGTTCAGGTTCTGCAGGTTCGGCCGAACTTCCGGACAAAGTGGATGTGGAGTTGGAGGTTGAGGAGGCGGTGAAAGTGGCGGTGGAGGAGGAGGAGGTAGCCAACACTTTTTTAAAAAAATTTTTGTGCAAGAAATGCATCGCTGGCCGCAAATGTAGTTTTTGGAATTTTTTTTTTTTAAACCAGCAATGTAGATACACTTTTTAATTTTGTGCAAGAAACAATAATCTGTCCCTTTAAGCAACAGCAGGAACCTCTCCCTATAGAACTAGGAGATGATTTTAGAACAATAATCTGTCCCTCTAAGCAACAGCTGGAAGAAACTTTCCCTATAGAACTTGGAGATGATTTTAGAACAATAATATGGCTCTCTATGCGGCTAGAAGAAACTTTCCCTATAGAACTTGGAGATGATTTTAGAACAATAATATGGCTCTTTATGCGGCTGGAAGAAACTTTGCCTATACAACTTGAAGATGATTTTAGAACAATAATATGGCTCTCTATGCAGCTGGAAGAAACTTTCCCTATACAACTTGGAGATGATTTTAGAACAATAATCTGTCCCTCTAAGGAACAGCTGGAACCTTTCCCTATAGAACTTGGAGATGATTTTAGAACAATAATCTTTCCTTTAAAGCAACAGCTGGAACCTTTCCCTATTGAACTTGGAGTTGATTTTAGAACAATAATCTTTCCCTTAAAGCAACAGACTCTACCTAGTCCAGTCAGATTGTTCTGTGCAGCAGGATGAGGTCTTCAATCTGTCCCTCAAAGCAGCAGTACTAGTATCTCTACCTAGTCCACAATCAGATCGTTCAGTAATGCAGGATGAGATGTTCTATAATATCTGCAATCTGTCCCTCACAGAGCCAGCAGCATCCTCTCCCTAAACTATCCTGAGAGCATATGACATGCAGCACGGTGACTCCAGCCCCATATAGAGGCTGTGTCACATGATGCATTGGCCAATCACAGCCATGCCCTTAGTAGGCATGGCTGTGATGGCTTCTAAGGACAAACCAGTGAAACACTTGTTGATTGGCTGCCCTTGGCAGCTATTCAACATGTGGAATCAAATACCAGAACCCCGAACTCGAACCGGGTTCCGGGTTCGGGATCGGGTCCCGGACACCCCAAAGTTCGGTACGGACCCGAACTTTACAGTTCGGGTTCGCTCAACTCTAATCATGGACACAAATCTCTCTTTTGCTCACTTTCACAGCACATCATGACCATTTGCTGTATATACCATTTGCTTCTCTTCTCAGTCAGAAAGAGAGGTACCATTGTTAATAAACATGCTTTCCTCTGAGAGCTTAATACACATGCAATAACTGTGATATGTAAAAGTGCAATAAAATGTGCTTTTTAAGTGGATACCAATAAGCACTGTACTAACATAAACATGCACGTCTACTTAGACACAATCAGTACCATAATGACGCATGCGAAAATGCCTGTGAGACACAATCAGTACTGTACTGACACAATCAGTAAAAGCAACATCCTGTAGCTAATATTTCCTTTTACAGAGAACAGTTGTTTTACTTGGGGCTGATTTCAGTGGCGGCTGGTGCTAAAAATTTTTTTGGGTGGGGGGGGGGCGTAGAGAATGCCGTGAGACTTACCTACAAATGGAGCCCTCCAGCGATCATGGCTCCCCTGATACTCAGCAACTTCTGTGTTAAATCTTCTTTCCGGCTTCCAAATCTTCAGCCTCTTGATTGGCCGGGATGAGAAGCCGGAAACTGGAAGTGACACATGGTGAATATTGATTCGCTAAACTCAAAAGTGGGAGGGCACTGCGCCCTGAGGATGACGTAAGACAAGCCAATTAGTCCGGCGCACAGTGCAAACACACAAAAGATTTTTAAATAATTGATAATATGACTAACATTTTTTAACTTTAAGATGTTTAACCACTTCAATACTATGCACTTAGAACACTTTACTACCAGATCAATTTTCAGTTTTCAGTGCTGTTGCGCTTTGAATGAGAATTGCGCGGTCGTGCGACGCTGCACCCAAACAGGTTTTTTATCATTTTTTTTCCCACAAATAGAGCTTTCTTTTGGTGGTATTTGATCACCCCTGCGGTTTTTATTTTTTGCGCTACAAATAAAAAAAGACCGAAAATTTTGAAAAAAAAAAAAAAATTCTCTATTTTTGTCACAAAACTTTGTAAATAAGTACATTTTCTCCATCACTGGTGGGCACTGATGAGGCTACACTGACGGGCACTGATGTGGCAGTACTGATTGGCACTGATGAGGCGGCACTGATGAGGTGGCACTGATGATGAGGCACTTATATGCAGCAATGATGAGCACTGTTAGGTGGCACTGATAAGCAGCACTGACGTGTACTGAGAGGTGGCACTGATATACAGCACTGATGGGCACTGATATGCAGCACTGACGGACACTGCTAAGCGGCACTGATGGGCACTAATAGACAGCACTGATTGGCACTCATAGGCGG
>BLSH010361762.1:776440-791596 GCA_018402905.1 Glandirana rugosa
AACTACCAAACTGTCAAACCAACGCCTGTGTTCGTTTCCACTATCAATCGTTAGGGCCGTAAGGTCGTTACATTGACAAAAAACTTTGACCATTAAGTTACCCAAATCAAGGTGAAATATTAAATGACGACCCCGAGACCCGAAGTCGTTTTACTGTCGGTGGTCGTTCTTCTTTGTCCTCGTTACGACCTCCTTTAAATGTCGAGTGTGATTAAAACCATCGTATTAATAATTACACCTTACATACAAGGCACGATTTTCTTGAAATAGAAAATAATTCAACAATACCCATCTCAACTCGCTTGTGGACCTGCAAGCCCAAGACGACCAGGCAGGCTTGAAGCCCTGTTTCAGGCCCAGGCCCAGGCCTGCCTTGGGCTTGCTAGCGTGCCTGTTGCTTGGGGTAACCGTGCGATCGTTCGGGTTCCGTCCGGACCCGGACCCGGACTTTGTCCCGAAGTTCGGACGGACCAGCAGAACCCGAACGTCCAGGTGTTCGCTCAACTCTACCCATAACAACTTAATAAAAGATAAAGTTCTTTTAGCACGGAACATACATTCCACATTAATAATTATGCTACCAAAATTAGTGTGAGCTGTAAATTTCCTCCAGCATTGCTCCTGTTTCTTCTTGCTGGTGGCTGTCATTTTGCTGAAGCCCAGAGCCCCAGCAGTAAATTATAAAGTGGAACTAAACCCATTGAATTACCAGTTTCAAAAAACAGTTACATTGCTGGAATGCCGGGATTGCTAACTATCACCTTTGCTTGTGTCCGCAACCAAACTGTCAAACCATCAAATGGCTGGTGTTGTAACTGATCACACAGAAGCCGCTTTCTTGGCTGTAAAAGATAGGAGGGTTTAATTCTGCTTTAGGTCTCATGCACACGGGACATTTTTTGAGTTTTTAGCTGCAGACATTTTTTTCTACAGTCAATAAACCCTCCATCATGTTATCCTATGTGTTCATGCACACATTGGCTGTTATCAACTGTTTTTAGCAGTGACGTTTTTGAGCTGTAAAAAAACCCCAAGACCAGAGGGTTCTAAGAGACGTTATTCAGCTGCAAAAACGTTCAAATGCTCAAAAACGCCCAAAAACGTTGATCCCCAACGTTTTGGAACGTTTTAGATCAATTGGGGGAAAAAAAAACCCGCTGGCCCTTTAAAAATGCAAAAAAAGTGCAAAAACGCCGGTAATATACCGCTGGTAAAAGCTGAAAAAATCACTGATAAGCTGCTGACGTTTTTGGACGTTTTTTTAAAGTCCTGTGTGCATGAAGCCTTAAGGATGTTAGCAGATTGGCCTCTGCAAACTCAGCAGTGCCTATGGTTTCCTTTGCTAAGGCTTTTTTCTCTTCTTTTCACCTGGTAATTCCACGTGTAAGACACTACTTCCTGTCCCAGGGTTACAATGCTTACTCACTGAGCCTATAGATCAGCGTTTTTCAACCGGGGTTCCAGGAGAGGTCCCCAGAGGCTTTGCTGTGATCTACCCATCAATTGCAGGCAACTAGATCGCATTCCCACCACTGACACAGGCAGTGCGAGGCAAAGAAACAGCTGTGATCATGCTGGCTGAATACCTCATGCTCCTGTTCAACCCAGGTGTTGCCCCCATCCCTGAGCATGTGCTGCTGGCCTGAAACTAGTCTTGCAGGGCATTAAGGCAGGCTAGACAGGAGACAGACCAATGGGGGATAACACCATGTTTCACTGCACCAGGTGACACCAACCCTAGTGCCCTGCTGCCATGAAATGTGCCCTGCCCTCATGTAAAATGCCTGAACCCCATGTAAGGTAACCTGCCCTCATATAATGTGCCTTGCTCCCATGAAATGTGCCTTGCTCCCATATATTGTAACCTGTCCTCATATAATGTGCCCTGCTCCCATGTAATGTGCAATGAGCTCACAAAATGTGCCCTGCCCCCATGTAAAGTGCCCTGCTCCCTTGTAATGGGACCTGCTCTAATTTAACCACTTCAGCCCCGGAAGGATTTCCCCCTTAATGACCAGAGCACTTTTTGCGATTCGGCACTGCGTTGTTTTAAACGACAATTGCGTGGTCGTATGAAGTTGTACTCAAATGAAATTGACGTCCTTTTTTCCCCGCAAATAGAGCTTTCTTTTGGGGGTATTTGATCACCTCTGTGGTTTTTATTTTTTACGCTATAAACAAAAAAAGAGCATCAATTTTGAAAAAAAAAACGATACTTCTTACTTTTTGCTAAAATAGATATCCAAAAAAAAAAATTAAAACGCAAATTTATTCATCCGTTTAGGCCGATATATATCCTTCCTCATATTTTTGGTAAAAAAAAATTGCAATCGTCGTATATTGATTGGTTTGCGCAAAAGTTGCCGCGTTTACAAATGATGAGAATTCATTTATGGGGTTTTTATTTTTTAAAATTTTCTACTAGTAATGGTGGCGAGCTACGATTTTTAGTGGGACTGCATCATTGCGGCAGACATGTCGGACAATTTTGACACTTTTTTGGGACCATTGACATTTATACAGCGATCAGTGCTATGAAAATGCACTGATTATTGTGTAAATGTCACAGGCAGGGAAGGGGTTAACACTAGGGAGTGATCAAAGGGTTTACTGTGTTCCCTGGGATGTGTTACTTACTGTGTGGGGGCTGGGCTGACTGGGTAGGAGAATGATCGCTGCTCCCATATACAGGGAGCATACTATAACACTCCTTCTCCCCTGTCAGAACGGAGATCCGTTGTCTACATTCACGGATCCCCGTTCTGTCACTGCGGGAGAGCGAGTCTGCCCTACCCACTCTTTGGCTCCCCTGCTACACTGTGAGCGTGCGAGCACGCCTCCAGCGGGGCGCACGCACCCACTATACTCGCTCTCGCAGCCACCGTCAGGTGATGGCGGTTTGCAATATCGAACAAAGTTGCCACCGTCAATCCACGGCGGGCAGTTGGCAACTGGTTAATGTGCCATGCCTCCATGAAAAGGGCCCTGCCCCCATGTAAAGTGCCATGCCCCCATGTAAAGAGCCCTGCTCCCATGTAAAGGGCCTTGCCCCCATTTAAAGAGCCCTGCTCCCATGTTATGGGCACTGCTCTTATATAAACTGCCATGCTCTCATGTAATGTGCTCTGCTCCAATGTAAAGTGCCCTGCTCTGTTCTAATGTGTCCTGCCCCCATGTAATATGCCCTGCTTTCATGTATTGTTCACTGATCTCTTCTAATGTGTCCTGCCCCCATGTAAAATGCCCTGCTCCTGTGTAATGTGCCCTGCTCTCATGTAATGTGCCCTGCTCTCATGCAATGTGCCTTACTCTTTTATTTTTTTAAATCACATTTTATTTAGAGATTATTTCTTTACGAGTTTAGAATAGCATAGAGACACATTGTCAAACAAAATAAAATAACTGAAAATAGAAAATAAGAAAAATTAAAACAAATAGCAACAAAAAAAAGAAAAGAAAAAAAAAGACAAAAATAGAGCACTTAGCCCACAAGTTACCCTTCAATAAATATGTAGCGCTGCCCTCTTGAGGGTCGCTTGAAAAATCCCTTACCCCTTGGCCCCCCCGACTCTGAGAGTCCTCCGCCACCCCTGACACTCTGGGTTCACTCATAATGTTACCTTTTTAAATTGAGCACACTCAGTGAAAATAGACACATCGGGTGGAGAGTTCAAAGTATTTACTAAAATCTCTGTTGCATTAAAGTAGAACCCAATTTAAACAGAAATTGTACCGAACAAGTAAATAGTTAACAGTTTACTTTTAAGTCACACACATGAATATCTAAATGACATAATAGATTAAGAGAGACACAAGGAAATAAATGCTTGTCACAACTCTCCTCTATTCTTTAGTACTTCAATGGTAAAAATTACCCCTTGGGTTCCTCCAATTGAGTTTAACCGGGATACCTGGATGGTCACCTATAAGTGTTGTAAAGAGGAATTAACCAATGTAAATCAATAATGGATAAAGTTTTAGGCCATACAAGGCGAATTAGTGAAATATGGGTAAATTAATACCACTCAATGGAATGTAGATAAATCAGTACTATTAAAGAAAATGCAAACAAATGAGTACAACTTCTATGAACAATACACTTGGCGTATACAAATCCAAGCAAATTAAGTAGGGCAAAATGTAACAACCCTGAGTCCTGCAAAGTGGGGGGAAAATAACTGTAGTTGTAGCAAATCTTCAGTTAAACTTCAGTGTGTCTTCTGCTGGCTCTTATTATTATTTTAGCGTTAAGTACAGAGAAAAGAAATAACTGTGTCCACAGATCCTCCGATTATGGCAAAAAGGTGAAATAAGCAATTTTACTGCAATAAATAGAGACCTTCACAGTGATCACTGACTTTAATATAAGCTTTTAACTAACAGTAATTCAGTGCACTCAAGTAATTATAATCCAGCCTCCTTAGTCTGATGGTAATGCTCAGATGATTACTAGCTTTTTTTGTGAGGTATATTTTATACAGATCAGTACTCTTATAGATGGACCTAGGCCCGCTCACCCAACCGAATAAATGACTGTGGACAAACGGTCCTGCTGCACAGATGATGTTGATGCTGATGAGTCTGGAGATGATGGAACACTCCCGCTCTATGCTCCTGGAATCAGCTTCTACTGCACTCCTCCTTGCAGCTTTCCTTGATCTATTTCTACCGCTGCCCGCTGGATCTGGAACAAACTGGTGGTAGTGGAAATGGTTCTGCAGATTGTCTGCTGAAACACTATAGTAAAGCAGCTTGCTGAAACTCCTTTTTCTTAAATAGGCTCTCCCATGAAGCACTGTTCCTCCCAGGAGCCTTCATATGCATCACAGCCTGCTGGGAAACAAAATCCTTCCACAGTAGAGTCTGATAGTAATCCTCACTAATACACTACAAGTCCCACAAGACACCGCTCCCACATGATTCCACTCTTCTGTTAACAGGCTCAGCACTAGGGGAGCTCACCATATATATCACCAGGCACAAATGTCCTCAATACCAGAAGTGTAAGGCTGCACTTCTGGCTATACTCTCCCCCCACTTAAAGTGTTTTGTCCCCAAATACTCAGGAATTTTTTAACCTTATAAGTTTACATACCCTGGCAGAATTTATGATTTCTTTGCCATTTTTCAGAGAATATGAATGATAACACAAAAACATTTCTTTCACTCATGGTTAGTGTTTGGCTGACGCCATTTATTATCAATCAACTGTGTTTACTCTTTTTAAATTATAATGGCAACAGAAACTACCCAAATAACCCTGATAAAAAGTTTACATATCCCAGTTCTTAATATTGTGTATTGCCTCCTTTAACATCAATGACAGCATGACGTCTTTTGTGGTATTTGTGGATGAGGCTCTTTATCTTCTCAGATGGTAAAGCTGCCTATTCCTCTTGGCAAAAAGCCTCCAGTTCCTGGAAATTCTTGGGTTGTCTTGCTTGAACTGCACGTTTGAGATCTCCCCCAGAATGGCTCAATGATATTGAGGTCAGGAGACTGAGATGGCCACTCCAGAAACTTCACTTCATTCCTGCTGTAGCCAATGACAGGTCGACTTGGCCTTGTGTTTTGGATCATTGTCATTTTGGAATATCCAAGTACGTACCATGCTCATCTTCCTGGTTGATGAATGCAAATATTCCTCCAGTATTTTTTGATAACATACTGCATTCATCTTGCCATCAATTTTGACCAAATTTCCTGTGCCTTTGTAGCTCACGCATCCCCAAAACATCAGCGATCCACCTCCATGTTTCACAGGCCTTGTTGACTCCTCTCCAAATGTATCGTTTATGGTTGTGGCCAAAAAGCTAAATTTTAGTCTCATCACTCCAAATGACTTTATGCCAGAAGGTTTGAGGCTTGTCTCTGTGCTTTTTGGCGTATTGTAAGCGGGATACTTTGTGGCATTTGCATAGTAATGGCTTTTTTCTGGCGACTCGGCCATGCAGCCCATCTTTCTTCTAAGTGCCTCCTTATTGTGCATATTGAAACAGCCACACCACATGTTTTCAGAGAGTCCTGAAGTTATTTGTGGGTTTTTCTTTGCATCCCGAACAATTTGCCTGGCAGTTGTGGCTGAAATTGTAGTTGGTCTACCTGACCGTGGTTTGGTTTCAACAGAACCCCTCATTTTCCACTTCTTGGTTAGACACTGCTGATTGGCATTCTCTATTCCTTGGATATCTTTTTATATCCCTTTCCTGTTTTATACAGTTCAACTACCTTTTCCTGCAGATTCTTTTGCTTTCCCCATGACTCAGGATCCAGAAACGTCAGTGCAGCACTGGATGGAAGATGCAAGGGTCTGTCAGGAGTCCAGAAACTCATTGACCTTTTATACACACACACACTAATTACAAGCAAACAGATCACAGGTGGGGATGGTTACCTTTAATAGCCATTCAAACCCCTTTGTGTCAACTTGTGTGCATGTTATCAGGCCAAAATCACCAGGGTATATAAACTTTTGATCAGGGTCATTTGGGTAGTTTCTGTTGTCATTATGATTTAAAAAGCGTAAACACCGTTGATTGATAAAAAATGGCTTCAGCCAAACACTAACCATGAGTGAAAGAAATGTTTTTGTGTTCTCATACATATTCTCTAAAAAAATCATCAATTCTGCCAGGGTATGTAAACTTATGAGCACAACTGTAGTTAATTCAACTTAATTCTCATTTAAACTTAACAGATACTGACAAGCATTGGATTGGATTTTGCTGGAAACATCTATACACATTCTCAGTAAGTTCATAGTCAGTTTTCTGGCCGGCCAGGGCAATAGCTGTGTCCCACCCAGTAGTGTCAGGAGTTGCATGGAGAACACCCCCAGCCCAATTATTAGTAACAAGGGCTGGGGTAGAGCCAGACCGCTGAATTGTAGGAATCAGTCTGTTAGTCTTCGGGGAGGATGAATGTTTCTTCCAAGACGGATAGGAGAATTAATTTCCGGCTGATGAACCGTACTCCTTTCTTGATTGCTCAATGAAGGGGAGTTCCTATCAACTCTCAATTCAGGAGTGGAAATATCTTTTGTACTATATGCAGAGGTAATCCCTCTTCCCGGACTAACTGAGGGAGTAGCTTTTTCATGTTCCTCCTCCAAATGTGTATCCATAGTAGAACGATCCACAGGAATCATTCTGGGGAGAACATCGTCTTCTGACACAGTTTTTATCTCATCTACAACCTCTGGGTTAGTGTCTTCAGCCAGCCTATCAGTATATTCAAGCACAGGGGCACATTCCTCTGTAAAACTGATTAAATCTCCTAGCTCAAAACTAGGAGGAGGGAGAGCCTCATTGTTATCTGCAACTCTCTTTTCCTTGATTGGTGACATCGTTTTGGAAGTTGATCGAATCTTCTCACTCGAATATCACATTTTCAAGAAAATGGGGGAGCTTTAGGAACATACTTGACCCGCTGACCCAATTGAACATCACTTTCTTTTGACAATAATGGGATATTTCTCTGTGGCCTAGAGGAATCTGATGACCCACAGACTTCAGTGGGTGACTCAGACCTTCGGTACCAAGGCCGGAACTCTGTTTCAGGGATAACCACTGTATCCCATATCCAAGATGGTATCACTTCATCATCTTCACTCTCTTCTAGAATTGGTCGAGTGGGCTTGGCAAGAGATTTCTTTCTAGATCTAGTCTTAGGAGGGCTTGGATTCTCAGGAGAGACACCTGAATCTAGAGGCATGCTAACTGCATTAGATATGGGGAGCAGATGATCTCGGTGCCCCATCTTCAAAGGGCCCTCCTGTCCCTCTGGCTTGATCTGGTACACAGGCAGTCCCGTGAGCTGCATACATATAATATAAGGATGAGGCCTCTAATGATCAGCTAGCTTATGTTTTACAGGTACACTCAAATTTTTTAACAGCACTCTATCCCCTGGCTGAAGATCCTGATCCCTCACTTGGAGATTGAAATTCTTCTTGTTCCTTGCCTCCCGGGTAGTAGTATGTTGCATGGCGGTTTCATACGCTTGCTTTAAATTCTTCCTTAGTTGATCCACATACCCTTTATGAGACGGTAAAGAGGTATCATCAGCAGATGTCCCGAACACTAAGTCAATTGGCAACCTAGCTTCTCGTCCAAACAATAGACGGTAAGGCGAATATGCAGTTGCATCACTCACAGTACTATTATAAGCATGTACTAGAGTGGCAATACGATTTCCCCAGTTCTGTTTCTTCTAAGTAGGTAGGGTTCCTAGCATATTCAACAATGTTCTATTAAATCTTTCTGGTTACGGATCCCCTTGTGGATGATAGGGAATGGTTCGAGACTTCCTTTTGCCCAAGGACTTGCACAGCTGTTGTATGAGCCGACTCTCAAAGTCTCTTCCTTGGTCGGAATAAATTCTGACAGGTGGTGAACAAGAAACTTTTCTACCAGTACCTTGGCTATGGTCGTGGCTTGCTGATCTCTTATGGGGTAGGCTGGGCGTACCTTGTAATATGGTCTGTTACCACTAACACATTGCCTCTTCCGTCTGTATCTGGTTCCAGGCACTAGAAGTCAATACATACTAAATACATGGGGCCCTGACTCTGTAAATGTTCCATAGGGGCAGCCAGGACACCAGAACAGACTGCCGATGTTTCTCAGGTAGATACAACTGCCATGTTTCTTCAACCCCATCACCACGGCCTCACCTATAGAGTAATCCATATTTTAGTTTCAACCTGTATGTAGTGTTCTACCATGCATCATCACACTCTTCAGCAGTAACAGGGGGTCCTGTTGCACCAAAGCCTGTACAGCTGCATAGCAGAGGGGATCCTTCTCCTTTTCAATCTTAATCTCCTTCTTAGTCAACCAAGGAAGCCCCTCACTCCTCACTTGGGTCAACCCACAATATGACAGTGGTACTCCAGCTGGTGAGATTCCTATAGATTCAGCTCCTGCAGCTCCTCTCAGGTAATGAACTAATCCCTTACAGAGGGCCTGTACCCCATCAGTTGGCACAAAAGTCCATTCTTGAGACTTCTGCTCCTGACAATATGGCCGATGAGACAAAGCATCCGTATCTGTTTCCTTTTCCTGGGCGATATTTTAAACTAAATTGGAATCCAGCCAATGCAACCAACCATCTATGCCCTGCGGCATCTAACTTTGCAGTCGTTAATAGATAGGTCAATGGATTATTGTCAGTTTTTTTTCAACAAATTGTGCTCCATACAAATAATCCTTTAATTAGTCCACAACTGCCCACTTCAGGACTAGGAATTCCAACTTATCAGCCGGATAACTTCTTTCTGAAAGGATAAGACTTCAGCTTACATAAGCCACCAGTCGAAGCTGGCCATCTTGCTCTTGATAGAGAATTCCTCCCAATCCATCCCTGCTGGCATCTACATATGGTTTAGACGGGTTGGCATAGGCTAGAACTGGGGCCTCAGTTAGAATCACTTTCAATCATCTGTAAGCTTCCTCACAAAGGGGGGTCCACTGCTTTTAGATGGACTCTTTCTTTCCTCTTCGGCCTAACTTCTTCTCTTTCATTTTCTTCTCTTCTTCCCCAGAGGCCACCTGCAGCAATTCATTTAGGGGCTTAGCAATCTTGGCAAAATTAGCCACAAACCTCCGATAATATGAGCAGAACCCTAAGAAGGACCACAGTTTCAGGTCGAGGCCCTGCAGTAACCACCTCCAGCTTCTTCGGATCGGTCGCCACTCCGTTAGTGTTAGTAAAAAGGACTTGCCAGTGTTCCTGGCCATTTCCTCGGTGGTGCGTACCTGACGGTGGAGTCTGTCTTGTGCAGGGAACAACCGCTCTTGCGCACCCGATTCAAGGACCCCTGGTAGTGTAGACAGAGGCCCGAGAGTGCGGGATGGCATGAGGCCTGGATGGTCACAGATGTTGTAGTGAGATTCCAGAAGGTCGTGCAAACAGGAGAATGGTCGTACAAGCAGGGTTGGCAACGTGCAGGCAGAGAGGTACAAAAGGGTTAGGCAAGCGGATCGTCAAGTTCAGGCAAAGGTTCGTTAACGGGCTGGCAGCGGAGGTACAGAGGAGTAGACAATGGATGGTCGTGGATAGCCGGGGTCGATGCAGGTAGCGGACAACAGGTCAAAGCAAGCCGGGTCAACAGGAAACAGGTGAAACACAGGAACAGGTAGGGAGCTGAGGCCCACAGGTCTGGAACGCTGTAGAACGAACAGCAAGCTTCCAAGGTTCTTCCAAACACTATAATATCATCCAGGTATACCAGGACCTCCATCAAATTCATTACCCCCAATGTCCTCTCAATCAGTCTTTGGAAAGTGGCTGGTGCTCCAGTTAGTCCTTCTGGCATTCTGTTGAATTCAAAGAACCCCAGAGGGCAAATGAAGGCTGTCTTCTCTTTATCTTCTGCACACATAGATACGTGGTAATATCCACTCTTCATATCCAACACACTGAACCATTTAGCTTCAGCGAAAGATTGCAAAGCATCTTCAAACAGTGTACTGATCTGGAATCATTCTCCGATTAAGAGTCCAGTAATCTATACACATTCTTAAAGTTCCATTCTTCTTCTGAACCACCACAATGGTAGAGGCGTATGGAATTCTAGACTCTTTGTTGCAGAGGGGTCCTAATGTTTGGCCTAATCTCCGCTTCACCGAGGAGGAGTCCAGTTCATTATTCATTACAACATTGAAATCTCCACATATTATCAGTTTCCCCTTTTGTACTTTTCTAATTTTGCTCAGCAACCTCGCAAAGAAGCTCAAGGGCCTTTGGTTCGGTGCATAAAGGTTCACCAGTGTATATTTGACATTGTTAATTTCCGCTATTAAAATTATGTAACGACCTTGATCGTCTGCCAGGGTGCTGATCAAATTAAAAGCAACTGTATTTCTAATCGCAATCATGACACCATTACGTTTAGCACTATTATTGGCTGTGAAAATATACGGGTATTTCAGGTGGGAGCATCTCGGAGTGTTCAGTTTAGCAAAGTGGGTCTCTTGTATACAAATAACCTCATAATCATGCGACAAAGCAGTTTTCCAGAGAGTTCTACGTTTGAAGGGGCTATTTAGCCCCCTCACGTTAAATGACATAAATTTAAGGGACATTTGGGTGAAGTCCGTAGCTAAGTTGCCGTTTGGTGAAAAGTGACAATATGGGATAGTCCTTGATCATAGGTTCTGGATCCTGGTGGGAAGGAGCTGGACCAAAGAAAACATTGGAGTGATTCATGACCGGTTCTAGGTAGACTAACAGTTCGATTAACAAGTGTCCTCTAACAGGAGGAAAACAGTCGCCGACCAGTGGGCTATGCAAACCCATTAGCCACAGAGAGAGCTAACAATCGCCTCTCCTTTGGGGGAGTCGACTTCTAATGGAACTGAACTTGCGAAGTCTGAGTAAAAATAGCCCCAATGGGCCGAGAAGGGAGTTAGGCCGCGAAGGACTTTCTAGCCAAACAACGGGTGGTAAGGCCGTGTGCCTTGTGATGTGCTGGTCTGCCCCTTACTTAGGGACTTAATGACAGGTGGAACTGGTTGGAAGGTTGGTAACAAATGCATTGCTGTATGGGAACCTTCTTAATCTTGGCTACCTTTTGCGGCATTGTGTTGGTTTTGTTTCCTGTTGTGCGTTCCTGTAGTTGTAGGGTTGGCTTCTTCCGGGAGTAATCCCCATTTACGGAGTAATTCCAACCCTTTTTCTTGCGAGGTTATAGTATAGGTGTTGTTGTTCATTTCCAGGGTGAGCTTGGCTGGGAACCCCCATTTGTATAAAATCTTGTGGTTCCTAAGGATTTTGGTAATTGGCACAAGGTTGCTTCTAGCCATCATTGTGACTTGGGATAGATCTGCGAACAGCGAGATGCCTGCGAAGGGGTCAGGGAGGGCTGCATGTTGTCTGGAGTAGAGCATCATTTGTTCTTTAAAGTGAAAGAAATGAATGCGGGCAATTACGTCGCGAGGGACTCTTTCAGGCAGGTGGCGTGGCTTTGGTAGCCTGTGGGCCCTGTCGATGATTAGGTCAGCTGGCGTCAGCGATGGTAAGGTAGTCGCCATGAGTTGCTGCAGGAACTTTTGCAGGTCCGCTGGCTTAACTGATTCGGGGATACCCCTGAATTTGACATTGTTCCTGCGTGAGCGTTCCTCCAAGTCTGCGACTTTGAGCTTTAGCGCCTTCACCTCATCTTCCAGTGAGCAGTGGGCGTCGACCAATTCGTTGTGCGCTAAAGAGATATCACTCATTTTGTTTTCAACAAAGTCCACCCTGTCACCCAGGTTATCTATTTCCCTCCTGGTGGATCTCATAAAGGATGCCATATCATGCTGTATTGCCCCTCTGAGAGTCAGCAGCATCTCTTTCATTATGTTGTCTGTTATTGCCTGTCCTGTGGTGGGGAAGTCATCTAGCTGTTGGCTGTATGCAGCTGTCTCCTCCATCTCCTCTCCCGCCCCTTCCCCTTCGTCATGGGTTATAGTGTTGTCCTCAAGTCTCCTTCTTTGTTTAAGAGGGCTAGTGGTAGGAGTGTTAGGTAGTGGGGAGTTTTCCCCTAAAGACTCACCCTGTGAGTTGGTCTGCTTGCCGTTCGCGGGTACGAACGAAGTCGCTGCAACGAGCGGATCCGCTTGCCGCGCAGGTGCCGCGTGTCTCGAGCCGGCGCCATCTTGACTCCGACGGCCCGAGGCTGGAGTGAAGAAGTCCGCGATTTTCCTCGGTGCTTCTCTGCTTCTTTTGCCCGTTGTATACGACATGTTCCCCTTTGCTTAGGAACCGCTCAGGCCTTTTGAGAATGTTTAAAAAACGCTGTGAGCCGCTGTATGGGACCCGTTGTGTCGGAGCTCCTGGATCAGGCTACCATCCGCTCCGGCTGCTGGCTCCGCCCCCCTGGAATTCTAGACTCTTGAATCACTCCAGACTTCTTCAGCTCCGCTAACTGCTCTCTCAAATCCTCAAGATCACTAAACGGGATTCTTCTAGCTCTTTCCCTGAAAGGTTTTTCTTCCTGCAGTTGTATCCTGTGATAGGCACTCTTAATCAAAATCGTCACTTGCGAAAATCTTCTCCTATCGGTGTAATTGGGACTTCATCCTCTCCCCACAAAAGGAAGGCAAACCAGCAGTACACTCTTCCATCCCCTTTTGCAAGCCCTGTTGTCCCCTTCTTTTTCGATTTGCTCTGGCGTTACCGGAGTGGCTGCAGTCCCTTGGCCCACAGACATGCGAGCCTTTAGGACCACAGGATGATCGGAAACATTCTGCAAGCTAATAGGCACTTTCTTCTTACTTCTCAACAAAGCCTTTGTAGGTACCAGCTCAGGAACCATGCCTAAGCCTGCCACCTCCGTTTGAGCATCCGTCTCCAGTACCTAAAAGTGTCGAGGATGGTCCCAGGTAAGCTTCACAGTGGCCATTTAAGAAAATGACTTCTCCTGGCTGCAGCACCATCTCTCTCATATCCAGTTTCCATAATCGACCTACCCCATGGACTGGAGCTTTCTTCTCCTGGATTACTTGCTGAAAGGCTTGATACAAAGTTGGGTGAATCTCTTCCGGTACTGACCCATCTTCTCTCACCACCTTTTCCAGCAACCGTCTGACCAAGTCAGTATTTGCTCCAATCATCAGGGAGTTGTGTTCAGCACCTGCTGGTCTAGGACACACCACAGCTAGAGTATCAAAGGTCTCAATCTTCTTAGTCTCGGCTGGTCCAAAAGAAATCTTTATAGGAATGTATCCATTGTATGGGAATTTGTTGGTCCCAAGCCCCCAAATCTGTAATTCTTACAGTTTGTTCAATGGGACATGTTTCAGATATCGATTGTAGAAATCTCTGTAAAGTAGTGTAACCTGAGCCCCTGTGTCTAAAAGAGCTCTAGTATAGATACCCTTCACTTGTACTGAAACAATAGGGGATGACCCTACTAGCTTCTCAGGTAAGAGGCCCCTTCCTACCTTACTAGAATTTCTTGTCAGTCCACTCTGTGAGGATCTAACTTGGACCCTCGAGGGTGACCCAGTATTGACTCCCTGCACCTGGCTCTCAGACCCCGGTGATGGGTTAGTTACTTTCTCCTTCTTTGGACTCCTCTTTTTGGGACTCGCTTTACTTCTGTCTCACTTCTTGGAGCTCAGTTTCTTCAGGTTCTCAGTTTGCTCCTTCACTGAGACCCTCTGAAGTTTGCCGCCTTCTGAGTAGCCAATATTTGCTGTAATGCTTTCAGTAACTCAGCCATAAAGTTGAATTCCTCTTCTCTCTTTGGACATTGTCTTCTGAAATGACCAGACTCCCCACACTTAAAACACTTCCGAACAGTGGCGGCTGGTGAAGATTTAGGATGGGGGTGCGCCAGGCCCGCCCTTCCTTTTTGACCCCTCCTACTTTTAATAAGCCAAACTCCTTATATAATCCACCCACTCCGTCCCCTGTATTCCACATATTGTGTCAGGAGTACACAGCTCAGTATCACAGGACACAGTATACAGCTCAGCATCACACAACACAGTATACAGCTCAGCATCAAAGGACACAGTATACAGTTCAGCATCACAGGACACAGTATACAGCTCAGTATCACAGGACACAGTATACAGCTCAGCATCACAGGACACAGTATACAGCTCAGCATCACAGGACACAGTATACAGCTCAGTATCACAGGACACAGTATACAGCTCAGTACAACAGGACACAGTATACAGCTCAGCATCACGGGACACAGTATACAGCTCAGCATCACAGGTGGGGTATATAGCAGCCAGTATCACAGGACACAGTATAGAGCCCCAGCATCACAGGTAGGTGTATATAGCAGCCAGTATCACAGGTGAGGTAAATTGCAGCCAATATCACAGGTGGGGGTAAATTGCAGCCAATATCACAGGTGGGGTTAATTGCAGCCAATATCACAGGTGGGAGTAATTTGCAGCCAATATCACAGGTGGGGGTACTTTGCAGCCAATATCACAGGTGGGGTATTATGCAGCCAATATCCCAGGTGGGGTACTTTGCAGCCAGTATCACAGGTGGGGGTAAATTGCAGCCAATATCACAGGTGGGGCACTTTGCAGCCAATATCACAGGTGGGGTATTATGCAGCCAATATCACAGGTGGGGTACTTTGCAGCCAATATCACGGGGAGGGGAAGTATTATGCAGCCAATATCACAGGTGGGGTATTAT
>BLSH010361762.1:811568-822012 GCA_018402905.1 Glandirana rugosa
CGCCGCCGAAGCTAACGGCGGCCGGTGGGCGCTACGGGGGGGGCCTCGCTTACTCGCCTCCAGGCACATACATTTGTGCCTGGAGCATCGCGGGTGGCCGGCGGCAATCGAAGCCGCCGCACCCGCTCCCTGGCCCCCCCGAACACAGTGGGCGCGCGCGCGCTCACAGTATCTCTGTATCGCAGCCGCCGTCGTAAGACGGCGTTTTGCGTTACAGAGCCACTTTGCCGCCGTCAATCTCCGATCGGCGGTCGGCAAGTGGTTAAGGTCCGTGGATGGATGCCATCTGGTCCAGGTGCTTTATCTACCTTTATTCTGTCTAAATACTTCTGGACCATTTCACTTTTGAGCCATTGTGGATCATTTGCGGCTGTGTCACTACCATTCCCATTATGGACATGAGCTCCCCCATGCTCCTTTGTATACACAGAGCTGAAGAAAGTATTTAATAAGCTTGCCTTCTCTTTGTCCCCAGTCACGCACTCTAGATTATTTTGTAAAGGGCCTACATGCTCAGACCTGACCTTTTTACTATTAATATATTTGAAGAATTTTTTGGGGTTTGTCTTACAATCTTTTGCAATCTGTCGTTCGTTGAGAATTTTTGCATCCTTGATTTCCTTTTTACATATTCTGTTATATTCTTTGTAACATTTAAAAGATGATAGTGTTCCCTCATTTTTATATTTTTTAAATGCTCTTTTCTTATCATTTATAACTTTTTTAACTTTGGCCGTGAGCCACATAGGTTTTCTATTTAGCCTCTTAAATTTATTGCCCATGGGAATATACTTTGCAGTGAGTTCACATACAGTTTTTTTGAAAAATTCCCATTTCTGTTCTGTGTTCATTGATGCCAATATTCCCTCCCAGTCTAAGTGCTGGAGAGCAGCCCTCATCTTTGTAAAATTTGCTCTCTTAAAATTAAGTATTTTTATCTTTCCCATATGTGTTTGTTGCTTGCAGCTTACATTAAATGAAATCATGTTATGGTCACTGTTACCCAGATGTTCTTTTATATGAACATTGGTAATAAGCTCTGCATGGTTTGAGATTACCAGGTCCAACAAAGCATCATTCCTAGTTGGGGCCTCAATAAACTGGACCATAAAATTGCCCTGTAATAGGTCTATAAATTTTTGCCCTTTAGCTGTCTCAGCAGTGCCATTACTCCAGTTAATTTCCGGGTAGTTAAAATCCCCCATTATTATCACTGTCCCAGCCCTTGCAGCCCTTTCCATCTGTGCAAGGAGCAGAGTCTCCACCTCCTCTTTAACACTGGGAGGTCTATAACAAACTCCAATGATAACCTTTGTAGTGCGCACACCCTGGTCATTTTTCAGCAATTAAATGCATCTGAGGGTAACCAGGTTTTGTATGAAATTGTGCTTACTCTTTAAAGCCCAACTCTGTGCGCCACCTGTCCCTTGGACTGTGATTTTTTAAAATTGCCTTTCTATTTTAAACACCAATAGTCATCATTTTTACTGTCATAAAGAATTCAGATTTTTTTTATCATCTTTTGAGGGACACAGGAATTTAGTAATTCTTATACATTTGGTTTACACTGCTGCCAGAGGTTGGGACACCTGCAAAGAAAAATAGTTAAGCCCGCTTCTCTATAACACCACCTCCAACCATTATGGCTCCTTTCACACTTATGCAACTTACCCTGCGACTTGGGACAGCAAAGTCACATGACAAGTTGTTCCCCATGTTTTCCAATGAGTACGGTTCATATCTGTACAACTTTAGCCCCTTTCACACTTGTGCGATGCGATTTTACTGCAATATTGCATCGATTTTGCCGCGATTTTGGATCATTACGACTGTGGTCCGACTTTGTTGCAACTTTGGCACAATGAAAACATATTACAGAAATAGTACTAAAATTACATCTATATTATTCAGGTGCGATTTGCATGCGACTTTGAGGGTTTACCATTGAAGTCTATGGACCTCAAGTTGCATCAATATTGGACTAAAGTAATGCAGGGACTACTTTGAAGTCGTCACGACTTGAAGTCGTACAGATATGAATGGTACTCATTGGAAATAATGGGGAACGACTTGTCATGGGACTTTGCAGTCCCAAGTCGCAGGACAAGTCGCGTAAGTGTGAAAGGGGCCTATAAGTCGTGCCGACTTCAGAGTAGTCCCTGTATTACTTTGCTCCAACTTTGATGCAACTTGAGGTCCATAGACTTCAATTTTAAACCCTCAAAGTCACATGCAAATCGCACCTGAATAATATAGATACAATTTCTGTACTATTTCTGTACGACTTTGTAATATGTTTTCATTGTGCCAAAGTTGCAACAAAGTCGTACTGATCCCAAATTGCGTCAAAATTGCGGTAAAATCGCAGCAAAAAATTGTGGCAAAGTTGCGGTAAAATTGCGTCGCACAAGTGTGAAAGGGGCCTATATCTCAGTTTTTTACTAGGGCCCTTGGGTGCCTTTTCTTCAGCTCTGCTGATCTAAACTCTATAGTTTTTTACTAGCCTTTTTTTATTCTTCTTTCAAGATATTCAGTGCACCGCAAATAACTTTTCCCTGTGATTTCAAAAATGCTGCTTGAGCTAGTCTCACCACAGCAGCCATCAGGATGAGTAATATGTTTATAGATCATACACAAACGGTCCCATTGGACTGGAAGGTTGCAAGGATGTGACCTTTAGGAACTGGGCTCTGCATTGTAGGGCTTTCCAGACTTTTGTATACTTTGTTAGCTAACTGCAGGTACGTTTTGTCATGTCCAAAGGCCTACTCATAGAGTGGACAGGTCCAGAACAATGGCACAGTTTCAGGTGGTTCCCAGTCTCTGAAGCCTCACTCTGTGAGTAGGCCTCTATACATGTCAAGACTAACCTGGAATGGGACATTTTGGGCACTAGGCTCTGCATTGTGGTGCTTTCTAGACCTTCATGAACTGTGTTCATTAACCACAGAGTGCTTTGTGGTACCAGAACTGTAGCTACTTGGGCTGAAGCACTTATAGCTATCTCACTGATTGGGCACCATTTGAAATTTGCCCCCACCGCCATTTTACAGCGTTACTGGTTATCAGAGTGCTGACGTTATTCACCAGGTGGACTGTTGCATTCGTGTACTCCTCACGCCATTTAGCCTAGAAGGAAGCACCTCCCAACTGATGTTCCCATTTCTGAAGTGCTTAGTGTACAAACAGGTCTCTTACCACCACCTGCTCACATTGACATGGTCAGCTTGGGCCATCTGCAACCTTCTTCAGCAACAGTTGTCAGGTTTGTGAGAATGCTAGGCTGTGCCTTACTTTGGGCCCAGTTGTTTTCCTGCTATACAGAGCTATATGCCTTTTAAAGTAGGTCGACCCGACGTCCCTGGTTTCAGGGGACAGTCCCCGGATTGAGGGGACTGTCCCCGGACCAAGTCTGTCCCCGGCTTTGTCCCCTGATTGGATTTGAACAGGGGCCGCTGAACTCAGCTGACAGTGTCCAGCAGCAGGAACAGAGGGGAAGTGGATCTGATCGTGGGGCTGCCCATGCCTTCAAGTCTTCAACATAGGTGTGCTTTGGGGGTGTCTGTGAATAGACTACATTGCACTGTGTCTGTCTCTCTGAAATAATGGATGGAATCATAACTCACAGGCAGCAGATATTCTATCATGGCTCTGGCTGGCTGTGCTCTGTCACATAACATGGCTGCTGGGTGCTGATTTTGTTAACTTATTGTTCATAAGTATCAGCACCCAGCAGCCATGTTATATGACACATTGTGACAGAGCCAGCCAGAGCCATGATAGAGTTCCTGCTGCCTGTGTCTTATCATTATACTGATCTTAACCAGTTGCCGACCGCCCCATAGCAGGGTTACTGCTACAGGAAGGTCACGCTGTGCAGAATCACGTGTTTATATATATGTGATCCTGAATTTCTGGGTATCAGAGCTGATCAGTGGGTCTGGCAGACTCGATGTCTGTCGGTACCCACCAATCATTCTATACACAGGTAGAACAGCAGTCTGCCTGTGTAAACAGAGCAGATTGCCGTTTTGTCAGTATGGAAGACATTGATCCTGTGTTTCTGCAAAGCAGGGACAGGGATCCATGCCTTCCCTTAGTAAAAGCACCTCCCCCACAGTGAGAAAACTCTGGTTAGGAACACATTTAACCCTTTCATCGCCCCTGATGATAACCCCTTCCCATCCAGTGTCATTAGTACAGTGACAGTGCATAGTTTTTAAACAGATCACTGTATTAGTGTCACTGTGTCAAAAGTGTCACTTGTTGTCCGATTTGTCCTCCGCAATATCGCAGTCCTGCTATAAGCTGCTGATTGCCACAATTACTAGTAAAAAAAATATGTCACCTGATTTCATTTTAAAAATCTGGTCAGCTTATTTTAAAGGACAAATAGAGTGGTCACAGCCCATTACCATCCATTGCTTGTAGAGGATATTTCTCTGTATCCCCAGAAAAAAACAACAGATGTTCCCTAGATCCTGGGATCCCTTTTTCTATAAGTTTGTTTTCGTTTTTTTTGTTTTTTTTTTTATAAGTTTGTTTTCATTGACGGAGTCTTCCTTAAAGTGGAAATTCAATCTCCCTATCAACATTGCCTATTTTTAATCCTTAAGCTGCTAGCATTAGTAAATAGATACTTCCTGGTTTCTTGCCTAGGCAAATGATGTCATACATCCCAGGAGTCTTCAGGAGGGGGAGAGAGAGTTTTTTCAGCTAAGCACACACTCCTGTCTGAATACATTAGCTAAGGGCAGATGGAATCCAGGAAGTAAATGCTACATGAATCATCTGCCCTTACTCAAGATGGCCATGGCCAGAAATGCTAGGGTGCTGTTTTTCAAAGTGATTTCTTCACAAAATAAAGCATGGAGACATGGATGGATGGGGGAGTTTGCTTTGAATATTAACCACTTGCTTACTGGGCACTGAAACCCCCCTCCTGCCCGGACCAATTTTCAGTTTTCAGCATTGTCACTCTGCATGACAATTGCGCGGTCATGCGACGTTGTACCCAAACAAAACAAAATTGATGTCCTTTTTTTCCCACAAATGGAGCTTTCTTTTTGTGGTATTTGATCACCTCTGCTGTTTTTATTTTTTGCTCTATAAACAAAAAAAGAGCGACAATTTTGAAAAAAGGAACAATTTTTTTTACTTTTTGCTATAATATATATCCAAAAAGAAAAAAATAAAAAAACACATTTATTCCTTAGTTTAGGCCGGCATATATTATTCTACATATCTTTGGTAAAAAAAAATCGCAATAAGTGTATTTTGATTGGGTTGCGCAAAAGTTATAGCACCTACAAACTATGAAAATTGGTTTATGACATTTAATTATTTATTTATTTATTTTACTGGTAATGGTGGCGATCTGCAATTTTTATCGGGACTGAGATATTGCAGCGGACATGTCTAACATTTTTTACACTTTTTTGGGACCAATGACATTTGTACAGCGATCAGATCTAAAAATGGACACTGATTACTGTATAAATGTCACTGGCAGGGAAGGGGTTAAATGTGTTCCCTGTATGTGTTCTAACTGTGTGGGGGCTGGGCTGGCAGGGACATAATAGATCTAACTTATCCCGATCACAGGGATCAGTAGATCTGTCATGCACAGAGCGGGGAATCGCTGTGTTTACATTGGCGGTTCCCCGTTCTGGCTTTATGTGAAGGGATTGCGGGTCTCCGGCGGACATCGCGTACGCCCGACCCGTGGGTACAGTCACGCAGCCGGCGGCTGTGAGAACGAGCCTGGAACGCGAAAAGGGGCGGACATCAATTGACGGCCCCCCGGCAATTCAGATCCGCGCTGTAGCCGTCAATCGGCTATAGCGTGGATCTGAAGTGGTTAAAATGAATTAAATAGTGTTTTTGGTTTGTGTTGCTCAGATGCCGCGAAGATCCGCTTTAACTCTACATTGAGAGGCCAAAATGTGTCTTCAAAACCCCTAATATCCACTTTGGATTTTCAGTTGGTTTGTGCCCAATTAATGAAGCAATCTCCTCTCTGAGGGTCTAAATGCACTTTGTTGCCACCCACAACAGAATCAAATTTTGACTCTATTGGACCACCAACCACAAATTTTTTATTTTTTTATTTAGGATTTTTACATTACAGATTAGAGTAAACAAAATTAACATAAATGCTGCCCAATTTTCCAGGAGCGCACAGGAAAATAAAATACTAGAAAACGCTGCAGAGGACATATACAGTGCCTTGAAAAAGTATTCCTACCCCTTGAAATTTCCCACATTTTCTCATTTTACAACCAAAAATGTAAATGTAATTTATTGGGATTTTATGTGATAGACCAACACAAAGTGGCACATAATTGTGAAGTGTAAGGAAAATGATAAATGGTTTTCAAAAATGTTTAGAAATAAATATCTGAAAAGTGTGGCGTGCATTTGTATTCAGCCCCCTTTTACTCTAAAACCCCAACTAAATCTGGTGGAACCAATTGCCTTCAGAAGTCACCTAATTAGTAAATAGAGTCCACCTGTGTGTAATTTAATCTCAGTATAAATACAGATGTTCTGTGAAGCCCTCAGAGGTTTGTTAGAAAACCTTAGTGAACAAACAGCATCATGAAAGCCAAGGAACACACCAGACAGGCCAGGGATAAAGTTGTGGAGAAGTTTCCCAGTTTCAGTGCCCATCGGTGCAGCCTATCAGTGCCCATCAGTGCAGCCTATCAGTGCCCATCAGTGCAGCCTCATCAGCGCAAATCAGTGAAGGAGAAAAATTACTTATTTACAAAATTTACTGACAAAAACTATGAAAACCTTTTTTTTTTCAAAAGAAATCTCTATTTGTGTGAAGAAAATGATAATAATTTCACATGGTTACAGTGTAGCGTGACCGTGCAATTGTCATTCAAAGTGTGAGAGCGCTGAAAGCTGAAAATGGCCTGGGCAGGAAGGGGGTGAAAGTGGCTAGTATTGAGGTGGTTAAAGAGCGCCTACCACAGATTTACTGCGGCAGGGTGGCTCTATTGTGTGAAATTAAATACGTCATTTTGTGCAATAGACAGCAGGGGCATGCATGCTGATTGACCAGAGGGGGAGCCAATCAGTGTGTCCGGCAGATGCGATGTCCACCGGGACCCACCGTTCATTCCCCAGAAAGGCAGAACAGTGATCTGCCTATGTAAAGGAGGCAGATTGCCGTTCTGACAGGGTAGAACATAGAGATCGTGTGTTCCTGCTAAGCAGGAACACAGATCTCTGTGTTCCCCCAGTCAGACCATCCCCCACACAGTTAGCAAGCACCTCCTAGATAAACTTAACCCTTTGATCACCCCTAGTGTCAACCCCTTTCCTGCCAGTGTTATTAGTACAGTGACAGTGCATATTTTGAGCACTGATTATTGTATTAGTGTCACTTGTCCCCAAAAAAGTGTCAAAAGTGTCAGTTAGGTGTTCGATTTGTCCGCCACAATGCCACAGGCCTGCTAAAAATTGCTGATCACCGCCATTACTAGTAAAAAAAAATAAATAAATAAAAATGCCATAAATCAATCCCATAGTTTGTAGACGCGATAACTTTTGCGCAAATCAATCAATATACACCTATTGCGTTTTTTTTGTTTTTGTTTTTTTTACGAAAAATGTGTAGCAGAATACATATTGACCTAAATTGATGAAGAAATTTCATTTTTTAATTTTTTTATTGTATGTTTTATAGCAGGAAGTAAAAAATATATATATATATTTTAAAGTGTTGGTCTTTTTTTGTTTATGGTGCAAGAAATAAAAACCGCAGAGGTGATCAAATACCACCAAAAGTCCCATTTGTGGGATAAAAAGAACATTCATTTTATTTGGGTTCAACATTGGCATGACCGCGCAATTGTCAGTTAAAGCAACGCAGTGAAGGGGGTAAAACCTTCTGGGGCTAAAGTGGTAGAAGTAAAGCCTCGCACACACGGGATGACGATCGTATACAACAGGTCGTACTAACGACCGTTGTATGCGATATCGATCGTTCGTATGCGCGATTAGAACAGTCAAACATACGACGGTCGTACAAGGGAGTTGTATGAGCAGACTAGAAAACTTGGTCGTACCAACAAGCACTCATACGACCGTTGTATCGTGTGTACAGAGCAGTTGGTACAAGAAGTTTTATAGTGCAAAACACGCATGCTCAGAAGTCAGGAACGGCCAGATGCTAATTACATGCACCTGAACATTCTTCTGTGCTCGTACGATCGTGTAGTGCAGTCAGTATGCAAGTTACATTATGCAACATACGATTTGAGACGATCGTACGTACGATCGTCATCCCATGTGTACGAGGCTTAAGTTTACAATTTTGTGTTAACCCGCATTCATAGCCACCCTGGGCTGCATGCTGCCCTTGGGCCACAGGTTGGACACCCCTGGTCTAGGATGTATTGGGGTTGACTTACTGAAACTTAAAAGTGCAAAATCTGGTGCAACTTTGCATGGGAGCCAATCAGCTTCTACCTTCAGCTTTTTCAACTAAGCTGATTGGTTTCTATGCAGAGCTGCACCAGATTTTGCATTCTCCAGTTTTATAAAATCTCCCCATTGTTTGCTTTAGTATCAGAGGATGAAGCGAATGAGTCCTTGGTGTCCTTCAGTAAAGCCGTAACGCAATACATTAGTCAAACTCAAGAATTGAGATTTCTGGGAGTGATCTGTATGTGTATATATATATAGCATCCCACAAAAGTGAGTACACCCCTCACATTTTTGTAAATATTTTATTATATCTTTTCATGTGACAACACTGAAGAAATGACACTTTGCTACAATGTAATGAAGTGAGTGTACAGCTTGTATAACAGTGTAAATTTGCTTTCCTCTCAAAATAACTCAACACACAGCCATTATTGTCTAAACCGCTGGCAACAAAAATGAGTACACCCCTATGTCCAAATTGATCCAATTAACCATTTTCCCTCCCCGGTGTCATGTGACTCGTTAGTGTTACAAGGTCTCAGGTGTGAATGGGGAGCAAGTGTGTTAAATTCGGTGTTATCGCTCTCACTCTCTCATACTGGTCACTGGAAGTTCAACATGGCACCTCATGGCAAAGAACTCTCTGGGATCTGAAAAAAATAATTGTTGCTCTACATAAAGATGGCCTAGGCTATAAAAAGATTGCCAATACCCTAAAACTGAGCTGCAGCACGGTGGACAAGACCATACAGCGTTTAAACAGGACAGGTTCCACTCAGAACAGGCCTCGCCATGGTCGACCAAAGACATTGAGTGCACATGCTCAGCGTCATATCCAGAGTTTGTCTTTGGGAAATAGACGTATGAGTGCTGCCAGCATTGCTGCGGAGGTTGAAGGGGTGGGGAGTCAGCCTGTCAGTGCTCAGATCATACACCGTACACTGCATTGGTTATCGTCTCAGAGGGGAAAGATGATGCACAAGAAAGCACGCAAACAGTTTGCTGAAGACAAGCAGCCTAAGACATGGATTACTAGAACCACATCCTGTAGTCTGATGAGACCAAGATTAACTTATTTGGTTCAGATGGTGTCAAGCGTGTGTGGTGGCAACCAGGTGAGCAGTACAAAGACAAGTGTGTCTTGCCTACATGTATGTACTGGGACATATTGAAGCAGAGCATGACCCCTCCCTTCGGAGACTGAGCCGCAGGGCAGTATTCCAACATAACGACCCCAAACACACCTCCAAGATGACCACTGCCTTGCTAAAGAAGCTGAGGATAAAGGTGATGGACTGGCCAAGCATGTCTCCAGACCTAAACCCTATTGAGCATCTGTGGGGCATCCTCAAATGGAAGGTGGAAGAGTGCAAGATCCACCAGCTCCGTGATGTTGTCATGGAGGAATGGAAGAGGACTCCAGTGGCAACCTGTTAAGCTCTGGTGAACTCCATGCCCAAGAGGGTTAAGGCAGTGCTGGAAAATAATGGTGGCCACACAAAATATTGACACTTTGGGCCCAATTTGGACAGTTTCACTTAGGGGTGTTCTCACTTTTGTTGCCAGCAGTTTAGACATTAATGGCTGTGTGTTGAGTTATTTTGAGGGGACAGAAAATTTACACCGTTATACAAGCTGTACACTCACTACTTTACATTGTAGCAAAGTGTCATTTCTTCAGTGTTGTCACATGAAAAGATAGAATAAAATATTTACAAAAATGTGAGGGGTGCCCTCACTTTTGTGAGATACTGTATATATAGCGGGTAAAATAAATATTGAACACGTCACCATTTTTCTAGGTAAATATATTAATAAAGGAGATATTGACATTAAATTTCCCCCACATGTCGGTAACAGCCCATGCAATCCATCCATACAAAGACACCAAAACAAATCCGTTCAGAAATTAAGTTCTGTGTAATAAAATGGAATGATACAGGGAAAAAGTATTGAACACATGAAGAAAGGGAGGTGCAAAAAGGCATGGAAAGCCAAGACA
>BLSH010361799.1:103103-117122 GCA_018402905.1 Glandirana rugosa
AAAGAAAAAAAAACAAATCCGAAAACAAGGGAAGTACCACTAGACCGGACATTGTATGGAGGACACAATCTCACGGGAGTACCCTCCCGTCACAATCTGTATGATCTTCTAAATCTATGTGTTTCACTTCGATTTGAGTTCGAGTATGGCGCCCCCTCCATATATCAAACCTATCTCCACAGCCATCCGCCCCTCTCAGGTTCTGTAGGTCTGTTTAATGACCAATTAGGTTCCGACCCTCCACCCACCCAGTCTTTTCCCTAATTGTGAATACAGCCTGTTCTTGGTCACATGAAGTACTACATGTAATGTATTGCTGCTGTTTTTTTTTTTCAATAAAACTTTTTGAACTAAAAAACAAAACAAAAAAAAAAAACAAAAAAAAAAACAAAAACGGTTTGCCGTAACCCAGCTTATACAGTATGAGCTTGAGTTTAGCTTCACTTTGTGTATCTAAATCTTCTAGTATGTCTAACACTGCCCTCCCATGAGGGCACTCTAACACAGGAGGTATGTTACAGGCCAGATCACCATGAAGGGAACAAAAGCCTAAACAAAAAAAAAGAAAACTAATGAAGAGACCCCCACTGCATGCCTAAGGTAAGGGTAGATGGATTCCAAAATGTAAATGGTTCACTGCCCAATGATGGCCACAGCCAGAAATGCTAAAGGGTGTTTTCAAGTGATTTCTCAGCAAAATAAAGCATGGAGACATGGATGGGGAAGATTGCTTTGAATATTAAAAATGAATTAAACAAGGTTTTCAATTTGTGGTGTTTAGATGCAGTATACTTTCTCTTTAAGAAAATGTAAATATTACAATGCCCAAAGCCTGGCTATAGTTCTACTTTAAACTAAACATCACTCGTTACAAGTACACTGAACTTGTGTCAAGATCAATGGCTATGTTCTGCACTTACTGAATATGTTTATCCCTGAAAATGATTGCAGCCACCACATAGGACTGGTAAACTGCAAAATATAACACGGCTTTACTTGGGTATAGATATCCATTAACATCAAATTAGAGTGGTCATAAAGCCTAAATATTTTTCACCTTAATGCATTCCCTGCTTGAAGGTAAAACATGTTTCAGTATTTGCAACAGTGTCAAAGGCTTTTATTGACAATTGCATTAAAGCGGAGTTCCACCCTAAAGTGGAACTTCCGCTGGTTGGATTCCTCCCCCCCTCAGGTGTCACATTTGGCACCTTTCGGGGGGGAGGGGGAAGAGGACACCTGTCTTTAGACAGGTGTCCTTTTCCACACTTCCGGGAGTTCTGGCCGGCGGACGCGGCCGCTGACGTCAGAAGCCGGCTCCCTCCTCCCATCTCGCTCTGCTACTGGCCGCTTGGCCAGTAGCAGAGCGTGGCAGAGCTCGCGCATGCGCTGTAAGGTGCCCGGCGTGAAGCTGTACTGCTTACACGTCCGGGTTCCCTTACCCGCGATGGAGGCGGCTGCACCCGTCCCCCGATCCGAAGATCGGCGGCGGGTGCCGACATCGCTGGAGTCCAGGACAGGTAAGTGTCCTATTAAAAGTCAGCAGCTACTGTATGTGTGGCTGCTGACTTAATTTTTTTTTTTAGCCCGGACCTCCGCTTTAAGGTTATGCGAAGAGAATATTTGCAGCGTTGATACTTCTTTTTCAAGGCCTTTGCAACTCTCCCTGGCATGCTGTCAATTAACTTCTGGGCCACATCCTGACTGATGGCAGCCCATTCTTGCAGATTGACCCCAAGCCCTCAATGGGATCTGGGGATGGGATAAGGTCTGGGGTGTTTCCTGGCCATGGACCCAAAAATGTCAATGTTTTGTTCCCCAAGCCACTTCGTTATCACTTTTGCCTCATGGCAAGCTGCTCCATCTTGCTGGAAGAGACATTGTTCGTCACCAAACTGTTCTTGGATGGTTGGAAGAAGTTGCTCTCGGAGGATGTTTTTGTACATTTATTCATGGCTGTGTTCTTAGGCAAAATTGTGAGTGAGCCCACTCCCTTGGCTGAGGCAAAAGCCCACACATGAATGGTCTCAGGATGCATGACACAGGACTGATGGTAGCGCTCACCTTTTCTTCTCCTGGCAAGGTTTTTTCCGGATGCCCCAATCGGAAAGAGGATTCAGAGAAAATTACTTTACCCCAGTCCTCAGCAGTCCAATCCCTGTACCTTTTGCAAAATATCAGTCTGTCTCATGTTTTTCCTGGAGAGAAGTGGCTTCTTTGCTGCCCTTCTTGACAGCAGGCCATCCTCAAGTCTTCACCTCACTATGCGTGCAGATGCACACTCACCTGCCTGCTGCCATTCCTGGGGAGGAAGCTCTTTACTGGTGGTGCCCTGATCCCGCAGCTGAATCTGTAGGATATTATGGTCCTGGCACTTGCTGGACTTGGTCCTGGCGCCCTGAAGCCTTCTACACAACTTCACAAATGCAGTGGAAATTTTTTTTTATGGGATGAAGTTCATTTTCATGGCAAAAAGGGACTTTGCAATTAATCCATTTAAATAATATTTGCAATTCATCCATTTAAATAATATTTAATTAATATTTGTGTCATTCTCAAAACTTTTGGCCATGGCTGTAGTTTTTCCCTTGAGTGTAGAGCTGCACGATTCTGGCCAAAAAGGAGAATCACAATTTTTCTGCTTAGAATAAAGATCATGCTTCTTGCGGCATAACATCTTTCAGATTATACAAAAAAATTGTGCCAACTTCACGGTTTAGCCGCCAATATCGTCAGTTGTTTGTAGAGAACACATAAGCCACAGTTAGGTCATTGTATACAGCAATATAAAAACAGGGCGTGTTATTGCTGTCCTGAAAGACTATTGGAAAACAAGTTACCGATATGTCTAACTTGATTTTTCCCAAACCGTCTTTCAGGACAGCACCCGAGAGGATAATCAAGACTTACCCCCATTAGGGTGGGACAACAGCCTGCAAGACTTTCCTACCAAAAGCCTGGTCCTGTGCCGTCAAAATGTCGAACCTATAGTGACGGCAAAGGTCGTCAGACTTGACCATGTCGCTGCTTTGCAAATCTGCTCGGGGGTGGCAGCAGCTCTCTCGGCCTAACTCACCGCTAAAGCTCTTGTAGAATGAGCCCGAATTCGCACTGGGCTTTCCAGTCCTGAAAGGAGTAGGTCTCCACCATTTTCAACCATATGGCAATGGTTCCTTTAGTAGCTTGCTTAACCTTCCAGGTACCAGCAAATGTAACAGATAAAGCATTAGAATGTCTAAAGCAGTGATTCTCAACCAGGGTTCCGTAGATTGCTAGGGGTTCCTTGAGCAATGAGCAATTTCAGCCTCTCAGATAAGTTCCCACTGACACCATTGCTATTTTTAGCTATCTGTAAGAAGGTAATTCTTTCCAATGACCTCAAGTGTAAGGACCATTCTCCCCACTGACCATCACACTAATGTATCATGAGTTGTAGATTTCTCATTTTTAGCAGGGGTTCCCCGAGATCTATTTCAAGGGTTCCTCCGTGTTGAAAAGGTTGAGAAAGGCTGGTCTAAAGTCTTGTGTGGCTTCTAAATAACATAAAACTGCTCTTTTAACATCCAGGGTATGGAATGGCTCTTCCTTCTTCCCCACCGGACTCGAGCAAAAGGTAGGAAGTATCTCCTGAGCTCGATTTTGAAACGAAGCGACCTTCGGTAAGAAAATAGGGTCAGTTCTCATAACAATCCTGTCTGGAAAAATAGGGGAAAAAATGGTTCCCTGACTGACAGGGCCTGAAGCGCACTTCTTCTTTGGGCTGTGGTTGTAGCAACTAAAAGACCGTTTTTAAAGTGATTTGCTTCAATTAAGCCAAATCCATGGGCTCAAAAGGCTCCTTAGTTAGGGCCTGTAGAAAAAGGCGACAAGTCCCACTTCGGGCAACCTCTGGTCACCACCGGTCTGGACCGAGTGAGGGCCCTGAAGAACAGAATGACTAGTGGTTCTGTTGAAAATAGCTTTCTCCAGAAAAACTCCTAATGCAGCCACCTGGACTTTAAAAGGTACTGACTGCAAGGCCCTTGTCTGCTCCTTCTTGCAAAAATTCCAGGACCGATGCAACATTCCTTATAGGCCTGCCAGCTCTAGTGCACCAGGACTTAAAGACCTTCCAGGTTTTTAAATAAATCACTCTGGTAACCATCTTTCTGCTTGACAGGAGAGTAGCTGCCAACCTATCCAACAATCCCTTCCGCTTCAATAACTGCTCCTCAGAAGCAAAGCTGTGAGTCTTAGTTTTGCCATCTCCTGGTGGAACAGAGGACCCTGCGTCAGCAGATACTGTTGCAACGGAAGGTGCAGAAAAGGCTCTAGTTGCTTCTTTAGCAGGGCTGAAAACCGAGCCCTCTTGGGCCAGAAAGGAGTGATGAGGATTACTGTTGTATTTTCCTTTTGCATCTTCTTTATTACCTGAGGTATCAGTTGAAAGGGAGGGAAAGCATAACAGAGCTAAGACTCCCACCTGTGGGCCAGAGCGTCTAAACCCAGGGATATGTTGTTTCTGTCTAAGGAGTAGAAGAGGCTCCTGAGTATTTTCTTGAGTGGCAGAGGTCTACCTCTGGCTGACCTCACTTCCTGATGATCATCTGGAATACCTCTGGGTTTAATCGCCACTCCGCCTCGTACACCTGATTCCTGCTAAGGAAATATGCCATCCTGTTTAAAGAACCCTTTTAGGTGGACTGCTAACAAGGATAGAGTATGGTGCTCTGCCCAACCCAGAGTATTTCGTGCTAGGGCCTGCAGAGCTTTGCTCCTTGTGAGTTTATATAGGCCACTGCCGTGGCATTGTCGGATAGGACCTGTATGTGGCATCCCTGGACCTCTTCGGCAAAGGCCAATTCTATTGCCTTCAGTTCCCTCCAATTCGAGGATCTTGCAGCCTCTCTTGTGGACCAAGACCCCTGGGTCCATTCACCACTTATGTGAGCTCCCCATCCCCAGGAACTGGCATCTGTAGTCAGCCTTACCTGGACTGGGAAGGACAACAGACCTGCTGAGAACCTTGCCTGGCTTTTCCCCCACCAAAGAACCCTCCCCAGCGAATCCAAGGATTGCTGTTGGTAATCACAGACCTGGTCTGAAGTGGAGTCTTGCCCACTGGATCACAGGTATGGATGACGTCAGAGTCCCCAAGGCTGACAATCCTTCCGATGGACAAGAGCGACACCACTTCCATCTTCTTCGGGGAGAAAGATCTTTTGCTCCACCAAGTTGATCGAGTACCCCGAGAACATCACCTCCTGTGAGGGGATGAGGTTTGACATCGATCCTATGGACTCCAGATGACTCAGAGCTCTGGCCAAGTCCTGTAATAGCATTTCCTTGGATCTAGCAAAGAAAAGAAGGTAGTCTAGATAGGGAATCACTGAAATTCCTTCTAGACGCAAAGGTGCCAAAGCCTCGGCCATCACTTTCGTAAAAGACCCTTGGGGCCAATGATAAGCCAAAAAGGAGTGCTCTGATCTGTAGATGTACTACTTTCTTTCCTTCTTTCAGCACCAATCTCAGATATTTTTGGGATCTGGCGGCTATAGGTATGTGAAGGTAGGCGTCCTGTAGGTCAATTGACGCCATGTAGCACCCTTGATATAGCAGGTTGTTTACAGAGAAGATGGCATCCATTTGAAACCTTCTGTAATCTGATTGATTTAGCCCTTTTAGGTTCAGTATAAAGCAGGAACTTTCCGGACCAGGAATACATGAGAGTAGAATCCCTGACCAAACTCCCATTTTGGGACCGGAATGACTACTCTCAGATCTCAGTTCCTGAATTAGGGACTTCATGGCAAGAGCCCTGTCCGGATCCCTTGGGGTGTTTGTCACCAGGAATCTTTTTGGAGGTTCTTCCGAAAACTTGATTGCGTAACCTTGGGAGAGCAAATTCAGAATAAACTGGTTTGATGTTATGGCCCTACAGTTCAGAAGAAACTCCTGAAGTCTTCCTCCTACTGGGAGGAAGGAGTCATTGTGATTTTCCAAGGACCGTAGGAGGATTGAAGAGCACTCCACTCCTACCCTTTGGCAAGACCATGGCTTCCTTTTCTCCTGTGTCTTATTTTCCAGCTGTCCTTTTTGAGGCCAGAAAAAACACTTATGCGTCTGCACCTTCTTTTTCCTCACTGGAAAAGTTTTTCTTGTCGTCAGCTGTGCAGTCAAGAATAGAGTCCAATTCAGCCCCAAACAACAAATCCCCTGCAAAGGGGGATGCCACATAGCCTGTTCTGAGATGCTGCATCCCCGGGGGCCAGGCTTTCAGCCATAAGGCCCTTCTAGCCAAGTTGGTCAGTGCCGCCGATCTGGCCAACATGTGAATTGACTCAGCAGCAGTGTCGTATATCGCAGACGCCTCTGCGAAGTGTTTGAGGAAGAGTCTAAAATTTCCTGTTTTGAGGAATCTGCCGTAATGTCCGTTTTTAACCGATTAAGCCAATGCTCCAAGTTTCTAGCAATGCATGTTGTTGCCATTGCTGGTTTAAAATTGTTCATGACTGACTGCCACGCTCTCTTAAGGAGCAAGTCCATCCTTTTGTCCATGGACTCTTTCAGTGAGCCCATATCTTCAAAGGCTAGGTCGGTTGATTTGGAAACCTGTGAAAACGCAGAGCCCAGCTTCAATACTTTGTTCCAAACGCCATGAGGGCTATCCTCAAAAAGGAAACCTCCGCCTATGGGGCTGGGGAAATTTTTCTTCTTCTCTAACTCCAGGCAGTCCTTCTTAATCATTTCCGAAATAACTGAATGGACTGGAAATGTGCGGCTTTTGAAATCCCCTAGACCCGCATACATGCGGTCATGCAAAGCGAGCTCTTAATTTTCTTCCTCTATGCCCAGAGTAGAAATAATCACTTTCAGGAGCCCTCCTACTTCCTCAAGCGATAACCTGTATTTGTCGCATCTCATTCATGTTCTTCAAAATCGGAATCCTCTTGGTCAGGTGAACCTGCTCCCTGGGAGATATCTTGAGAGTTTGATGCTCTCTCCCATCCATAGGGATGCCAAGGAAACTTTTTGAGAGCCCACTAGCAACTGCTGGGTCCCAGATTTCCTTGAGGGTCCCGGTTTTTCCGATAGGCTGGACCTTAATGCTTTGGAAGGTAGCCTTGAGTTCAACTTTGATTGTTGTCACTAGGTCACCACAAATAGATGGGGACTCCTCTGACAACATTTGCAATACAGTCTGCACAAAGAGTTTTTGTCCAAATTTGCTTAGTTTATCTTCGCAAACATTCTTTATACTGGTTGAGCCTGGCTCTTAGCCTGCACAAACACAAGAGACAACAGAGGACCATGCTGAAAATCTGTATGCAGCTGGCATAAAATATACAATACACCCAGGTGCACTAGGAAAGACCTGTACCTGTGCCCAAGCAAGCTCCCCCACCACCATCACCACCTATAAGACCCCCTACTGCCAGAGAGGAGTGCTATCCCACAGCATCCTACCTAGCCTTGTGCTGCCACCCACAAGCTCCAGGAGATCCCAGTGGATAGAGGTGGGGGGAAAACACCCATAGGAGAAACAGCCTGGTAAGCAGGTTCACAGACCCTTACCTTGGCCTTGCTGGGGCCTTGGCTTGCCCCCTCTGCAGTAGCTCCTCTTTCCTCCATAGCAGAGTGCACTGCGGTCGCGTGTCTGAGGCCCGGTTCCAGGATTCAAAAACGCTGCCACGCTGATCCAGAACCAGAAATTAGAAGGTACCAAGTGACCCTGCCCTTTGCAGCAGGAAATGACGCCGCACGCCTGACCCGGAAGTGCCGCCCCTTCCTGTGAACACACAGGATGCGGCTAATACCACCAAGAACATGGCGGCGCCAAGACCCACGGCCATCGGTCCGCTAGGCTGCAGGGAACCGGCGGGCCACAGCAAGCCATTTGCTGCAAAAGACTAGGGGCAGCATCTCCCGCCGGTACAGCACGGTAGGAGGAGAGGGAGCACATGGACCAGCCAGCTCTGAGCAGGTGGGAGGGTCACAATCTCCAGCAGCAAAAAAAAATGAAGGTGAAAGCCCTAGTCTCCGAGGACAGCCTGAGAAATCATCGCCCCTCACCAGAGGTGTTCCTCCCGGCTGGAGGAAACACAAAAAACTGCCGATATTGGCGTGGAGGCCTCCTTTTGAAATCTGGATGGTGAGGTGTTTCCTGTTGGGGAGGAGCCACGATATCTCTCGGGTGCTGTCCTGAAAAACGTTTTGGGAAAAAATTATTTTAAACTTGAAATCAACAATTGCCAGAAAAAGGTTTGGTCTTTAAGTGGTTAAACTGACTTAAATTACAGACTGAAGTTAATTCCTTTGATCTAGAACAAAATATTGCAATGTTTATAATTAGCTCACAAATGTTTTGAAACTTGGCAGAGTGCCTGGAATGTTTTGAAACTGGGCAGACTGCTTTTTTTTGACAGCTCTGAGCCACTCTGCGCACTTGTCACATAAAATCGAGGAAATGTCAGGTTGAGATTGTCAGGGGAGATTAATCGTGCAGCTCTACGCCACAACAAATCTGCACTACTAGCGATTCAGGAGAGGATACTTTCAACCCATGTCAGGTAAGACTATAGTAATCCCACATGATCAATGCTCCTACCAGTTGTGAGATGAACAGCACTTATCACCTGTTCAAGTAACAGGAAAATTGCAGGTGTGTTAATAAAGCATGTTTTTTTTACATTTTCCATTACTTTCATCATTGCTTAGGTTAAATCGTCTCATGTTAAAGCAGAATCCCAGCCTTTTAAAAATCAGCAGCTACAAAAAGTGTAGCTGCTGACTTTTAATAATCAGACACTCGCCTGTCTCCCGGTCCATCGATGCCACCGCCTCGCTCCTCCTCTGGGGGTGAACTTCCTTTTTTTTATCTTAATGCATTCTATGCATTAAAGCCGACGTAAACCCATCAATTTGTTTAAAAAAAAAAAAAAAAAAAAAAAAAGTTAACATTCCCAGCATGCTGGAAATGCTAGCTGTGACATTGGTTGTGCTCTCGACCAAACTGTCAAACAATCCAACGGCTGGTGTCATAAAGGATCACATGTTCAGCATCATGGCAGTCTCAGATTGGAAGCTTCCTTGGCTGAAAAAGATAGGCGGGTTTACTTCCACTTTGAGAGACTCAGCTGTCTGCTCCCACTGCTGTCAGTCAGTGAGCCAAAAGAGAGAAGGGGCCAAGCCACGGCTCCATGTCTGAATGGAGACAGAGCCGCGGCTCTGCTCGGTGCCCCCATAAGCTGCTTGCTGTGGGGGCACTCGGCAAGAGGGAGGGTCCAGGGGTGCCAGCGAGGGACCCGAGATGGAGGATCTGGGCTGCTCTGTGCAAAACCACTGCACAGAGCAGGCAAGTTATTTTCAAGCAAAAAAAATATAAGATTTTAGTATCACTTTAAGTGATAGAGGGATTTGTGTACATCCATGAAAGCAACGTGTCATTTGCCTGGAAGATTATTGCCTTTAGATGTGCTTAACTAAATATGCGCATTTGGCCTACAAAAGACCAACTCCTGTTTTTATGTATTTATTTTTTTTTATCAAAATGGGCGAGGGTTTGAGCACCAGAGGCAGTGCTGTCAATCTAGAAAGGCCTAGATGACAGCTGCTGAATGACAATCTAAAGACTTATGAACCAGCAGTTACAATGCTGATAGTTCTGTCCCTCCAATTTTTTTTTTTTTTTTCCAATAGCCAGTACAGCCAACACAGAGCCCCACCCACTTTCTAAGCTGAGCGTTCTGTCACTCCTATGAACAAGCAATCAGCACTCCTTGTTCATTCATAATGATAAAAAGATCAATGAGAGCTGAAGCTCTGTGCAATGTATATGCCAATGCCCTATATGTGTGTAAAAGCAGTCGCAGATACATTACACAGATCCACAGCTCTTTAAGTATAATGAATGAAAACGCAATGGCTATTCATTCACAAGACCCCTTTCACAGTGAAGCGCTGCTAAAAACAGCCGCTAAAACACTGGTCTTTTTGCGGTGCTTTAGCACCTTTTTTTAAGGTCACCTAAGAACATGACCGTAAAAAAATAAATAAATAAAAAGACCCATTTTGCAGCGCTTTTGAAGCGCTGCCCATTCATTTCAATGGGCACGGGCGTATTTGGAGCACATTATAAAGCGCTCCAAACATGTCCCAAAGATGCTGCTTGCAGGACTTTTTCTACCACCCTGCAAGCACACTGCCCCAGTGTGAAAGAACCCATTCAAATTAATGGGAGGCAGTTTTCTGGCTCTATTTGTAGCACAAAAGCGCCTGAAAACCGCGTCAGTGTGAAAGGGGGTCTAAGAGCGACAGACACTCAGGTGAGTGCCTATTAGTAGCTGCTTTTACACATTCACAGCCCTAGCCAATGGATCACACAGAGCCATAATGCTAAGTGATCTTTCACAGCACTGTGGGCCTCTGATCTATTGGCTGGGCACTCTATGTACAAGCAGCTGTAAATATATATAACACAGCGGCATGGGCTGTGTGATGGGTGGTGAATGGCAGCATTGGTCTCCAAAGTGGCCCCTGCTGCCTGAGCTTTCAAACACAAATCCATCTCCTGTCAGACACTGGTGGGGGACATTGTCCAACCTTGCTGCTTAGCAACTGCAAGTTAGATCTGAATAAGACCATGTGCTATATTGCACATGGGTGGAATAAACTTTAGAAAAGTTGTAATAATTTGTGAATTACAAATACAGGTTTACACGACCGAACACTTCCTGGATTCCAAGCATGCATGTTTGCATTTCCAGCTTTTTGTTGGCCAACTTCTGTACACACGAGCCAACAAAAGTTTTCGAGTCTTGTCAGCCAACTTCTGTTGGACGACAATTGGAAATCGGCTGTCGAATAGTACGTACTAACGGTCGGATTATCGGCCAACAGGCTGTTGGACGACCGCTGTTGGCCGATAATCAGACCGTGTGTACGAGCCTTAAGTTCTACTTAAAAAGTGCACACAGAAAAAAACCTTACCCACTTCTGGACCACGCGCCGTCATACGACGGTACTTGAATAAAAGTGATTTTTTTTTTTTTTAAAGGACAGTTTAAAACTAAAATAAGAAAAATAATTTTTAAAGCGCCCGTCCCGCCGGGCTCGCGCGCAGAAGCGAACACATATGCAAGTTCTGCCCACATATGAAAACGGTGTTCAAATCCCACGTGAGGCATCGCTGCAATCGTTAGAGTGAAAGCAATAATTTTAGCTCTAGACCTACTCTGTTACTCAAAACTGGCAACCTGTAGGAATTTTTAAACACCGCTGATTCTTAAAGCGGAGGTCCGAGGTAGGAAAAAAAAAAAATTAAAAGTTAGCAGCTACACATACAGTAGCTGCTGACTTTTAATAATGGGACACTTACCTGTCCTGGAGTCCAGCGATGTCTGCACCCACCGTCGATCTTCGGATCGGGGGGCGGGTGCAGCCGCCTCAATCGCGGGTAAGGGAACCCGGACGTGTAAGCAGTACAGCTTCACGCCGGGCACCTTACTGCGCATGCGCGAGGCTCTGCCACGCTCTGCTACTGGCCAGGCGGCAATCCAACCAGCGGAAGTTCCACTTTTGGGTGGAACTCCGCTTTAAAGCGGAGTTCCACACTGTTTTTTGTTTATTAAAAGTCAGCAGCTACAAAAAGTGTAGCTGCTGACTTTTAATAAACAGTAACTTACCTGTCTCCCGGTCCAGCGACGGCTGCTCCCGAAGCCTCGCTCATCTCCCCGCTCCTCCCGACGGCCCCGCCATTCCTAGTGTGGGCACCCACTGCGCATGCGCGAGTCGCGCATCCCTAGTGGCCAGACAATCTTCTGGGACCTATGACGTGTCCCAGAAGATTGCCAGGAGGGAGGGGCCGCCTAGGAGGAGAGGAGTCGCCGCCTAGGCGGCCCAGAGGCGGAAGGTGGAAGAGGGACAGGAAGTCCCTCTGAAACCTAGGGACACACCCCCCACAAAAAAAATTACATGCCAAATGTGGCATGTAAGGGGGTGAGGAGTGCTTAAAGCGGAAGTTCCATTTTTGGGTGGAACTCCGCTTTAAGTGCCAAAGTTTGTCGCCATTCCACGACTTAGCGCAATTTTGAAGCATGACATGTTGGGTATCAATTTACTCGGCTTAACATTATCTTCCACAACATGAAAATAAATTGTGCCAACTTTACTGTGGTCTTATTTTTCAACTCAAAAAAATGTTTTCCCAAAAAACAAAACGTGCTTATAAGACCGCTGCGCAAAATACGGTGTGGCATAATGCAATGACCGCCATTTTATTCTCTAGGGTGTTAGATAAAATATATATATATATAATGTTTAGGGGTTCTAAGTAATTTTATAGCAAAAAAAAAAAAAAAAAATTATTTTAACTTGTAAACACTGAGTCTCAAAAAGAAGCTTGGCTCTCAAGTGGTTAAAGGAGAATTGCACCTTTGGAAAGGTTACACGTTACCAAAGGAACACGTGCCTGCATTCCTCCTCCAGATCCCCTGCTGTGACAGTGGGAGGGGGATATTCTCCCCTGCACCCGTGGTTACAATTTAGGCAGGCCATACATTGTATAATTTTCCTTTATAGATTTACCAAAACCATATAATAGGAGGTCAAACCTATACATTTTCAATTTGTGTGCAATCAGGCAGGCCCTTGCACTACATAGTTGAAGGTAAATCTACAGAATTTTGGATAAAAAATAAAAATTGTATAATGTATGGTCAGCTTTAGAGTCAAACAGTTCTGTGAATGAACTACAACTACTGTCTGCCATGGTGTCAGGGGGCTTATAGTTTTAAGTGAATTGTGAGGGCATTGATGAGCACTCTTATAGTTCATGGTTCTTCCTGCTCTTCAATAACTGTCTGCCGGGGCAGACAGCTATACTAAGTCTTCAGGAGCCTGGCATTGCACACGTGATCTGCTGATCACAGGTGCAATGCTTTCCAGACTCAAGAAAAAAATAAAAAATAAAACACCCTAAAAAAGGCACATTATTTTACCTGCAAAAACATGTGCATTTATTTATTTAAAAAGGTTAACTTAGGCTTGAGCCCTGGTTCACACGTGCGATGCGGGAACCAGCACAATTATAAAGTCGGTTCCTGCATCACTCCCGCAGGTAGTTCACACTGCTTTCTGCGAACCGCTGCGGGTGTCATTACAATGTTAATGACACCCCCAGTTTTGTTCGCAGTGCGAACTGAACTGGTACACGCACCTTTTTTTGCGAATCTAATGCAAGTTCAGCCATACAACTGTATGCCTAAACTCGCACTGCTCAAATTGCATGTGATCGGCACCTGCAGTGCGGGTGCAAATCACATGCAATCTCTGAAATCACACTAGCGTGAACCCGGGCTTAACCACTTACTTACTGGGCACTTAAACCCCCCTCCTGCCCAGACAAATTTTTGGCTTTCAGCGATGTCACATTTTAAATGGGAATTGCACGGTCATGAAACATTATACCCAAACTAAATTTATATAATTTTTTTCCCCACAAATAGAGCTTTCTTTTGGTGGTATTTGATCACCTCTGCGTCATTTCTGATCGCCGCTATAAACAGACAAAGAGCAATGATTTTGAAAAAAAAAACAATATTTTTTCCTTTTTGCTATAATAAATATCCAAAAAATAAATAAATAAAAATTATTCAACAGTTTTGGCCGATATATATTCTTCTACAAAAAAAATCGCAATAGGCGTATATTGATTGGTTTGCGCAAAAGTTATCGCGTCTACAAACTATGGGGATTTATGGCGTTTTTATTATTTTTTTTTTTTTTACTAGCAATGGTGGTGATCTGTGATTTTTATCGGGACTGCGATATTGGGGCGGACATGTCGGACATTTTTGACACGTTTTTGGGACCAATGACATTTATACAGCGATCAGAAATTTAAATGTCCACCGATTACTGTATAATTGTCATGGGCAGTGAAGGGGTTAACCTACAGGGGGCAGTGAAGGGGTTAACTATGTTCCCTAGGTGTGTTCTAACTGTGGGGGGGGGGGGGGTGGGGGGGGGCTGGTCGGGACA
>BLSH010361799.1:117132-138974 GCA_018402905.1 Glandirana rugosa
AAAATTGAAAAACGATATTACGTATAGGTTTTTTTTGTTTACATAAGTAGTCAAAACCGTCTATATATAAGTAGATGGATAAACAACATTTTGATCAGGAAGCAAGTGGAGATCAGTGGAGTAGTGGTGCCTACTTCAGTGATTTCCAGCAGCTTTGGCTAGGTATGGTATATGCATAGTTACATTGATCCAAGCTGGACCAGAATAACTATTTAAAAATACACCATATCTGGAATTCTTTAACCGGTTAAAGACCAGCTCATGTACATTCACTGTTGCAGAGTGGCAGCGTAACGCAAATCGCCGTCTATAAACGGAAAAAAAAAAAAATAAAATCAGAATACGCCGATTGCGATTTTTTTACAACAAATAGGTAGATGAATATATATCTGCCAAAACTGATGAATACATTTGTTTTTTTTGGATATGCATTATAGCAAAAAGTTAAAAATATTTTTCTTTCAAAATTGTTGCTCTTTTTTTGTTTATAGCAGTGATCAGAAGTGACGCAGAGGTGATCAAATACCACCAAAAGAAAGCTCTATTTGTGGGGAAAAAAAAGGGACACCAATTTTGTTTGGGTACAAAGTCGCACGACCACGCAATTGTCAGTTAAACCGAGGCAGTGCAGAATCGCAAAAAGTACTCTGGTCAATGTGGGAAATCCTTCCGGGGCTGAAGTGGTTAAAGTGTTACATACTAAACCCGGGACCCTGCATTCTCTATACCTTGTCTTCCATAGTACACAAAATGGAAATGCAATTATTTTAGTAAACTTAAACTGCTAAATACCTTTTGTCATCAGCTGTATATAGCAGTCTTATAAGACTTCTATCAGTTAAAGCAACAGTAAGGCTTCTTTTTTTTTTTAAATCTGCAAGGCAATGACAATGTGCTAGTATGCATCGCATACTAGCACATTATTAGAAACTTATCTTAAAATGAAGTCTTCCAGCACAGTGCTGTGACCGCTTCCATCTTCAACTGGTCTTCCTTCCGGGTTCGCAGACTCCGGCTGTGTGAGTGGCCAGAGCCATGACGACGTCACTCCCACGCATGTGCACAGGAGCCGCCATTCACGGCAAAGGACTCAGGAGGAACGGCACGGGTATACTGTACCTGCAGAATGCATGCGCTGGTGGCGTCACCGACTGCATCTACAGTAACTATCTCCTAAATGATGCACGTTTAGGAGAGATTTACAGTACCCATAGGAAAGCCTTATTATTGGATTACCTAGAGGTAAAAATAATGCATGGGAGTTTACTTCCACTTTAAAGCTTGTAGAAGGAGTTTTCATTCTACTCTGACTGTCCTAAGATGCTGCATGACCCCTGACCTTCTGTCTGGACAGTGCTGATTGGCCCTGTGCTGATCACATGCACTCTCCCAAAAAAAAAAAAAAAAAAAAAAAAAAAAAAACACTCTAACAATACACATGAAACTGCACATGTGCAGCAAGCCCCCAAGGCTCTGCACTATCAGGTCACAGGGGTGTCAAACTGGCAGCCCTCCAACTGCTGCATTACTACAAGTCCCATCAAGCCTCTACCTGTCCATGCTTGTAAATACCAGCCTTGCGGGACTTGGGAGTTCTGCAACAACTGGAGGGCTGCCTGTTTCATCAGGAGATGGATTGGGGACAGTGGAAGGGGAGGATCAGAGAAGATAGACTCAAACAGCCTTTTACACAATGCAGGCGATTAACCCTTTAGGTTCCACAGTTAGTATAACAAGCATGCTTTACTGCATATACAGACTAATTTTACAGTTGTGGGTTAAAGTGGTAGTAAACCCACCACTACTGTTTTTACCTACAGGTGAGCCTATAATCAGGCTTAACTGTAGGTAAAATGAATATCTCCTAAACCATGTGGTTTAGGAGATATTCGCCCTGCATGCAGCCGCTGACATTAGCGGCGCATGCGCTCTGATGATCCGGCCGAGGCAGCTGGCAAATCAGAGCTGGCTGCTGGAACGAAGAGCTCCCGTGACGTCACGCGGCTCCGGCCATTCACAGCGCTGGAGCCACGTACCCGGAAGAAAGAAGAGGACTAACATGTCAGCGTCCTTAGCGCTGACCGACTTGGGCATCGGGTGCCTCGTTCTAAGGTAAGTATTTCATATGTTAGTATGCGATGCATACTAACATATGCTATTGTCTTCCAGGAATTTTTTTTTTTTTTATCAGGCGGGTTTACTACTGCTTTAAGTAACACTTTTAAGAACGCCATAGATGGCTCAAACGTTGGCTAATACCTGTTGCTATTCAAGCTAGGGCCAGGCACCACATGGCTTTACAAAAGTGGTTTTCTCTATTGACTTTGCTGTAGCTGATGGCCAAACCGTGATGGCACCCAATCATTGTTGGGGTATTCTGATAGCTGGAAGAACATAACAGCTTGATTCCTTCATCCACATGGTTTGGCATGGATGGGAGAATCTATTAGCTCTAAAGATCTATGGGCAGTATAGAACCTGACTTTGTGGAGGTAAGGGTGCCATCACTTGGGACTCAAAGGGTTAGGAGGATCCCAAACCTGGCAAGACTGAAGTGCAGCCCTTTGCAGGTGATTTGGGCTGCCTTGGGTGTCTTATTGGGGTGCTGATCTCTCCCAGCATCCTGTGCGGGGGCCATTATTGTTCTAGCAGCAGATTTGGTAACTATGCCATCCTAGGACATGGTGTAATGGGAGCATGCTGTTGTATTGGAGGGCCGCCGGGTCAGTCAGGCTCCATACACACTAGGAGTAGAATGAGGCAGTATTACGAGGTGCAGGCCTCACATGATCCCATACTAGCCCTCCTACACGTGTGCGAGATATGGGAGCAGTCTATACAGCGGCCCGTCTCCCGCTCACTGGGCCTCACTCTTCCTTCTCCTCGTAGGCCTCACTGCATGGCCCAATATGGGTGTGCTGCGTCCTCCCGTCTCCTCCAATATGTCCCCCCTCACCCGAGCCTTTCTCACCCTCTGCCTCCTCCGAAGCTACTATAAGCCCGGTCGTCAAAGGTTTCGTAATCCGCCATTGCTGCTGTCTCCTCTTCGCAGCCAAAGCGGCCAGGCTGCTAGGACCCCGCAATATAGCACACTCAGGGCTGTCCGTACAAGTGCCTGCAGTCGTCTGAAAATGTGCTGCTGTGCCGTAAAGCAGTACCTAATACACGCCTCACCAATAGTGTGAGCTCACTCCTTTCTTGTCTCTAATATGCCACCTTGTTAGTTATGCTGTGACTGGAACTCCCTGCTGGGATTGGGATTAATAAACTCTTCTCAAACTGAATCTCATGTTCCCCTGGCAAGAGTTCCTGAATTCCTCTGATGTACAAAACTATATAGAATAACGTATAAGCCGGGAAATGGTTCAAGAGCGTGTAAAAAAATGTTTATTTTTCTTTTTTCGTTTAGGCTGGATTCAAACCTATGTGAATTGGATGTGGGTTTTCCAATTCACATGACAGGAGATTGTGACTAAAGCCTCGTACACATGGTGCGACGGTCGTATGAAAACGGTCGTACAACAGCTTGTACGATTATACGACCGTTGGTACGCACGACTAGAACAGCCGACGTGCGACGGTCGTACAACAGAAGTTGGATGAGCAGACTAGAAAACTTTGGTTGTACAACAAGGCATCGTGCGACTGTTGTACCGTGTGTACAGAGGAGTTGGTCCAACAAGTTGTACGTGCAAAACACGCATGCTCAGAAGTCAGGAACGGCCGGAAGTGTCCGTTCGTGTAAACCTATGTTCCTAATTCACAAATCACATTCACCTGAGCTTCCTCTTTATACGCGTGTAGCACGTCACCACGTTAGGCTTGGTCGTACAATCGCTTGGTGCATGTCAGTATGCGAGACACAACAGCCAACATACGATTTTGGACGTCCGGTCGTACGACCGTCGCACTGTGTGTATGAGACTTAAGGATGGGCTCGGGCTTGTTCGGAACCGAATGTGCCCGGGTCCGCCAGGAAGTGAACCCTGCACTGCGCTAATCACAGGCAGTGAGACATTCCCAATCGCTACAGCCTTGCATTGGGGAAATGTCTCACTGCCTGTGATTAGCGCAGAGCAGGGTTCTCTTCCTGGCGGGCTCAAGCCCATCCTTAATTGTAACTGGCTCTCTATGGTGCCGGTTCACACATCTCCGGAGCGAATTGCACAGGACTCCTGTGTGTCTTTTGGTCCGTTTCAGGTCCGAATTCAGCACAAAATTCTGGCTGAAATCGGACCTCAAAGGGTGAACCAGGACGCACCGGACCCCTGCTGCGAGCCGCTCCATGCTGCGGTGTGAACCCAGCCTAAAACCTCGTACACACAGTTCAACTGTCGTATGACCGCGCTTCTGATTTTTGTCAAAAGCGCGTGTCCATGATTTTGCAAAGCGTACTGACTATACGAAAATTGTTGTTCGACAAAGGTGAACGCAGTGGAGTACTAGGAGAGTATAAAGAGGAAGTTCATTTTTGATGCGTCACCCTTTGGTCCGCTTCCGCTATTTTCGCTATTAAAAAGATGATAATGTGCGCTGTATTTCGTAATTTCAATTGCCGCGTCACGAATGTTAATTCTGGATTACGATTGCCAGTTTACACAACCGAACACTTCCGGGTCGTTCCTTGATTCCAAACATGCGTGTTTTTACTGTCGACTTTTGTGTGTCGCTTTCTGTTCCCCCCCACTTGAAAATCGGATGTGGTGTTGTCGTACGACAAAAATTTACTAGCTTTTGTCTGACGAAAAATGAAAATCGGATGTCTAAAGGAGCATATTAACGGTAACGGGCTGTTGAAGGAAAATTCCCGTCCGAAATTCGCATTGTGTGTACAGGCAAGTTCTTGTGAGGGCATACCTGGACACGTGAGACACCTGATCGCATTTATATTAAGATCCCTATCACACTGAGGCAGTTTTCAGGCATTTTAGCGCTAGAAATAGCGCATGTAAAGCACCTGAAAACTGCCTCCCAATCTTCCCCAGTGTGAAAGCCAACTGCTTTCACACTGGGGCAGTGCGCTTGCGGGATGGGAAAAAAAGTCCTGCAAGCCGCATCTTTGGAGCGGTTTAGCGCTGCTCCTGCCCATTGGAATGAATGGCCGGTGCTTCCGAAGCATCTGAAAAGCGCTTCAGAAGCGCTGCAACATGGGCACTTTTAACCCCTTGGCGTTTAAAAGCTCCCTGTTAGTGGTGGAAAGTGTCACTTAAACAGTGGTAAAGCGTTGCTAAAACAAGCGGTGCTTTACCACTAACACGGCTTGCGCCCCAGTGTGAAAGGGGTATTACTGCAGCTAGGATTTCTATTGCACCATCCTTGAGGTGATTGTAGCTGTATTAGTGCACTTAAGCAATTAAGTACTGTCTGTGATACTTTTTTATTTGCACAAACATACAATTTTTCAGGACAAGCTTTCAGGACATTTTCCCTTCTTCAAGGTCCCAGCAGTACTCACAATCCTGGAAGTTCCCCATGATTCCCTTTGACTTGTTAACCACTTAAAAGGAGACGTATAGCCAAAGCTCGTTTGGTTGGGCTTCTCCTATGGATCACAGGAGTGCAAATCGTTTTGCACTCCTGTGACCCATTTTCAGCAGAGAGTGGGCTGAAGTCCTCTCTCTGCTGATGTCACAGAAGTCAGTCCAGGCACCGCGTCATCAGGACCATGGAGTTTGGATCCGCCAGGGGCCTGGACTGACACTCGTCTCAGTCTCTCAGCGAGCCACTGAGAGCCCGAGACGGCCCGCTCCGCCCCCTCCACAACCCAGCGCTCCAATGAGCGAGGAGGGGGCAGAGCAGAGAGCTGTGATTGACAGTCAGCAGCTCTCTGCTCGGGGAGCTCTGAGAACCAAGCGATCGGTGTTGTTCGATCACTCGGTTCTCAGTGCAGAGGTGCCAGGGGACAGATGCAGCATTGGACCCATGCTGCATCCACCTAGGTAGGTATTAATATTAAAAAATGCCCAAACTATTGCCAACCGCCCGCATACATTTTCTGCAAGGCGGTGGCTCCTCTGCGCAGAATCACATACCTCTACATGATTCTGCACTTCCGGGTCTGGTGCGCACACGAGACCCGCTCCCACTCTAATTGGACACAGCGGAGCCAGTTAGTGGATCTGGTGGACTTGATGTTTGCTGGCACCTGGCGATCATTCGGGAGAGAAGCAGAATGGTGGACTGCCTATGTAAACAAGGCATATCGCCGTTCTGTCAGTAGGGAAGGTAGTGTCTCTGCTAAGCAGGAACATAGATCCCTGCCTTCCCACAGTACAAGCATCCCCCACTCCCTAGGCACACATTTAACCCTTTGATCGCCTCTGATGTTAAAGTATAACTAAAGACAAAAGTATTTTTTGTAGTTTTGGATAGAGTGGAGAGGGATTAGAACAACTGTCTGTTTTTATTGCGTTCTGTGCCCCATTAAGATTCTCCCTCTCTATTGGTCCTGTTTACCATTATCATTGAAAGTGAAAGTAAGAGAAAGTACCCAAATTTTGGGTTGTCCCCAGAAAAGTGATAGAGGGGAAATCTTCCAATGGGGACACTAGTTCTGGTGACCAGGGGATCCCCAAGGAATTCCCATGATTTACAAGTATTTCCTTTCACTTCCTGTTTGGCTATGAAACAGGAAGTGAATAGAAATTTCCGCAATGGGACACAGATAGCAAAAGAAAATCTGACAGGGGTTATAACCCTCCCTTACTCTATCCAAAATGAAAAAAAAAGTTATGCCTATAGTTCTACCTTAACCACTTCCCTGCCAGTGTCATTAGTACAGTGACAGTGCATATATTTTAGCACTGATCACCTTATTAGTGTCACTGGTCTCCAAAAAAAGTGTCATTTAGTGTCCAATTTGTCTGCCGCAATATCACAGTCCCGCTATAAGTCACTAATTGCCGCCATTACTAGTAAAAAATAAATAAATAAAAATTTCCATAAATCTATTCCCATAGTTTGTAGACGCTATAACTTTTGCGCAAACCAATCAATATACGCTTATTGAGATTTTTTTTTACCAAAAATATGTAGCAGAATACATATTGGCCTAAACTGATGAAGAAATTAGATTTTTTACATTTGTTTATTGGATGTGTTTTGTAGCAGAAAGTAAAAAATATTTTTTTTTTCAAAATTATCTCTATTATTTTGTTAATAGCAAAAAAAATAAAAAACGCAGAGGTGATCAAATACCGCCAAAAGAAAGCTCTATGTGTGGGAAAAAGGGACATAAATTTTATTTGGGTACAGCGTCGCACGACCGCGCAATTGTCAGTTAAAGTAACGCAGTGCCGTATCACAAAAAATGGCCTGGTCATGAAGGGGGTAAAACCTTCCAGGGCTGAAGTGGTTAAGGACCACCCTATAGCAGTTTTAGGTTTCATGCACACAGGGTATTTTTAAAAACGAGCTGCAAAGCCAGTACTGATGCCAGGGAAAAGTGGCTGTAAAAACGTGCTTTTAGAAGCATTCTGCATTGGCATTAATGTGCGTTTAGCCGCATCATTTGTTTTTACAGCTGTTACGCTTCTGCTTTAGAACGTACTGGCCCTGGGTTTTTTTTGCAGGTTAAAAAAGGCCTCTGCCACTTTCAGCTCCTAAAAGCCTATGTGTGTACGAACACATAGAATAACACGGAGGGGCGTTTTTAACCACTTGCCAACCGCCCGCCGTCAAGCTTGACGGCGGCAAAGTGGTTCGTTATCGCAAACCGCCATCACCTGACAGTGGCCGTGATAATGAGTATTGTGAGTGCGCGCGCACTCGCCAGCGGAGGCACGCTCACACGCTCACTGTGTTCCGGGGGGGGGGCCAGGGAGCGGGTAGGGCGGACTCGATCTCCGCCGGCTACCCGCGATGTCTCCCCCGCAGTGAGAGAACAGAGGTCCGTGTATGTGAACACGGATCTCCGTTCTGACAGAGGGGGAAGGGCTATGATCACAGGCTTCCTGTATATGGAAGCCATGATCACTCCCCTCCCCCTACCAGCCCAGCCCCCATACAGTTAGAACACACTGAGGGAACACAGTTAACCCTTAGAGCGCCCCCTCCAGGTTAACCCCTTCACTGCCAATGACATTTACACAGTAATCAGTGCATTTTCATAGCACTGATCACTGTATAAATGCCAATGGTCTCAAAAAGTGTCAAAATGGTCTGACATCCGAAATCGCAGATCGCCCCATTACTAGTAAAATATAAAAAAAAATAAAAACCCCAGAAATTAATGCTCATGGTTCATAAACGCGGCAACTTTTGTGCAAAGCAATCAATAAACGCCGATGAAAAAAATGATTTTTTTTTTTATTTGTATTTTAGCAAAAAGTAAGAAAAATTGTTTTTTTTTTTTTTTTGCAAAATTTTCGCTCTTTTTTTATTTATAGCGGTGATCAGAAATGTCGCAGAGGTGATCAAATACCACCAAAAGAAAGCTCTATTTGTGGGAAAAAAAGGACGCAAATTTCGTGTGGGTACAACGTCGCATGAACACGCAATTGTCAGTTAAATTGACACAGTGCCGAATCGCAAAAAGTGCTCTGGTCCTAAAGGGGGAAATCCTTCCAGGGCTGAAGTGGTTAAGCTGAAAAAAAAATAACGCCTGATGCTCCTAGGAGCAGCTGTAAAAACGTCCTGTGTGTATGAAGCCTTACTGCTAAAGGGCAGCACCTCTCTGCTGGATCAAGTTTATATACATTATCCGACTATTCTGGGTAGGGGGCGCGCATGTGCACTGCCGTCGGCTAGCTTTGGCTGTGATCACACACAACAGGAGCCCAGCGGTGAGTACCGTGGACTCGATGTCCTGCCGATCCTTCAGCAGAGAGGCAGAGCGGTGGCTTGCCTATGTAAACAAGGCAGATCACCATTCTGTAAGTTGGGAAGACATGGATCCTGTGTTAATAAATATGAATGAGTGTTGTGCGTACCAGAAAAAATAAACTAATACTGTAAAACAAATAACTTCAAATGATCTGTGATGAAAACATATCAAATAAAATCAACTTACACTGATTTCCCCTGATGAAGTCACATGGGTGTGATGAAACGCGTAGGGCATCCCAGACTGGAAATGATGTGTTGGAGAGCTTTTTATGCTGAGTATATGAGACCAAAGGCGTTCTTACTGCTTTTCTGATGTAAGAGTTACTCCTTTAATAAAACAATTTTTACTGACAAATATTACACTATGTGAGGTAACTTTCTTTTTACCCTAACATGGATGAGCGCATGTGAGGGAGTCTTACAGGGACCAACACTAGAGGATATCCAAATCAACTGAAAAGGACAACAAGGTGGTGAACATCGATAGAGGAGGATTTCTATATGTAATCAAATGTGTATTTGATTATTCATTGAAGTGAGAATATCGGGAGCACTGAGGTGTCACAATCAGGTGGAAGTACACCATTTGTTTATATGTTGTCACACTGAAGCTGCCTGCACTGAAGAAAGAAAACTATACACCATATTTATCATTTGATATGGACTATTATGCACTTTTTAGCACATACACACTTTACTTTTATTGAACGATTCTAATACACTTGAGTGTGAATTGATTTCATTTGATGATTTGATATACAGTGGAACCTTGGATTACTAGCATAATCCGTTCAGGAGAATGCTTGTAATCCAAATCACTCGTATATCAAAGCAAGTTTCCCCATAGGAAACAATGGAAACTCAGGTAATTCGTTCCACAGTGACTGCTTGTCAAGGCAGTACTGTATGTGGCCAGGGGTCCAGGGGCGCTGGTGTATGCAATACCGTATGTGGCCAGAGGTGCGGGGGGCGTTGGTGAGGTTCAGAGACACTTGAAAACGCTCGGGAACTGTTGACACTTTCGGTATTTCTAAATGCTTCCGAGCGTCTCTGAGCCTCACCAGCGCCCCCGCACCTCTGGCCACGGGCGGTATTGCATGCACAGAGGCTTAATCCTGCTCGTTTTGTGAGACAGCACTCACAAAGCGAGTCAGAATTTTTTTGAAAAAAAAAACTGCTTGTATTGCGAAACGATTGTTAACCTCGTTACTCGCAATCCGAGGTTCTACCGTATTTTCATCATGGATTTGAGTCTATTTGTTTTACAGAATTTGTTTATTTATTTTGGTATGCGCAACACTCATTTATATTTATTTTTTCATTACTTGTGGGAACACAGTATGGTGTTTGCAGCAACTACACTTGGCTAATATATATAGTTTGAGTTTCTTATTATACACATTAGTTCCTACACTGTGGATTTTTTCTACACACAGGCAGCACAGAGGTATTATTTCTTATTTATGGATCATGTGTTCCTGCAAATCAGGGTCATGGATCCATGCCTTCTCCTAGAAAAAGCACCTCCCACACTATAGAAAAACACAGGCTAGGCGCACAGTTAAACGTTTGATCGCCCCTGATGTTAACCCCTTCCCAGCCAGTGTCATTAGTACAGTGACAGTGCATTTTTTAGCACTGATCACTGTATTAGTGTCACTGGTCCCCAAAAAATTGTCAAACGTGTCAGTTAGTGTCCACATGCAATATTGCAGTCCCGCTATAAGTCGCTGATCATCACCATTACTAGTAAAAAATAAATAAATAAAAATATCCCATAGTTTGTAGACGCTATAACTTTTACGCAAACCAATCAATATACGCTTATTGGGATTTTTTACCAAAAATATGTAGCAGAATAAATATTGGCCTAAATTTAGAAAGAAATTAGATTTTTTACATTTTTTTTATTCAAAGGCAAATACGGTGCAGAGCTTCACAGTGAAAAAATGAATGTCCATATATTAAACAAACATGTAAAGTCCCATAAATAATGAAAATGTGATGTGACAAAATAAATCTTCTCTGAATCAAAAATCTGCTGTATTAGTGTATATTTGTTTAATATGTGGACATTCATTTTTTTCACTGTGAAGTGCTGCACTGTATTTGCCTTTGTATGATTACTTTGGAGGCTGTATATTCACCTTTTTATGTGCCAGCTGCTACATAATTTATTCAGAGCTCACTTATTAAAAAATGTTTTTTTTTTTTTCAAAATTGTTGGTCATTCTCTGTTTAAAGTGCAAAAAATAAAAAAAACGCAGAGGTGATCAAATACCACCAAAAGAAAGCTCTATTTGTGGGGAAAAAAATACATCAACTTTACTTGGATACAGCGTCACACAACCGTGCAATTGTCAGTTAAAATAACGCAGTGCCGTATCGCAAAAAATGGCCTCGTCATGAAGGGGGGTAAATCTTTTGGAGGTCAAGTGGTTAAATGAAGAAATGGTACTGTAGCTATTCTCCGGGATAAGCTGGTCTACCTCGAGAAAACATGGGATTCATGGATAAAATACCTTGCGGGACCCTCCTGATCTGGACGGAGGCATCTTTTTGTACCACACACAGCGGGTACATGTCTTGTACTTAGTTCTTTTTACCTTTTCTTCTGCTTTGTTCTGTTCTTCCTCTCCACTAGATGCTTCCTCTTTCTCTATTCTTATTACTTTCTACTCTTTCTTTTTAGATGCTGGCTTAACTAAGCCATGGTTGGTCCGGTGCGACTTTTTCACCAGATAAATCGGAGAGGGGTATGAAGAAGTCCACAGAGTCAAATAAATGGCTGTTAATTATCTGTTAACCAGTTTCGGGTACAGCGCGAGCCTTAATTGCTGGGAGGCTGTCATATGATGTCCTCCAATGCATGAGCTGCCTGCACGCCCCCTGTGTCAATGAGACTCAGCTGATCACAGATCGGAGTAAGGGGCGATCCTGACCCCTTACCACGTGATCAGCTGTCAGCCAATGACAGCTAATCACGTGATGTAAACAGAAGATAGGTAATTATTTTTCTTTTTTCCCTCTCGCTATAGCATGAGGGAAGAAAAGAGCCGATCACCGGCTTCTGTCAGAGGGACATCATTACCTCACACAGAGAGCCACGGCTGCCTCATCTGTGCCCACCAGTGCCACCTACCAGTGCCACCTACCTTTGCACAACAGTGCCACCTATCAATACCCACCAGTGCTGCCAATCAATGCCCATCAATTCCTCATCATCAGTGCCCCAATCAGTGCTGCCTATCAGTGTCACCTACCAGTGCCTACACCAGTGCCCATAAGTGCCACCTAATCAGTGCCCATCAGTGCAGCCTCATCAGCGCACATCAATGAAGGAGAAAAATTACCTGTTTTCAAAATTTTATAACAAACTATGAAACTGTTTTTTCTTTCAAAATTTTCGGTCTTTTTTCGTTATTTCTTTTAGCAAAAAATAAAAACCCCAGTGGTGATTAAATACCGCCAAAAGAAAGCTCTATTTGTGTGGAAAAAAATTATAAAAATTTTATTTGGGTACAGCGTTGCATGACCGCGTAATTGTCATTCAAAGTGCGACAGAGCTGAAAGCTGAAAATTGGCCTGGGCAGGAAGGGGGTTTAAGAAATGGTTGAGCAAGCGGTTAATACATACATGGACATGCTCTTGTCCTTATTTGAATTTACCATTTTCTTTTCTTTGGAGAATATGTTCATTCTCGGTTTAGGACTCATGTAACTTTTGGCTCAGCTACCTGACCACATAATAGGCTACTTATAGGTTATATGCTACTGACTGACAAAATACCCTCTTTTGTAACCAGTATTGTATGCTGAGATGGACCAAAGAAAATCATTCTACTGTTTTGTACTTTCATCACCTTTTTCCTTTTTTTTTTTAAAACTTCAATAAAAATATTGGAAATAGAATTCTTGCCTGTTTTTTTTTTCTTTGCTGTGTGAGATTTCCCTTCACTTTCTAGAGACACAACAGGAAGTTAGAGTAATGCCCTGTACACACGGTACGATTGTTGCACAACAATGGTCGTACAACAGCTTGTTTTACAATAATCCGATTGTTAGTATGCGCGATTACAACAGCTGACATTTGACAATCGTACAACAGAAGTAGGCTTACAAGACTAGAAAACTTTTGTTGGCCAACATGGCAGAAGTTGGTCCAACAAAAGTTGAAAGTGCAAACACGCATGTTCTGAATCCAGGAAGTGTCCGTTCGTGTAAACCTGTATTCCTAATTCACAAATCACATTCACCTGAACTTCCTCATTATACACTCGTAACACGTCACTTCATTCGGCTTAGTAGTTATAGTGGGCACTATTAAAATCTACCATCTTGGAGGCAACTAGATTATATGTCAGGCAAGTTAGTAAGAATAAACGGAAGAAAAAAACAATATGGTTCACCAAAGAGGTAAGTAGGATAGTAAAGGGAAAAAAAATGGCATATAGAAGATTCAAGGAAACAGGAGGTGCAGCTGACAGAGAGGAGTATAATAATAGACAAAAGGAGGCCAAACACATTATCGGTGCTGCAAAAGCACAGAAAGAGGAGGAAATTGCTAAGTCTATTAAGGAAGGAGATAAAACCTTTTTTTAGGTACATTAGTGATAGAAGGTAAAAATACAATGGGATCACTAAAATGAAAACTGGGCACAACACATATGTTGAGGGAGACCAGGATGTAGCAAACCATTTAAACAATTACCGTATTTGCCGGCGTATAAGGCGACTTTTTAACCCCTGAAACTCTTCTCAAAAGTCGGGGGTCGTCTTATATGCCGGGGATTAGGGCCGGTTCACAACCACTTCCCGACCAGCGCCGTAAATAGGTGGCGGTCGGGTTTGAGTGGCTCTCCCGGGACATAGCCTGCACCTGCAGGCTATATCCCGGTGTCATTTTTTAGAGCTGGCGGTCGGCTATCCAGGGGTAACGACCAATCCGGCTCGGGAGCCGCTCGGTCGTTACCCCAGGGGGCGGGAGGGGACACCCCCCTCCCGCCGCCTTTCGCCGCTCTTCTCCGGCCTCCCGTCCCACCGGGAAACCGGAGCGACGATGCGGCGCGTCCGCCGGCTGGAAGGAGACCTGCCAAAAGCCGTAATCGGCTCCGATTGGGTCTCCTTCGGCAAATTCCGGAAGCGACGTCACAACGTCACTTCCGGTTTACTCGGCGGCTAACGGCGTCAATTTTAAAAAAGTGACAGTATTCAGAATCGCCGTTTTTGGTGATCTGAATACTGTGAAGTGCAAAGGAGGGATGGGGGGTCTTTTAGACCCCCCGGCCCTCCAAAAAGAGTACCTGTCTCCATATATTACTATCACAAGGGATGTTTACATTCCTTGTGATAGCAATAAAAGTGATCAGAATTTTTTTTTAAAGGAACAGTGCTAAAAATAAATAAATAAATAAAATAAAAAATAAAAAAAAAAGATTTAAATCGCCACCATCCCCGCGAGCTCGCTCAGCAAAGAAAACGCATATGTAAGTCGCGCCCACATATGAAAACGGTGTTCAACCCACACATGTGAGGTATCGCCGCAATCGCCAGAGTGTGCGCAATAATTCTAGCAAAAGACCTCCTCTGCACCTCTAACCTGGTAACCGTTAAAAAATTTTAAATCGTCGCCTATGGAACTTTTTAAATACAGGACTTTGTCACCATTCCGCGAGTGCGCGCAATTTTCAACCATGTCATGTATGGTATCTATTTACTCGGCGTAACATCCTCTTTCACAATATGCAAAAAAAATTGGGCTAACTTTACTGTTTTCTTATTTTTTTAACTCAAAAATGTAAAATTGTTCCAAAAAAATTGCGCTTGAAAGACCGCTGCGCAAATACCGTGTGACAAAAAGTATTGAAACAATCGCCATTTTATTCTCTAGGGTGTTTGAAAAAACATACATATAATGTTTGGGGGTTCTAAGTAATTCTCTAGCAAAAAAAAAATGCTTTTAGCTTGTGACCACCAAATGTAAAAAAGTGGCCCGTTCACATCTAGGCGACTTGTCAGGCAACTTGAGTCGCCTGACAAGTCATCTCAATGCTGTTCTAATAGGAGCGAATCGCTTCGCTCCGACTTAGAAAAATGGTTCCTGCACTATTTTCAGGGCGATCTCAGTGCGGCTTACATTGACTTCTATGATAGAAGTCTCCTCACAAGCCGCGCTGAGATCGCGGAAGAGGGGTAGTCTTATACGGTATGTAACCTCAGAAACACTTTCACTTTGATCACTTCATAGTAGCTGAGAACTGTGTATTTTATAACCCAAACCCTATATTTTAACAGGAAAAGTAGGGGGTCGTCTTATACGCCCAGTCGTCTTACGCCGGCAAATACGGTACTTTTGTTCAGTCTTCTCAGAAACAGACTACACTAATGATAACAAGTTAGGGAATCATATTGGTTCTAGTAATGATGGTTAATTTCTAGGATTTCTGGAGACCGAGGTAGCTGAGGAACTTGCTCAGTTAAAGCTTAATAAAGCAATGGGCCCTGATGGTATTCATCCCAGAGTTCTAAGAGAACTTTGCGATATAGTTGTTGGACCATTAACAAATCTTTTAAATAAATCTCTTCTAACAGGAGAAGTTCCCCATGACTGGCGGATAGCTAATATTGTACCTATTCACAAGAAGGGCAGCAAGGTAGAAGCTGGCAATTACAGGCCAGTGAGTTTAACATCAATTGTAGTCAAGGTAATGGAATCACTTCTCAAAAGAAGGATCATTGATCACCTAAAAATACACAGCTTGCTGGACCCAAGCAGCATGGCTTTACTGAGGGCAGATAGTGTCAGACAAATCTGATTGAATTCTTTGACTATATTACCAGTGTTTTGGACCAGGGTGCTGCTGTGGACATAGCGTATCTTGATTTCAGCAAGGCATTTGATACAGTTCCACATAATGATCTGATACATAAGTTGTACAAGCTGGGACTTAACCCTTGGGGTGTTCAGTGGATATTCAGTTGGTTAAAGGATAGATCCCAGAGTGTGGTTGTAAATGGGGTTCACTCAGAACAGAGACCAGTCACTAGTGGGGTACCACAAGGCTCTGTACTGGGTCCTGTTCTATTTAACCTTTATGTAAGTGATATAACTAAAGGTTTGCTGGGCAATGTATGTCTCTTTGCTGATGATACAAAGGTGTGTAATAGGGTTGATATCCCTGGAGGCGTCTGTAACATGGAACATGATTTGGCATTGCTGGAAGATTGGTCAAAGCAGTGGAGACTGCAGTTCAATATTTCTAAATGTAAAATAATGCATCTAGGGAAAAAGAATCCCCTTAGAGAGTACAACATTGGGGGTACAGTGTTAGCCAGCACTACAGAAGAAAAAGATTTGGGGGTGCTTATTTCAGATGATTGCAAAATGAGCAAACAGTGTAACCAGGCAGTGGGAAAAGCAAATAGAATTCTGGGATGTATCAGTAGAGGGATCACCAGCAGGAGGAAGGAGGTTCTGATTCCTCTATATGGATCTTTAGTGAGACCTCACTTAGAATACTGTGTCCAGTTCTGGAGACCACACTTACAAAAATATATTGATAAGATAGAACTCGTTCAGAGATGCGTGACAAAAATGGTGAAAGGTCTGGGGGATAAAACATATCAAGAGTGACTTCAGGAACTTAATCTGTACAGTCTGGAGGAAAAAAGGGAGAGGGGAGACATGATTGAAACCTTTAAATACCTCAAGGGGGTGAATAAGGTTCAGGAGGGCAATCTTTTCAATATGAAACCATAATCAAGAACACGGGACATGATCTCAAACTAACTGGGGGGAAGTTCAAAACTAATCTTAGAAAGTATTATTTTACTGAAAGGGTGGTTGATGATTGGAATAAACTACCAACAGAGGTTGTGAGACAGTTAACAGTAAATGGCTTCAAACATGCTTGGGATAAACATAAATCTATAGTCAGACAACCAGGTTAATGTAAAAATGTGCCGTCACTTTTCTATGTTTCTATGCTTTGTTGGCCAATTTCTTGACTCATGTCAGTACGCTAGACACAACTGCCAACAGCCGACTGTTGAACGTGCGGTTATGCAACAGTCGCACCGTGTGTACGAGGCATTAGTCTTCCAAAGTCAGGGGAATGCTCTTCTTTGTTGTCCCCAGAGCAGTCGGAAGATTTCCCTTCAACTTGTGTTTTGGGGGCAACTTTAAAATGTTGGTGTCCACCTTTCTTTCTTGGTGGCAATAGTCAGCAATACAAATATATTTATTACTGCCATAAATATAGCACCAAAACTATGCAGTCCTGTCCACATTGTACATTTAAATCAGTCCCTGCCCTCAAGTAACTTTAAGTATAACTATAGGCAAAACTTTTTTTTGGGATAGAGCATAGATCCCAACTGTCCCTGATTTCAAGGAACAGTCCCTCATTGGGAACAAAGTCCCTCTGTGCCTCTTTCCTCCTCATTTGTCCCCCATTTTGGTCTGATCTAAATACTGTAATTGTATGCAAAATTCTCTACTTAACTGTCAAAAAGTGTTTCACAGTGCTAAACCTTTTATCCAATTTCTAAATTGTTGCATTTGTGAATTCCAAAAGCCACTATAAAGGAATAGTAGTCGCAAAAAAGCACTTGTGGGTTTAACCAATAATTTTTTGTTGTACAATACTCCTTTAGCCTGGGATCACACTAGTGCGATCTCAGAGATTGCAAATCACATGTGCCGATCACATGCGATCTCTGAGCAGTGCGAGTTCAGCCATACAGTTGTATGGCTGAGCTTGCATTCGATTCACAAAAAAAAGGTGCATGTACCTTTTTTTTTCCCACACTAGAATCTAAATTCTCACCCATGCCATCCGATTCATGTGCGAGTTCACAGTTCACACTGCGATCTTTGAACAAAACTGGGAGTGTCATTAACTTTATAATGACACCCGCAGAGATTCGCAGAAAGCAGTGTGAACTGCCTGCGGGAAGACTGTGATGCGGTAACCGGCTCTATAATCGAGCTGGTTTCCGCATCGCACATGTGTGAACCAGGGCTGAAAGCTGTAGTAAAGCCTGCTTTGTGATTTTTACCTACCGGTAATCCTATAATAAGGCTTACCTGTAGGTAAAATGAATATCTCCTAAATGTGCACCGCTTAGGTCCTAATCACCCTGGATGCAGCCAGTAACATCACCGGTGCATGCATTCTGAAGGTCCGGCATACCGCAGAGCCTTGTGCTGGAGCCAAGGGCTCCCATGCGCATGTGCGGGAGTGTGTGGGCATCATGGCTCCACCCACTCATACAGCCGCAAAACCGGAAGAAATACCGGGGGGAAGATGGATGCCCTATCTGCCGTGGCAGCGCACCACTGGAGGACTGCACACTAAGGTAAGCATTTAAGTATTTCATAATACTTAACTTACATTGCATAATAATTATGCATTTGCCTTACGGGTGTTTTGTTTTGTTTTTCAAATTGCAGCGATTTACTACCGCTTTAAGGGGGCATGGCAGGGGGTGTGTCCAATGCTTACATACTTTTGCCATTAGGTATCCCTCATTCCCTTCTCAGAAAGTTGGTAGGTATGGACAGAGTAAGGGAGGGATATAACCCTTGTCAGTTTTTTTTTCTTGTCATTTGTGTCCCTTTGGGGAGAATGGTGCTAAGGTTAACAAATAAAGGAGAAATAGTGGATCAGGAGTGAAGTATAAATATGGTACAGCAGACTCAGGAAAGGAGAGACACATAGGTGATAAAGATGACTAGAACAAACTCTATACTTTCAGAGAGATGGAGTTACCCAAAGCTTGGAGTGTGCATTGTGCTAATGTATGGCAAAACAAACTTTTTATCATGGGTTAAACACACCACTCTGTTCATTACAAATGGCATCCCACCATGCAAATACATTAGGGCTTAACAGATCTGCATTGCAGTGCACTAACACACAGTGCATTGTAGCACCCTAATAATTTTCATCAGATCCACTTTTTTCTTGTGTACATTAGAAGCCTATTTAAAAAAAAAAAATCAACATGAGCTAAGGCCAACACAACTTGGTTTAATGCACACGTGTAACACAATGCAATATAATGTTTTGGTGTAAAGGGGGCCTAACAAAGAAGTGGGGGCTGGGCTGCGGATATGGTCTGAGAGGAATTATAAGGATGGACTGGGAACACTATGGAGCATTGAAAGGGGGGGGGGGGGAGTGCAAAAAGATAGAGGTGAACCTACAAAGAGAGGATAGAGGGGAGGGGAGCATCGCATAGTAGCCTATTATGTGTCACTTACCTGCAAAAGAAGCCTGCGACGTCCAGCGATGTCCCCTGTGCTGGCAGCGTTCATCTTCAGCCCCTCTTCCTTCCGGGGCAGCGATCTCCAGCTCTGTGACTGGCCGGAGTAGCGTGATATCAATCCCGCGCATGCGCGCGGGAGCCGCCAGTCATGGCACAATCTCATTGAAGGCCGTTTCTTCACTGCGCATGTGCCGAAATGACGTCGGCAGTGCTAGTACATTGCATATTTCCTAAACCGTGCAGGTTTGGGAGATATGCAGGGCACCTACAGGTAAGCCTTATTATAGGCTTACCTGTACGTTAAAGTGGTTGTCACGAGTTGACAACCACGTTAAGCATGATAAAGACTGAACTTAAATATAACTAAAGGCAAAACTTTATTTTTGGTTTTGGATAGAGTAAGGAATGGTTATAGTCCCTTCTATTTTTTGCTAACGATTTTCCCTTCACTTCCTGTCCCATAGCAAAAACAGGAAGTGAGAGGAAATACCTCCATAGTGAGGCAATCCCTGGTTGTCACCAGGGTCATCAGAACTAGTGTCCCTATTGGAAGATTGGGATTTTCTTTCACTTTTACTCTCGGTGAACAGACAAGCACAGAGAATGAATCTCCCTAACAGGGACACAGAAAGCATTAAAAACTTGACAGGTGTTCTATTCCCTCTAAACCTAATCCAAAACGAAAAATCTTGCCTACACTTATACTTTAAAGTAAGATGTATATTTAGGCTCACTGTAGGTCTAATAGCTAATTTTAACTGGTTCTTTCTGTATCATGGGTTCTCTTGGAAGATAACAGAGGAATGTATGAATGTTTTATGTATGGCCATGGACATCTCGTGGAAAGATAATGGAATACGACAAAGGGTATCAAATACCAGGCAGTACTGTTTATGTCTGGGGTGCCATCCTTCCCTTGAAAAACTGTCCTGATTAAATGCACTGACAGACAGTCCTAACAAATTCTAAAAAACTGTTAACGAATAAGGTACTGCTGCATTGTTGTAGCTGGGTATAAATCTGTGTGTGCAGGGCTTTTCTGTAAAGAGGTGTTCACTCGTGTGTATCAATAAATGTCTTACTAGTCCTACATAAGACAAATTGCTTGGCTGAATTCCAACACCAGGCAGTAATAGCAGAGCAAATAAAGCTGCCCATGTGGGGGCCTATCATCTAGCCATAGTTCAGGGGGCTTGACCTACATTCAGTAGCTACATATTACCTATGCATATACAGTATAGCAGAGATAAGCAATAAGCGGACCTCCAGCTGTTGCAAAACTACAAGTCCCATCATGCCTCTGCCTCTGGGTGTCATGCTTGTGGCTGTCAGAGTCTTGCTATGCCTCATGGGACTTGCAGTTCTGCAACATCTGGAGGTCCGCTAATTGCATATCCCTGCAGTATAGGGTCCCTACAGACCTGTGTGTCAAGGCACCTGTGGATCTGCAGGAAATACCACATAGTAGTAATGTTATCAGAGGCAGCAACTAGTTCTTGAAATGTCTGCCTCGGCCCATGTCTTTCTCATCTGCTCAAGAAAATTGCTATCCCTGAATTTCCAAACCTCTGTCGTCATCGAGAATAGCTAGTGGAATCAGAGTCACTTCTGAATCTTCTGTCAGAATTAAATGACCACTGAACACCAAGGGGGTAATTCTCCCATTAATCACCAATATAAGCATTAGAGAGAACAACAATGAAATGGGAGCATTTACAGTAATTACTAATGCAATAGTGGCATTTGCTTTGATCACCAAGGAACCATGGGATTTTATACTGACTACTCTTGTAATGAGGGATCTACAATGCAACAGGGGAATTTACACTGACTGACCTGGGAGCTTTCATTGGAAGGGAACTAAATTTTATGGGGAGTTCACATTAATGAAAGCTAGTTTTGGCTTACTATAATAGGAACAGTGGTATCTGAATACATGGGGCTTCACATTAGGGAGGGCTTGTGGTGGCTGAACATCAGGGATCTACATATTAAGAGTTAAAAATATTTTTATTAAGAACAGTGATCATGGTACAATAACGAGTCAACAAGAAGTAACGGTCGTCAATGAGCCTGCAAGGTGACTATCGCCCATAGCACGTCTTGTGATGAACAGCATTCAGTCCAGGATAATGGCTCGGTAACAGGCAAGATATCTACATATTAAGAGGTATTAGGGACTGCAAATGAAAAAGTGGTGGAGGCCCACGATGAGGAACCCATGATAAGCCTGGGGGTAAACATCATAAACCTATTTATTTGTACAGATCTTTATCTGCTTGCCTACCGGGGCAATTCTGACATTTCTTACATACATGTAAAAATCTGCATTTTTTTTTTTTTTGCTGGAAAATTATTTAGATCTTCCAAACAAATACAGTATATTTTCTGAAAGCAAAAGCCCTGGAGAATAAAATGGTAGTTGTTGCAAATTTTTTATGTTATACGATATTTGCGCAGCAGTTTATCAAACAAATTTTCAGGAAAAAATACACTTTAACCACTTGCCGACCACCGAATGATGGCGACAGAGTGGCTCGATATCACAAACCGCTGCAATTTCCCTCACTGTGAGCACACCCCGCCGGAGGCGCGCTCACTGTGTTCGGGGGGGGGGGCCAGGGAGCAGGTAGGTCGGACTCGATCGGCACCGGCTACCCGCGATGGCCCCCCTGCAGTGAAAGAACGGAGGTCCGTGTAAGTAAACATGGATCTCTGTTCTGCTGGGGGGGGGGGGGGGGGGGG